>JAKSZT010054396.1:20895111-20946253 GCA_026826555.1 Tolypeutes matacus
AAGGAAGGAAGGAAGGAAGGAAGGAAGGAAGGAAGGAAGGAAGGAAGAGGAAATGATGACCCATCCAAAGGAAGAGGATACAAATACAGAAAACACCAACAAAAAAGATGAGAATGTGGACATACTGAACAAAGCCTTTAAAAAAAGATTTAAAAATGTTTAATAATATGAAGGAAAGTACAGAGAAGGAACTAAAGGATATCAGAAAAATAATGAATGAACAATATGAGAATCTAAGTAAGGAAATAAAGAAATTTTAAAAAGGAACAAAACAGCACTACTGGAATTGAAGACCACAATAACTGAAATGAAAAATGCTCAGAAGGGCTTCAGGAGCAGAAAGGTGGAGGCAGAAGAATCAGTGAACTCAAAAGGACACTTGAAATGAGACAGGCTGAGGAACAGGAAAAAAAAAGAAATATTAAAAGAAAATAGCCTCAGGAAGCGGCTGTGGCTCAATTGGTTGGGCTCCCATTTACCATATGGGAGGCCCCGAGTTCGATTCCCGGGGCCTCCTGGTGAAGGCAAGCTGGCCCGCGTGGCACGGTGAGTTGCCAGCCCACGCAATGGCACAGCAGGTGCTGGCACAGCAAGATGACCTAACAAAGGTAGACAAGTAGACACAGAAAAACGCAAAGATAATGGACACAGCGAGCACAAGCAGCAAGGGGGCGGGGGGTGGTAAATAAATAATATTTTTAAATATTTAAAAAAGAAAATAGCCTAAAACAGATATAGGACACCATCAAGCACAACAATATTCACATTATGGGAGTCCCGGAAAGGGAGGAAAGAGAGAAAGGGCCAGAAGGAATAGTCAATAGTCAAAGAAATAATGACAGAGCACTTCCCAAACTTAGCAAAGACATGAATATGCACATCCAAGAAGCTCAGAGAACACCAAACAGGATAAACAATGAAGAAGAATACACCCCATCATATACTGATTACACTATCAAATGCAAAGGACAAGGATAGTTTTGAAAGCTGCAAGAGAAAAGCAATGTGTTACATACAAAGGAGTCCCAGTTAGATTGAGTACTGATTTCTCATCAGAAACAAAGGAGGCAAGAATGCAGTGGGTTGAAATACTTAAAGTGCTGAAGGCAAACAACTGAAAGCCAACAATTTTATATCTGGTGAGATGCTTTTTCAAAAATGAGAGAGAGATTAACACATTCTCAGATAATTAAAACTGAGGGAGGTCATCACAATTAGACCTTCCTTACAAGAAATGCTAAAGCAAATTCTTCAAAATGAAAAGAAAGGATACTAGACTGTGGTTCAAAGCAACATAAAGAAATAAAGACCTGTGGTAAAGATAACCATTTGAGTAATTATAAATGCCAGTACTATTGTATTGTACTGTTTGGTATGTAACTTCACTTCTTACTTCCTATAGGGGATAAAATGCAAATGCATATAAAGCAATGAAAAGTCTATGATTTGGACAAACAATGTACAAATGTATAAGTGGTAATAAGTACAAAAATAATGTGGGGGGGAGGGCAGAGGGGTAGAGGAAAAGTATGTGTACATGCTGTTGAAGCTAAGTAGGAATCAAGCCAAATATAATGGTTATATATTTCAAATGTTAAATTTTAACCCTCTGGTAACCAAAAGGAAAGCAGATGAAAAATATATCCATATAGAAATGAGAAGACTCTCAGTATGGTACAACACAAGAAAGTAAATAAATAAAAAGTAGGCTTTAATAGGAGGTAGGGGCATAAAAGGTATAAGACTTACAAAGGCTAAGGAGCAAAATGGCAGAAGAAAGACCAGTATTATCAGTAGTTACTTTAAATGTAAATGGATTAACTCTCCAGTCAAAAGGCAGAGACTGGCAGAATGGATAAAAAAGTATGACCCAACTATATGCTCTCTGCAAGAGACTCACCTTAAAGTCAGGTACAAGTAGCTTGAAGGTGAAAGAAAGGAATAAATATACCATGCAAGTGGTAACCAAAAGAGAGATGTAGTAGCTACACTTATATCAGATATTTTGAATTTAAGTCAAAAACAGTTATGAGGGACAAAAATGGTCATTACATAGTGATAAAGGAGACAATTCAACAGAAGATGTAACAATTACAAAGAAAAATGGACATAATAACAGTGCACCAAAATGTATGAAGCAAAGGCTGACAGATTTGAAGGGAGATATTGACAGTTCTACATTAATAGTAGGAGACTTTAACATATCACTCTCAATAAAGGATAGAACATCTAGTCAGAACATCAATAAATAAGTACAGGGTTTGAATGATACACTAAATAAACTAGACCTAACAAACACATGGAGAACACCACACCCAATGAAAACAGAATACGCATCCTTCTCAAGTGTACATGGATCATTCTCCAGGATAGAACATATGTTGGGTCACAAAGCAAGTTTCAATAAATTCCAAAAAAATGAAATCATACAATGTATATTCTCTGACCACAAAGAATGAAGCCAGAAATCAATAACAGATGGAAAAATGGAAAATACACAAATATGTGGAAATTGAAAAGCATGCTCTTAAACCAACAATAGGCTAAAGAGGAGATCAGAAGCAAATTTAGGAAATATCTTGAGGCAAATGAAAATACAACATACTAAATCTTATGGGATGCAGTGAAGGCAGTGCTGAGAGGAAAATTTATAGTTCTAAATGCTTACATTAAAAAAGAAGAAATAATTCAAATCAGAGACTTATCCTCAAAACTGGAAAAACAAGAAAAGGAATAGTAAACTAAACTCAAAGTAAGCAGAAAGAAGGAAATATCAAAGATTAGAGAGATAAATGAAATTGAAAACAAACAAAAAGATAGAGAAAATCAACAAAACCTAAAGTGGGTCTGTGAAAGATTGACAAAATCAACAAACTTTGAGCTAGATTGACAAAGAAAAAAAGAAAGAAGATGCAAATAAAAATCAGAAATGAAAAGTGAGACATGCCTACCAATCCCACTGAAAAAGAAAAAGGAATATAAGTGGATATTATGAGCAACTGTTTGTCAATGTATTAGATAACCTACATGAAATAGACAAATTCTTAGAAACATACAAACCACCTACATTGCCTCAAGAAGAAATAGAAGTACTCAGCAAACCAATTACTAGTAAAGAGATTGAATCAGTAATCAAAAACCTCCCAGCAAAGAAAAGCCCAGGACCAGATAGTTTCACAGGGCAATTCTACCAAACATTCCAAAAAGACTTAACTCCAATTCTGCTCAAAATCTTCCAAAAAATTGAAGAGGAAGGAACAAACTTATTCTACAAGGACAACATCACCCTCATGCCAAAACCAACAAAGTCACCACAAGAAAAGAAAACTACACCAACATCTCTTATGAATAGAGATGTAAAAATCCTCAACAAAATATTAGCAAGTCAAAGCCAACAGCATATTAAAAGAATTATACACCAAGATCAAGTGGGATTTATCCCTGGTATGCAAGGTTGGTTCAACATAAGAAAAACAATTAATGTAATACACCACATTAACAGAATGAAGAAAAAGACCACATGATCATCTCAATTAACATTGAAAAAGCATTTGACAATATACAGCACCCTTTCTTGATTGAAAAAAAAAAAAACAAAACACTTAGAACACTAGGAATAGAAGAAAACTTCCTCAACATGAAAAAGTATATATTTGAAAAGCGTACAGCTAACATCCTATTTAATGGTAAGAGACTGAAAGCTTTCCTTCTAAGATCAGGAACAAGACAAGGATGCCCACTCTCACCACTGTTTTTCAACATTGTATGTAGAAAAAAAAAAAACAAAAACAAATAAAAGCATTGTATGGGAAGTTCTTGCCAGAGCAATTAGTCAAGAAAAGGAAATAATAGTCATCAAAATTGGAAATGAAGAAATAAAACTTTCCCCTATTTGCAGATGATATGATGCTATATAGAGAAAATCCTGGAAAATACACCACAAAGCTCCTAGGGGTAATAAATGAATTCAGGAATGTGGTGGGGTACAATATCAACACCCAAAGATCAGGAGTGTTTCTATACACAAGTGATGAACAATCAGAAGAAGAAATCAAGAAAAAAATTCCATTCACAATAGCAGCTAAAAGAATCAAATATCTAGGAATATATCCAACCAAGGATATAAAGGACTTGTACACAGAAATCTACAATATATTGCTGAAAGAAATTAAAAATACCTAAATAAATGGAAGCATATTCCATTTTCACGGTTTGGAAGGCTAAATATCATTAAGATGTAAATAGTAGCCAAAGCACTCTCTAGATTCAGTGCAATCCCAATCAAAATTCCAACAACCTTGTTTACAGAAATGGAATAGACAACCATCAAATTTATATAGAAGGGTAAGGGGCCCTGAATAGATAAAGCCTTCTTGTAAAAGAAGAATGTAGTTGTCAGACTCATAGTTCTCTATCTTAAAACTTATTACAAAGCCACAGTAACCAAAACAGCATGGTACTGGCACAAGGACAGGTATGTAGACCAATGGAATAGAATCGAGAGCTCAGAAATGAACCCTCTCATTTACAATCAACTGATTTTTTTACAAGCTAGCAAAGATAACTCAATTAGGAAAGAATAGTTTCTTCAAAAATGGTGCTGGGAAAACTACATCTCCATGTGCAAAAAGAATGATAACCCCTACCTCACACCATTTACAAAAATTAACTGAAAATGGATCAAAGACCTAAATATAAGACCTAGAGTTAAATTCCTAGAAGAAAACTCAGGGAAGCATCTTCAGGACTTTCTGTTAGGTACTGGTTTCTTAGACTTTACACCCAAAGCACAAATAACAATAGAAAAAAAACAAACAAACAGATAAATGTCACATCATCAAAATAAAATACTGTTGTTCCTCAAAGGATTTAATCATGAAAGGAAAAAGACAACCTACACAATGGGAGAAAATATTCGGAAACCACATATCTGATAATGGATTAATATCCAGAATATATAAAGAAATCCTTCACTTAACAACAGAAAGACAAACAACCCAATTTAAAAACAGGCATCAAATTTGAACATACATCTCTCCAAAGAAGATATACAAAGGCTAGAAAACACATGAAAAGATGCTCAACATCATTAGCCATCAGGGAAATGCAACTCAAAACCTCAGTGAGATACCATGTCACACCCATTAGAATGGCTGCTATTTTTTTTTAATGGAAAATAACAAGTGTTAGAGCAGATGTGGAGAAATGGGAACACTCATTCATTGCTGGTGGCAATGTAAAATGGTGTAGCCACTGTGGAAGATAGTTTGGTGCTTCCTCAGAAAACTAAGTATAGAACTACCACATGATCTAACTATCCCACTACTTGGTATATACCCAAAAGAATTGAAAGCAGGGGCTCGAACAGGATATTTGCACACCAATGTTCATAGCAGCATTATTCACAATTGCCAAAAGATGGAAGCAACCCAAGTGTCCATCAACTGATGAATGGAGAAATAAAACGTGGTATATACATACAATGAAATTTTATTCAGCCATAAAAAGGTATCAAATCCTCATACATGCAATAACCTGGATGAACCTTGAAGACATCATGTTGAGTGAAATAATCCTGACACAAAAGGACAAATATTGTATGATCTCACTGATTTCAGACAATTAGAATAAGCAAACTCGTAGAGTCAGAATATAAAATACAGCTTAGCAGGGGAGGGGGTGGGGGTAGGAATGGGACATTGAGGCTTAAAATATACAGGGTTCCTATTTGGAATGAGGGAATTGTTTTGGAAATGGATGGTGGTGATGGTAGCACAACATTGTGAATGCAATTAACAGGACTGAAATATATAACTGAATATGATTAAAGGGGGAAATACTAGATTGTATATATGGTAAAAGAATAAAAAGTTGTTTAAAAACTCATGGAACTACACTATACAAACAGTGAACCCTAAAGTAAACCATAGACTTTAATTAATAGTACAATTATTAAAATGTGTTGGTGGTGGGGTGATAGTTGGAGAAAGAATGACCCCACTTAAATGTGGTTTGTTGAGATATTGTAAGTTCTGTTTTCAGCAAGAACTACTAGGTCAACCTGCAAAAATCAGCACCAGATAAATGAACTAAGCAGGGGTCAGGCATAAAAACTAAAAACCGAATTATGTGAAGTAAGGGGAAATGCAGATTAAAATAATATGCAGGAAGATACCCTCTCCCCTCCACAATTTATAAAGAAAGAATTTGAAACAATTCAAAGCTCTCACACACATTAAGCTGAAAAGGATTCTAGAAAACACATATTCCAATTTCTTAAACCATATTACATGTCAAATGAAAATAGACTTCAACAAGTTTACTTGCTTCTCTATGACTCAGGGTCTGTGATGATGAACTGTAAATAGCAAAGCTAGTTTATAATATAAACTTTCAGCCAACATTATCTGATAGAGGTGTAGCCGAAGAACTTTATAAATATCAAATACCTTGTGAATACACAATGACCATGAATCTATATTTCTTTTTTTCCTCATTGATGCAATAGAAACATAGACTTTGATAACATGAATCATAAAACTGTAAGTCCCATGAAGGTAAGAGTCACATTTGTTTGATGAATACTATATTTCTAACACCGATAAAAATGGATCTTAGCCTGGGTTTCCCAAAAGGAAATCCCAAGACAAAGGCAAGTAGTTATTCGGGGACATTTTGGCAGTGGGCAAGAGTGATGGAGAGAGTGAACAGGGAAGGCAGGAAATCCATTTCAAGTTTGTATTAACAAATTGACCTCTGCTGCAAGTAATAGGTGGTTCCCACAGGATCTTCTGAGGAGACTTATGAAATGCATTTCAGGACAGTGTGTTCAGAGGAAGAAAGGGGGAAGCATTTATTCATTACCCCAATTCCCCACTGGTCAAGGGTTGTCTCATGGAGCTCTCACTCCCCCACAATCCCAGTTTACACAGGCATGAGTGCTGAGTTCCCCTGGGTGTCCAATAGCACCGCTTTGGAGAAGCCAGGGGCAGGATGCAACCCTGAGGTGAAGCAGTGTCAGGCTGCATCTGTGTGAAGCTGGTTGAAGTCTGCAGGGAACTGGGTGCTGCAGCTGTGACTGGAACAAGAGGCAAGTCTGAGAAGATCTGAAGTGGTGTCCAAGAGGTATTCAGTACACAGTACATGTCACACAATGAGTGCTCAGTAAATATTTGTTCAATGAAAAGACCCCAGGTGTCCAAATCTTAGACTCTGAGAGCAGGAGGAGGCCTCAGCAGTCAGCTCACCCAACCTCTCACCCAGTGTAGACTTTCTTTCAGAGCTTCCTGGCAGATGCTTCAACACTTCCCAACACAGGTGGCTCACTTGTTATGTGTGAGGAAACCCTGTTCATGTTTAAGTAGCTCTGCCTACTAGGACAGTTTTCATTACATGAACAGAAATCTGTCCCACTATAACTTCTACCTTCAGTTCCACTTGTGTCCCCAACAGCATAACACAGCCATTTCCTTTACCAAATAGCACCTGAAAATGAGGTTTGCAAGCAAAGGCAGCATTTAAACAGGAAACTGAGGGGCTTCATTTTAGTGTCTTCCGATATATCTGGTTTAGCCAGCACATTCTAAGACCAGGCTTAACCCCAGCCCCACAAGCTGAAAAGCAGCTATCCTGTTGAGGAGAGGGCTGGCTTCTATCCACCTAGGCAGAGTAGCTTGTGACCCACAGAAAAAGCAACTCTTCATATGCCAAAATTGACACCTTGTGTCCACCATCCCGTGGCGAGCTCCCCTGTCTCAGGCTGGGCACTGCTGAGGACACCCTCAGTGAACCACAGCCAGAGGCAGCCAGCCACGCACAGTCTCTCAGATGTTTGAAGACAGTGACCAAGTCTCTTTGGAAGCATTTTAGCTCCTTCTATCATTTCTCCATAACAAGATGATACCTTACCTTGATGACAACTTCCTCTTGCTACTTCCCAATTTATCAGTGTGTCTTAAAATGATGAGTCCATCCAGAAAACGATTAACCATATGAGACTTGACCAGCTCCAGATGCAGCACAGCTCTGATTCACACCTGCAGACATTGCTCATATTAAAAAGCTGGGAGGAGAAATCCTACATCCAATTTTGGAAAACTTGACAGGATAAAATAAATTTTAAAGAAATGAAGTATATCATTTGAAAACAACTTTTTTTTTTTAAAGAAAGAAATGGTCTTTGTTAACACTTGAATAAAAAAGAAAAAGCCATGGTCTCAGTTACAGAGGTCAGGGTTTCTATTCTCCCACTCTTCCCTCTCAGCTGGTGGTGGTTAGAGAGAGACACAGACTACAGATTAGCCTCACTTAAGTTCATGACTACTTACCTCAAGGGAGGCACCGCCACATCCACCAGCTTACCCTCATCTGTGCCCACATCCTCTAACTGTCTTCTGGTTACTTATGTGGTGCTTGAAAATGTGTCCAGAAACTCTTTGACATTCCCTCCTTCAAAAAGTGGAGCCTAATTCTCCTTCCTTTGAGTGTGGACTTAATGACTTGCTTCAAGTTAACAGAACGCAGAGGCACTGAAGGTGTGTGACTGCTAAGACCAGGTCACAAAAGTATTGAAACCTGTGACTTGTTCTCTCTTGGGTCACCACCACCATTTGAGACCCCACTGCTTTAGACATATGCTGTGTGTGTGTGTGTGTGTGTGTGTATAAGTAGGTATACAGGTAGAGATTTAGGGAGGAAAGGCCAACACTAAATAAATCCTTAGGCTAGGGTGAACTAAGACGTAGTTTCTGTGTTGATATTGGGGGTGGGCCTTGCTGCAAAGACCAATTAACTGGCAGGGATTCAAAAAGGCAGATGGAAATGGGTGCTAATAAAAGGCAAAGCTAGCAAGGCTCCACCCAGATCAGTAAGTACCTTATACATGTCTGTATTATTGTAGTATGACACTGTTGAGAAATGATTTCTTCCCATTTCCCCAAAATGCTATGAGCAAATGGAGGACAAGGACCAGCTCTAGTACGGTTCCTAGTGCCTAGCTCATGATCGATTTGTTGCTCAATCATTTTTTCATTGAAACCGAATGTGGTCACAATTCTCTCCCCCATGCCTTAAGGCAAAGGGATAGGGTCACCTGCCCTTCCCTCCACATATAGCTCTCTGGCTAAGTGTGACTCTTGCTCTTTATTTTTTTTATTCCACCCCCCCTACACCCACACCACTTGCACTCGCTGTCTGCTCTCTGTGTCCACTCACTGTGCATTCTTCTGTGTCTGCTTATCTTCTTGTCTTCTCTGTAGGAGGCACTGGGAACCGATCCTTCCGACATGGGAGAGAGGCACTCAATTGCTTGAGCCACCTCCGCTCCCTGGTTTGTTGTGTCTCTCATTGTCTTATTCCTCTGTGACTCTTTTTTTGTTGTGTCATCTTGTTGCATCAGTTCTCCATGCGGGCTGCCAGCTCTCTGCTCCAGCCCACTTTAGCCTTCACTAGGAGGCCCCGGGAATCGAACCTGGGACCTTCCATATGGTAGATGGGATTCCTATCACTTGAGCCACATCTGTTTCCTGGCCCTTGCTCTTTAAATTTGCCTTTGGCTTTCATTTTAACCAGATATTTACAAAGACCTTCCATTTTCTGTGCTCTTCCCGTTAAGAATTAGCCCTTCACATGTCAAAGACCTAAGTAAGTATGCCCTGACATTAGATGAAACAAGGAGACATCCATAGCCCTCCTAGGAACCTGGCTGTTAAGACAGTGACATCATACAGGGGTAGAGCCTAGCAAACATTTTTCACCCACCACCACCCATAACCATAAAACCATAGAAAAACTTAATTGCTTGCCACTGTATCTAAAAGATACTTGGTGGGGGGGGGGGGTACGCAAGGGACAAGGGGGCACTGTGAACGTTGCTGCCAGACAGCTTAATAAAACAATATTAGAACAGTTGTTCGTGTTCTCTATCCCTACTTTTTACAAATGAGAACAGCCTCCCATGCCCAGGGAGAAGTGACTTGTCTGAGCGCAAAGAGATTTTTGGCAATGCAGCTCCGACAAGAACTCTAGCCTCCCAGCTCCCAGTTCAGTGCTGCTTCCATCTCATCGTGCTGTCCTGGTTGTCAAATAGAGAAGCTTTAAAATACAGCCCTCTGAGAGAAGGACAGACGTAACGCTAGCAGAGCTCCAGCCCCACCTTCGCCACCCTGGCCCCACCCCCAACCTGACTCATAGCCTGACGGCTCTTTGCATCCTTGGACCGTTTCTACTTGCATCGGCATCGATTAAACCTTGATCTCATTTATTATCTCAGGAAATGGTCTCAAGGTCACAGGGCTGGAAATTTAATTATGGTAGCAGTATATTAAGTGGCACATTTAAAGATGCTGAATTGTAGTAATTAATTTTTTGGATGGTGGTCTCAGAGGAACGGGTTTTCTCCACACTGGGTGTTTTGCATCCATCATGGCCATTGAGCTTGGCAGCTGTCTTTTAGCTTTAAACTGCCTCGTTATTCATCTTTTATGACTAGCCTTTAAAAACACTAGGCGCTGATATCCCCTTTTATTGTAATATATGTGTGCAGTGGGAACGGAACCATACTTCACCTTTGCTATAAAACATGAACCGAGGGTGCCAGCAGCTACCTGAGCTGGCCTCTAAATTGAGACAACAATTACCCTTCGCTGACATCTAGTGTCAAGGCATGAGATATAGCCAGAGCGCCAAACCCATTGGCCTGGAAAACTTGTGCTTCCCTGGTGATAAAGCCTGTCTCGCCCACGAGCCTCCAGCCCCAGCACTAAGGGAAACAGAGGGATTAACTTGGCATTGACTGTTGACTTTGCCGGCGCTCTAGGTTATCGAACTGGGCGCCCGTCTGCCAAGGTCTTAAAGAGCTTGTAATGTTTAATGAAGGGACAGTCATTAAATGTGTTTGGTTCAAATATTAGGTTCCATGAGCCTGCGTTGTACTTAATAGAGAGGTGGGAAAATATGAATTAAATTAGAGAGATTCATTAAAGAAATTGGCCCGGAGCCCAAGAATGACTGGTTGTCAGACAGAGCTGCCAGTTGCTTGGAGCTCATCCAGTAAGGAAAACTCAAACTAGTTTTAGATTTTAAATCCCAGCATGCCACTTTAAAAAATGTTTGCTTGTGAAGATAGGGAATTTTTATGAATACATAAGAAATGGCTTATGAGTAGAGATTCTTTTTCTCTGAAAACCCATGGACTTTGCCTCCTACAGTATAAGAACACAGTAAATTTTTGTAAAATTTCAAAGCAGGGATCCCAATTTCTCCCCACCTCAATGGGGTCTGCCCTAGCTTCTATTCCAGGGTTCCTCAGCCTCAGCATTATTAACATTTTGGACAGGATAATTCTCTGCTGTGGGGTGCAGAACCTGTGCACTGCAGGATGTTTAGCAGCACCCCTGGCCTTACTAGATGCCAGGAGCAGCCCTCTTCCCCAGTTGTGGCAACTAAAAATATCTCCAGGCATCATCAAACATCCCTGCAGAAGGCAATTGCCCCCAGCTGAGAACCACAGGTGTCTTCTACCCTCCGGGGGCAGGTCCAGACGGTTCATCAGCCTGGGGCAACGCCTACTCCCATCTGTCCCTGGCTGGAGTGTGTGCAGTTGGCCAGCACGGCTGAGCTGCTCTCAGATGGCCTTTTGACCACTCATGCCTGGTTTTAACCACTACTTTGTTTTCTGACTTGTATGTTGGACCTTGGCCTGGTTTACTCTAACTCTTGACTTTATTTGATCTCCTGACCTGATTTTGCTAACAGTCATCCCTAACACAGCCCTAATACTAGCTTAAATATCTCCACCGCACTCAGTTAGACAATCATATATTTCCTGCTGGAGATTCTGCAGGAAACAAGACAACCAAAAAGCACTGCCATCACAGAACTTACAGTCTAGTGGAAAGAGATAGCCAATAAGTACATTAATAAATAAGGGATTTCCAGGTGATGATAAGTGCAATGAAGAAAATAAATCAGGTAATTGGTTAGAGTGGATGGAGAAGATGATGGGCTACTTTAGCTATGGTGGCCAATGAGGGCCTCTCCGAATAAGTGAAGTGGCTAAAATGTAAACAGTGAGAAGGTGGCCGTGAATGTGGTGTTCTTTCCTTTACAATGTGCTACATTTTAAGAAAAAGAAACTTGACAAGATTATAGCATACCTAAAGTGCATAAATCTTGAGGGTACATCTTAATGAATGCATATATATACATATATATGTATGTATATACATATGTAAATACCACCCAGATCAAGATATAAAACATTTCCATTATCCCAGATTTCTTCCTGCCCCTTCCCAGTCAATATATACCCCCAGAGATAACCACTATTCTGACTTCAATCACCCTCAATTCATTTTGTCAACAGGCTGCATTATATTTTATTTTGTTTTCTTTTGTCAAGGAGAGCAAGTGAGACCTTCCCTACCATCAGCTTCTCATAAAGTCCTGTAAGCCCCCAGTTGTTCATAAAACTGAAAGAGCTCACTGCAATTTCCTTAGGATCCTACAGGAAACCAGTGGTGACAAGACCCCCATAATCAAGTCTCTATCGGTTTATCAGGCCCTCGATGGTTCAGTGGTGCCCAGAGGGGGAAGAAGACAGCCAGGGGAGGCAGAGTCTTGGTGGTTTCAAACCTACCCCCTTTCCTCTCGTTTGCTGAACAAACATTCTTGCCAGAGAGAACAGCAGGAAAACACTAGGCTCTGTCAACCCCCTGTTAATCAATGAGGCCATAACAAATCACAGGATGAAGTCTATGACACATCAATTACACTAAAAACTAAGGGCATCTACGGGAATTGGCAATCAGGCGCAGAACCTGCAGGGTTGCCTCCCGGCTGGTGAGGCCTGGACACTCTGCTATTTATTGGCCCAGCCATGGGGTGAGCAGGTGACATGCTGTAAGAAATGTTTCGTGTTGGCAGTGGTCTGGGTAAAGATTTTAAAGTCTAAACAGTCTGTGTGTGCCTGGTGCACGTGTTTTCAAGCCAGTTCAGAACTTAGTTATGGTGAAGAGAAATGTATAGAAATTGGAAATTTACTTCTACCTCTGTAATTGACTAACTAGAAACTCAGGCAACTTACTTAATGGCTTGTTGTCTCAGTTTCTTCATCTGCTAAATGGGAATTCTAAGACATGCCTTACCGCCATATGAAAGCATGGTCTTGTGAGGAGATACATATATCTTTGTGGGGATATATATGGAAAATGGGCAAAGAGAGGTACAAATATATGGGTGACCCTATTTATACATCAGTTAGTGTTTCTTCATGATCCATTTAATGAACATTAAATGAGTGTCCACGATGTGGCAGTGCTTTATTTCCTTCAAGGAGCTCACAGCAGACAAAAGAGGAAAGAGCTAAATAAAGAGAAACATAAAGAAAAATAAAGAGCAAATGAAATGCCATTGATAAATGTTCTAATATACATAAGCCCAGGGTGTCACAGATATATCAAGGAGAGGGGTCTGTGACAATATCCTGGGAGGAGAGATATCTGAACTGAGTTTTGAAAGATGAAGAGGGTTTAACCAGATCAGGGTTAGAAATTCTGTATAAAATGATTTGTTCAGGAGAATATAAGTACTTTTGTACAATTGCCATTGCCTTCCTCTTGGTTATTCAAACTCCAGTCTTTCTAACCCCAACTTCTTTGACCCCTGTTATTCCCATCCATTGGCAAATCCTATCAATTTACCCCAGGAATATCTCTCGCATCTTCCCACCATCTTTCACTCCCATGAACCTAGTTAAGAGTCTCATTGCCTTGTGCTTTCATTATTGCAATACGTTTCTCACTGGTCTCACAATCTCTAAATGTACTCCCTTCCCACTACCACCAGAATTATCTTCTTAAAATATGACCAAATCACTCCCTGCTTAAACTTTGAATGGCTTCCTATTGCTTCAGTCTACCATTCAAGGTCCTAAACAATCTGCTCCTAGCCAACTTTTATTATTCTATCCCCTATAGCCTACTCTCCCACCACCACTACCCTCTCTGTTCTCCAACCTTACTAAACTTGTTTCTCTAGATTCACTCTCTAGCTTTCTATGTCTGTACTTTGGCTCACACTGCACCTAACTCTGGAACACCCTTCCCTGCCATCTGCCTCTGAAAGTCCTACCCATCTTTCATACTCAGCTTAGATACTACCTTCTTCAAAAAACTCTTCTCTGAGCTTCCCAAGAAACTCAAATCACTCCCTTCTTTTGGGCCTCACAGTACTTTGTGCTTATCATTTAAAATATCAAATTTTATCATATATTAATCCTACAAATGTTTTTCAGCATCTAATATGTACTAGGTATTGTGCACGATGCTTTGAGTTTAAAATTTTTCCCTATCATCCTTTGATGGAACCCAAAAATTTCCATCTGAGCCTTTTACTAGGTTTTGAAAGAAAAACAGATTATCCAGGATCGCTTTGGGAGATAGATTAGGATAGCAAGAGAAAGGGAGGATTTTTCAGGCAAAGGGAATAGCCTAGATAAGGAACAAAAATATAAAATAGTTTGACATATTCAGGGAACTTTAAGCAGTTTCCTATGGCTGGGTTGAAGGGTCTATGACAGAATGTCAGGAGATGAGACATTCTAGGTGGGAAGGGCAAATCACAAAGGGCTCTCTAAGGATTTGTTTTGTGTTGTGATGTGTTGTGTTGTGTTTTTGCAGAAATGGAAAAGCCAGTCATCAAATTTATTTGGAAGGGCAAGGAACCCCGAATAGCCAAAACTGTCCTGAAAAAAAAGAATAAAGTCGGAGAGACTCACTTCCAAGGCCTTAAAACTTACCACAAAGCTACAGTGATCAAAACAGCATGGTACCAGCACAAGGACAGATATATAGACCATTGAAATTGAATTGAGAGTTCAGAAATGGACCCTCCTGTCTATGGCCAATTGATTTTCTTTTTAAAAAAATCAATTTTATTGATACATATTAATAAAAGCATACAGTCCATCCAAAGTATACAATCAAAAGTATTTGGCATAGTTACATAGTTGTGCATTCATCACTTCAATTGTTATTAGAGTATTTTAATTATTCCTATAATAACAATAGTAATTAACAAAAAAACAGAAAAACAAAAAAATCTCTACCCATTATTAATCACCTCTCAATCTCTCTATGCTTCCCCTGCCTCAGCTAAGGTTTTTAAACATGATTCTGAATCCATGGGAGTCATTGAAGTATTTTATATTGGGGAAGGAGATGCAATCATTTTCACTTTAGGAAGATGACATTAACTAACTAATATGTGCATAAAAGATTGAAGAGCAGCTCGCCTGGAGAAAAGGGAGACCAGCTCAAAGTGAGAGATGGTAGAAGCCCAGACAAAGGCAATGGGAGTGGAAAGAGGGGAAGGGATTCAGGCTGTGTTAATTAAGTGGAAGCTACATGCCTTATGATTGATTGGATATGGGAGGGGGTTGTAGAAAAGTAGTCTTCGAGGATGTCAACTAGTTTCCAGCTTGGGTGACTGAGGGAAAAACAAGTGTATGACTTCCAATTTAGACAGGTTGAGATGGAAGTAAAAAATCCCTATGGAGATAGATGTCTAATAAAAGCACCAAGTTAGAGTTCCCCCAAGAAGGTCGGTGTTGCATTGCACTTTCAACTTTTCTTTTCAACTAGCACTGGAGAACTGATGAAACCAGGTTTCTTAGGCTTTGTCCAGGGCATCCTTGTGTGAGGTGTAGTGAAACCCTCAGCCCTTATTCCCATCTTATTCCCTCTCCCCTCTTTCCCTTGCCCCATGACCTCATGGATATGAAAATGTAGCAGAGAAAAAGAGGGACATAAATGTAAAAAGTGATGGAACATTGTAGGGAGAAATAAAAGGATTGCTAAATTCAGGACATTTTATCAGATTCACACTCAGGATCAAGTACTTAGCTCAATGTAACACAGACAGCTAATGAATTGAAACTAACTCTATGGTCTTCCAATTCCATGCAGTTTCTTACTAAGAGGAAGTGGCTTACTAAGCCAGAGTTCTTAGTTGTAAGCAACAGAAACTAATTTTGGCTGATGAAGCAGAAAAGAGTTTGTTAAAAAGATATTGCCAGGCAAAAATCACCAGTGGATACTAAAAGTATAAGGGGGAAAGTTTTTGTATAACATGATATCCACTTAAAGTATGATCCCACAAATTACTTATCAAAAAGATTACTTGCAAAGGGGGAAAATGTACATTTACAATGACTAGGTATATTTCCTATAAAGAGGTGGTTATCCTAACCAAGTGGCCAAACTTAGTACCAAAAATAGTGGAACTCACTGATAGTACATGTTATACACAATCCCACCTATGAAATACAATTGCATGAATACAATGTGAACTTGAATCAAATCAGGTCTCTAGCCCTACCTTCAGTTTTACCAGAAATACAAGAGGAGAAGGGAATAAATTAAACAACACCAAAAGGAAACTATCAGACTAATCAGGAGTGTAGGACAGTTTATGAGATGACTGTTTTACCCTTCAAAAAGTCAATGCTATGAATAAATTTTTATAAGTTAGGAATACTCTAGACTAAAAGAGACTAAAGAGATATAGCCACCAATTGCAATATTGAAACTAAATTGGGCCTTTTCATGGGAAAGAAAATAGTTGTGAAAGATATTCTGTGGCAGCTGAGAAAATTTAAGTAATTAATGGATTCCAGATATTACAAAACGTTTGTTAATTTTCTTATGTATGACACTAGTATTGAGGTTTTGTGAGATTATATTTATTCTTAGAAGATGAAGGCATTAGGAGTAAACGGTCAGGAAGAGTCAATAACTTTCAATGGGTATAGCGAAAAGCACATACCTACATACACATATGGAGATAGAAATGAAGCAAATTATAGCAAAATGTTACCAGTTGTGGAAGTTAGGTGGAGACGTTACAGGAGTTCATCAGAGGGATGGGAAAAGTACTAGGTAACTTAGAGAACTGATGATAATGCGGGAGGCCCAGCACTGAGGATAAGCTTCCAGGAGCCAGGTAAGAACCTGCCATTGCAGCTGCTGCCTCCCTGACCACGGGGGGGGTGGGGTGCTCAGTGCTACTTCTGCACCAGGAATTTACCCTTGAAATCCCTGGGATACAGCCCTTGCTGCCTCTGCTGCACCTGGGCCATCCACCACACTAGCAAAAGAGAAAATGCTACCCAAAGCCTGATTGCTCAGGTGGCTCAGATGACTCTCTCCTACTGCTGCGTCTGACCGTGGGAGCCCAGTTCTCAGGCCTGCATCCTTGCTGCGAAGGCGGCTAGGAATTGGCATCCTGATGCTTCTCTGGTTGAGGCCTTCAAAAGATGATAGGACTGTGGTCTGTGGTTAGTGGCGGGGCTCCAGGATGTGTGGGTTCATTGAGGGTAGTGGGCCACACTGTGGGAGATGTTTGTGTGGGATGTGATGGGAGGTGTGGGAGGTGGGCAACATGGGAATCCCAGTGGGTTCCGTGTAGTGTTTTGGGTAATCTAAGCACCTCTTAAAATATATGCATATATATATATATATATATAACATTTTTGTAAGCAAATACACATATATGCATATATATTTATATATCATTTTGCAAATGTTTGTATGTATTGTGAGAATTTTGATTTTTACCCATAATAAAAAAAAAAAAAAAAAAAAAAAGATGATAGGAGCCTCCAATAGAATACAATAATGTATGTAAAGTAGTCAAGGGTCGAGGAGCTCTCCTAGTACCTAGCAGCATACATCAAGGAAAAGGGAATGATTTTGAGGGTTTTTTCTTTTTAACCTTAGCAGTTGCATTTATAACATTTCTTTAATGTTGTGTCCTGAGTATAAAAGTGTATTTATGGACCAACTCTCGGATTTATTTATCTGGGCATATTGCCTTGTCTGATTATAACTTACTCTTTTAGTTGTTTTCTGTTAAAATGCCGGGAGGCCTTCGGGCATGGATGTCCATAAATTAAAATGTATTATGATTATTGTACATGATGGTTCAAAAATATGCTCTGTTTCATCAGAATGCATAAACAAAACATTGCATAGGGGAAAAAAGAAAACAACTTTATGTTTTATTCACTGGAAATCTAAGAGGATGATAGTGAAGTTCTGGCAGTTGGTGATAGATTCAAATACAACTGAATTCACATTTGCCATGACCTAATATTAATATCCATTAACACATTTTATATTGATAAATTCGGAAAGGGAATTCACGGTATCCTCTCTTGGAGACTGCTGGGAAGTACCTTCAACCCCTTCATTTGTCATCATTACAGGCAAGAGCTGTGATCCACAACTCATCATTTGTGTACGGCAGCAAGTGTAGCAAAGACGGCATGCTCCCTGTCTCAAGGGCAGGCAACCCATAGATCCAGGTGCTCAAGGCGCCAACCTAGAAGACATTCCTGATATCGTCTTCTCGCTAGCTAACCCCCAACCCAATCCATCCCCAGTCCTGTTGATCTTAATTCTTAAACACCTCTCAAGTCCATTCACTTGTTTCTATTTCCTTCACTGCCGATCCTTGCCTGAGCAACACATTCTCTCTCGCTGCATCGAAACAGCCTCCAAACCAGCCTCTCTACTTAAAGTCCTGGCCCCACTTCCATCTGCTCTTCATCTGCAGCTTGAGAAATATTTTCAAATCCAAATCAGATTGTGTATTCCTCGGCTCTCAGCCCTACAAACTAAAAAATTTTCAGAGGCTTCCAGTTGCCTTTACAACACAATCTAAAATCCTTAATATGGCCTAAAAGGCTTGGGAGGCTACAGCTCCTCCCTACCTCACTAGCTCCCCACTTCATCTGACACCTCTCTCCCATGTTCACTGGGCTCCAGCTACACCAGCCTTGTCTCAGGACCAAGCTTCTTCTCCCCTCCTTGTCCCTTCTGCCAGATTATTATTATTTCCCCATCTGTACCCACTCCTGGATGATACCCCCCACAAACTAGATCTATGTTCTTACAGCACCCTCTACCTTCCCTTTTTTGCACCTATCAGAATGCAGAATGACACATATGTTGATTGGTGTGATTATTCGATTACTTTTGTGATCTCACTAGACTGTAAGCTCCTTGAAGATAAGGGCTGTTTCAAACCCCTTTATATGCTCAGTTCATAGCTAAGCCTAAGTATATAAGGTGCTAAATAAAAATTTGTTGGGGAAATAGACATAGCTCAAGTGATTGGACTCCTGTCTACCATATAGGGGGTCTAGGGTTTGATTCCTGGGGACTTCTGGTGAAAGGCAAGCTGTCCCACGTGGTGAGCTGGCCCATGCAGAGTGCTTGCCCACACAGAAAGCTGGCGCAGTAAGATGACACAACAAAAAGAGACACAGAGGAGAGACCATAAGAGAAACAGCAGACCAGGGAGCTGAGGTGGTGCAAGAGATTGAGTGCCTCTCTCCCACTCCGGAAGGTCCTAGGCTCGGTTCCCAGTGCTGCCTAAAGAGAAGACAAGCAGACACAGAAGAAAACACAGAGAGCAGACAGTGAGTGCAAAAACAACAAGGGTTGGGGGGGGAATAAATAAATAAAATAATAAATAAATATTTGTTAAATAAATGAACAAATGAATGTACGAAAGTGACCACATTCTGGTCAGAGAGGTGAGAAAACCCGGGACACATTTAGGTTTTGCCATGGGTTGAGCACAGCCTTGGAACCAGGATTTAGAAACAGGGCTATGAGCGCTGGCTGGTCTCTCCTCTTCTCCTTGGTTGGGAGGCTGGACTGGTCCATTCAGACTGACGGCAGACCTTACTGAGATCTCAATCCAAACTTAGGTTTCTGTGATTGAAATTCTCATACCACCTCCCCTGAATGGCACCCAACCTTCCTAAATATTTTATGGGAACTGATTGTGATTAGATAAATGGGTGACTTCACTAATGTATAATACAATTTTCAATTACAGTGTATGTGCAATAATTTACAATTCTTATTTGATGGTGGGATATTTATGTGACACATTCCGGATGAGACCCGACTGTTGTTTACATAATGGTCTTGCTTTTCTCTTAGAGAAGATCTGGCTTTCAAATTTCTTTTTGTGCTTCAAGGTATTGTCATTCCAAGATAAACATTGTATGTTATAGAATGTACAGGTGAGAAATATCACTAAAGTAATCACCTAGATGGGTTTTAATAATTCTTATTTATGCTACTGGATTAGGTAATACAATGGTTCACCTTTCATAAAGTGTTGGAATAGAAATGTCCCTCAAATTACAGTAAATTTTTTGTGATCTTCTGGCTCTGTGATCACTCCTGTGGCACAGTGCCATTGAATAGCAAAAATGAATGTTTCATTGAATATATTTGACCATTAATAACATAATATTTATCACCAGTACTCTCCTCTGAAATTGGAACAATATCATTGGAAAATGTCTTTTACTGACATTTAAAACTAGGTCTGTACGAAACTAATGCTTTAAAGCTTTTAGCCCCAAATATCATTCCTTCCCTCCTACCTAGAGAGGACTGATAGACAAGGAAGAAAATGATTCCCAATCAGAAGGCTTCTAAATAGAAAACTCTTCTTAAAATAGTGAGGGAGAGAACAGGGGAGCACCAAGGAGACACAGGAAATGAATCGAATTTGGATTCAAGGTCAAGCCACATAACAGCATACAGTGTGAGTGCTCTCAAACCCCAGACACCACATCTGTCGGTGAAGAGAAAGCCAGCAGGAACCTGCAGCTCTCCACCTTGCTTTAGCTACAGCAGCTCTCCTTTCATCCATGTTATATATTGGTGCTCCCAGTAAAAGTTCATTTTAAAGGGAGGACTAGCTCCTTTAAAAACTACACAAGACACTTAGTGCAAAGAGCACTGTTCTAGAAATCAGCTCTCTGAGCCCCATTCTTCATTTATAAAATGAAGATTTTGCATTTGACAGTCTCTAGCAGTCCCCTTTTCCCCAATTTGTACTGTTATATTCTAGGCCAAAACGCTAGTGTAGATGTGGCTATTATTTGGTGTAACAATCTAATTATGCCATGTTATCAAACAGCATGCCTGCCTCCCTTTTCACATAACAAGGGAAGTAAAACATCCAGGTATGAAACCAGCAATATATCAAGAGTGCTGGTCTCAAATATAAAACGCTCACTGGAAAGTATTCAAATAGCCCTCACATATTCTAGAGTGCAAGGTGAAATACTGTACATTTCTCAAGATTTGGCTACAGTTAAAGGAGCCCAACACTAGCTTAAGCTGCAGATAAACCTCTTTATAATTTTACTGTAATTTGAAATCTTTATAACTTTGGATACAGTGTTATTCTAGTCATAACTTATTTTAACAGTGTGCAATTTGTTGAGTTTCTCTTTCTCTGTGCAAATAAGTAAAAATGTACCAGCTAAATCAAATACTATGCAACCATTAAAATTATGATGTAAGTATTTATTTGTTGAAATGTGAAAATGTTCAAAATATATTAAATGAAAAGTCAGATAACAAAGCAGCACATATCACAACATTTTTGGGGGAAAAAATTGCCTATATACACACATACAAAAAAGTTTTGAAGGATATGCACCAAAATGTTCACAGTGGTTATCTCTGGATTACAGGATTATAAGTGATTATTGTTTTCTTCTTTTTTATCTTCTAGTATTGTCACATTTTTAGAGAGAGTTTATATTAATATTGAAATTGGAGGGGAAGCAAATTTGAAAAAGGAAAATCTCACTAGTTTCTTGTTCCCATATAGTCTTTAGAAAAAGAACAAAGGACAGCTCCTTAAAATAGTGATCTATCAGGATTAGCAAACTTTTTTGGTAAAAGAACAGATAGTGAATAATTTAGGCTTTGTGGGCCACTACTCAACCTTTGTTATAGAACAAAAGCAGCATAAAAAAATAGGTAAACAAACTTGGATGTCTGTGTTCCAATAAAACTACAAAACTAGGTGGGCCAGATTTTGCCTACAGGTTGTAGTTTGCCAACCCCTGGTGTAGTGGAAGAAGCCTGAGGGTTTGAAATCTTGCACCACTGCATAGAGCTGTATAATCACTGTGAGACTTGGTTTTCTCATATGTTAAATGGGAAAAATAACACCTTCCTTTAAGAGAAGCGTTTCCTGCCTTCTTTCACTTTATAGCACAACTGGAAAATGCATTAAATGTGGTGAATAAAATAAGATTTAAAAGCTGATTAAATTCTAAGATTAAAATTTATCCACAACAAAATCATTTTAGAGCTAAAACCAGAGTTTGTAAGGCAGGGTATGAAGTAGGGTGAAGAAAGGCAAAAAATGACCTTTTGAAGGATTTTAATTTCCTTTTCCCAGCTTCAAGAATGGTGATGGCTATAGAATGCACATATTCTTCCTTTAATTTAACACCAATGTAATATATCTATAAGGTTCATGTTGGATGTATCCTTACAAAAAAGTCATTCAGAACTGGAGGAATAAACTCCAACGTTTTTGTGTAAGATGACATACTGACCCATTTGCTGGAATCAGACCACATGGGCTGGCTCTACTGAAAATATGTAAACGGTATCATCCCGTGTTCACGTTAGCAATCATCCAGACACCCTAGATTTCTCTTTTCTTTCTGTGATGCTCATATGTCTGTTGTCCTACATCCCATTCCTAACAACAGAAAAGTTGGAGGGGCATTTTACAAATGATCAAAATATATCAGTCTCTTATTTGTTTGCCTTTCAAAGAACCAATACTTAGTACTTGTGAATTCAGAATGCATTGGCTACCCAAGGTACTTCTTTAATTTCTGTCTACATGTCTAAGAAACTTGTCTTTTAATTTTTATTTTACTACTCAGGGTCTCTGCTGATTAGATTCAAAGTGTTACAGAGATGGGGGAAAAAAAAAACCTATCCATCCTGAGTGGTGCTTTATATTTTCATGATCCCGTTGTATGGTGCCAATGTGTTTCATGAAAGCCAGAGAAGCAGAAATAGGGAACTGAAAAGAAATCTCCCTTAAGAAGTTGGGTTCTATTCGTAGCCATTTGAACATAATTGGAAATTTCCCCTTAGAAAAATCTTGAAAACGTGAAAAATGTTGATGTCGATACCAAGATGCATATCACCCTGCGATCTTATACACTGGCTGCCAGTTAGCAATTTGAAATAGAAACCTGCTATGATCCTGGTGTTTGTTAAATCACTAACGTCAACACAGAGCTGTGGGGAAGGAAGAACTTCGACAGCACTTGGCTAAGATCTTTCTCTTTCCCTAAGACAAAGAGAACAAATCATAGGCAATGGTTAATATAGGTGTCAGGCATCTATCATATTCTGAATTTTAATAAATTTCTTAAATATGGTACTCAAATCCAAATTACAGTAATTTGTGCTTATTCCCTTTTGTTTCCAGGGAAATAAACTCTGTCATAGGCAGGCAGCCCACTTCAAATGATAAGCTATTGCAGGACCACAGACTGCAGTAGTATAGTCTGTGCACTGGCAAAGAGGAAAGATCAGGGAAGACTTTTCAGAGGAGGTAACATTTGAACTGGGGCCTTGATGGAGTTGACCAGCTAGACAAAGATGAAATGGTATTTCAGGTGGAAGGACCAGCATAAGCAGAGTTTGTAAGCATGGAACTGGCTGAATTTGGGGAAGAACAAATAGTTTTATACATCTGGAATGCAGGGGCTTTGGAGCCAACGTTCAGGAAGTGGGAGGCTAAGGGGAAGGGTCGAAAAATATCTTTGTGATTGGCCAAACTACTGGATCCTGTACACAGCGAGGCTGACAAGTGCGCAACTGTAGTTTGAAAAGATAACGTCATACATATATAGCTAGGAGGTAGACTTCATCACAGGCTTTAAGGGAATTGGAGAAGACTATAGTGTAACTGATTGTTTTTTTAATAAATAATGCCAAATACTGTTCAAAGTGCTTTACACACATTGAGTCATTTAATCCTCACAATAACCCTCAAGGTAAGTAATAATATTCTCCCCATTTTACAGATAAGGAAACTAAGGCACAGAGAGGTTAAGTAACTTGTATGAGGTCACACCGCAAATAGGTGGTAGAGCCAGGATAAAACCCAGGATAAAAACCAGGATAACGTCAGTGTTTGTGCTTAAAACCATTCTGCTAAATCCTCTCCTGGGTGCTGGGCCCAATATGCAGCTCGTTGTAAGCCCTCAGAAAATGCTGACATGACCTAACCTCCCAATGCTCTCTATTCTCTCAATTTCTGGGTTGTCTTTTTAGTATCACCCCATCATCTCTCTGCCTCACATTACTTGCTGGAGGTCAGGGAGAAGAACAAGCAGCACCCACTTTTCTTTAATGGGCATTCACCTTCCATTTACAGTATGTGAAATGGTGTTGACAAGGCAGAGCCTGTAGACATTAGTCAAGGAATTCAAATATACTTATTTTTATATTTATATATAGTTGTTGGACAATGAATTTTTTTTAATTTTGTGAGCTACCCTTGGAATGAAACCCTTCCATTATAGAATTTTAAAGCAAGTCTGAAATATTGATTCAGACAAGTTTGCCAAGCTGCCAGGCTTAATTAATGACTTACTATAACCTCCAGTTTTATTAGGTCTGTATTTTTGGTATATTGACACATATATTAATGACTGGCCTGTGAATAAACTGACAGCTTTAAAATGATACGAGATAACTTGTTTTCTTGTGGGGAATTCACTTGAACTTTGAATTAAAGTAAAATAATTATAAGTTCAGTATATTATGACTCCACTGTTCTTCTGACCCACCTTAGCAGTAGAAGGACTATCTGGATTTCACTTCTTGATGAAACTCCACTTTAGACAAGACCCCAGTTAATCTCATGCTCTAGCAAGTAGGATTGTGGGCTTCATAGTCAAAAACTTTCCAAGCAGAAGAGCATTCACCAACAGTGTCCTGGTTTTCTTGTATAAGTAATATCCAATCAGGTTTTAATAAAATGTATATAAAATATTTTAGAGTGAGATAAGATATTATTAAAATAAACAATGTGAGTCTCTCTGGACTGTCCACTGTCCAGTTTTAAACTTTCTGCATCATTCCACTAAATGGGGCACCAGATGGGCTATGATTTTTATGTGGGTAAGGGCTAGTTGAGCTGTGGTTGTAGACATTAAAAGTACTGAGTTACTATTGAATTAGCACACTTCCTGCCCTTTCTTCCCAGATTCACTGCCTTTTGGTAAGGTAAACTGAGTTTGTATGACCATTCAAAGTGACAGTGAGGATAATATACGGAGCTGAAAACTTTTATCTGACGTGAACCCAGACAGTAAGTAAGGCCTAAAGTAAGTCAGTCAGATTTGTGGGGTTACACTGTATTAAGGATTATAGCCAAAGGCCTAGCATAATATAAGACTTTGATCTTCCCATAGAGCTGACAAAGGATAGTTGGTATTTGTTTCCTAGTTGAAGTGGCGCCACCACGTGGCAACAGCATAAATGCAGTTTACGATTCCCTCAACCAGGTTGCTTCAAAATTAAAAGATTCTTGACATTTTAAAAAGAAATTTTTTTAACTTGGGAGCATTTGCATTATTTCAAATTTAGTGCATGAGGAGTGGTTCAACTTTTTTGTATTTTGTGAATTCAAATTAGTATATTTCAAATTCACATAAAATGTGAACATACTGTGTTTTTAAATAGCAGAATACAGAGTGATAGAGTATGCACTTTGAAGCCAGCCTGTTGGGTTCAAATCCCAGCTCTGCTACTTACTTTTCTGTAAATATTTGGACAAATTGCTTAAAGCTTCTGCCAGAGTTTTATTGTCAGTAAAATACGATCAGTAATAGTATCTATCTCAGTAAATTGTATTGAGGACTAAGTGAGTTAACTCACTTAGAACACTGCCTGGCACACAGTAAGTAGTGTAGAAGGTTTTCGTTAGTATTACTGATCTTCCATTAGTATTATTAAGAGCCCTTGAGAAATCATCCCCCCTTTTAATTCCATCCAGGGTACAGCCTAAACCAACTCATGAGAGATCAACATCAATGACTAATCTAATGGAATAGATAGCAGCTACTCTTTATTTTTGTTAGGAAGTACCAGGGATTGAACCTGGGGACCTTGTACATGTGAAGCGGGTGCTTAACCACTGAGCTACACCCACTCCCTTGCCAACAGCAACTACTTTTTGATGTTTAGACACTATCACTACATTTTGAGAATATGATTTTACAACAAAGCAAAATAATGTCATTGTCTTTGTGTCAGATAACATCACTTAAATGCTCAATTATAAATTACTGAGCTTCAAAGTTTTAACTGTTCCTATGAAATTCATTCTTCTAGACCTGTGCCTTTCATACTTCGATGTGCATACACATAACCAGGAGCTCTTGTTAAAATGCAGATTCTGAGTGGTATGGGGTGAAAATACACTATGGACTACAGTTAACAGTAATATTTTAATACTCTTTCATCATTTGTAACAAAGTTATGACACTAATGCAAAGTGTCCACAATAGGGGGGTATATGGGAAAGTTGTATATTTTACATTTTTCTGTAAACCTACAACTTCTCTAATTTTAAAAAATTACAATAATTTAAAAAACATTATGCTAAGTGAAGGAAACCAGACACAAAGCACTACACATTGTAAGATTCCATTTTTATAAAATGGAAATATAAATAAATTTTTAGAGATGGAATTAGATTAGTGGTTATGTAGGGCTGGGGGAAGGATTGAGGGATTAAAAGGTGACTGCCAAGGAATATGGGGTTTTTCTTTTCAGAGTAATGAAAATGTTCTCAAATTGATTGTGGCAATGAATGCATAACTCTGTGGTTAGACTAAAAAGCCTTGGATAGATTATATGGTATGTAAATATATCTCAATAAAACTGCTTTTGAAAATGCAGATCCTGATTCAGGAGGTCTGGGTAGTTCCTGAGATTTTGCATTTCTTACAAATTCCCAAGTGATGCCAATGCTTTTGACCTGCAGAGCACACTTTGAGTAGCAAAGCTCTAAATCATTGAAATTAATTTCCACTTTATTATCTGCCCCTGTCATTCAGCAGAACATGGTAAATTAATTATAAGCGAGGGGAAAGCCATAGAAATCAAGATAATGCCTTGTGTAGTTCTCACAGTCTCTAGACAGCTTAGCCTTCATCTTTTGTGATGGCAACAACTGCAAATGTAAGGAAGGATAAGTGCCTCAACAGAGATTGGATAAAGTATATAGGACTGAGTAAGTTTTGTCACAGTTGTTGCATTCTGCTGTGCCAGAACGTCTAGAGAAGTGGAAATACTGTAGCTTACATTTATACAGAAACAGGGAGTCCATACCTCATGTGAAAAGCAAAAGTGAGCAGTGAAAAGCCTACTTAACTGTAAAACAGGCATGTCATCAGCCCTGGAGACCCGCAAGGGTGTGAGAATCACACAAGACAAATAGCAAAGCAGTTTTATTATTTTTAAAACAATGCCAAAAAATTGTAGCAATAAATTCTTTGGGAATTTGCATAAGCAAAAATCAATTAGCTCTTATCTAGGCAACCCAGGGGCAATTTTATCATCAGACTTAGAAATTAGAAGATTACAGATCATGGAAGACACCAAAGTTGAGAGTTTCATGGGGAACCTACCATGAGGTTCTGACAGCACCAACTTCCACCAAATAAGCAGCTAAAAGAACTTCCAGATGCTGTAAAGATATACTTAACAGCATTTAAAATCAGTGTGCTTTTATTCTTTGTCACGTATATAAAACAGCTGCAAAATTTTACAGTCAATAAAATCATATCTTGGTAAAAGAAAAAAATTATAAATATATATATGGAAAAAACTAGAAAGAGGTACAACAAAATGTTGAGTACAGTTAACTCAGAACTCAGATGGGTGATTTTTATTTTCTATCTGTACTTTGCTTAACTCTACTTTGTCCATAGTCCAAAAAGAATGTGTATTATTTTTGTAATATGGGAGACAAAAACCAAAAACCAAAATTTACTTTAAAAAAGAGAATCACCCCCCTGAAAGTGACTAAAGTACTTAACTTTACTATTTAGCAAATGAAAAAAACAAACAAACAAAAAAAAACAACTCTATTTGAAATGACTACAGCTCAGGTTACACCATCTGATATTTGTCACTTATAAGTGTAGCTTATAAGAAAGCTATTGGCAGAATTTCCTGAAGATATAGTTTTGTTCATTTAAAAAAAACAAATGGGGAGCAGATGTAGCTCAGTGGTTGAGCACCTGTTTCCCATGTATGAGACCCTGGGTTCAATCCCCAGTACCTCCTGAAAAAAATGCATTTTTTACCCCAAATAGTGCTTTAATGGATTGAGAATTTCCCTGCTAAAATCCCTCAGGTTCTATGGATTCTAAATTACCCTGGAGAAAATCTGAAATACAGAAAAATCTGTTTTTGTTAAGGTCAGGTTCTTGTGGCTTCTGACTGTGTTACCATTTCAAGTGCCCTTGGACCTCCAAAATGGAATTTCCTAACTTTTTTGACTCTAGAAACATTTCTAAGGAGCACTTGCAAGAAAACTGCTTCACACTGGAATCCTTCTGCTTGGGTACAATCATGCAAACAGCCAGGCAGAATTTATTTAACCTTCAGCCAACTGTTCAACCAACTTGAAATTATTGATAGCCCATCAGCAATGATCAAGATGGAGAGGCCAAATGAAGAGGTGCTTTTTTTTTTTTTTTTTTTTAACAAGAGAACCATTGAGCTGGTAACAGGACTTGAAATGCCATGTCAGCTCGGCTCCCATGGTCAGGGAGCTCAGCTGCTGGAGGAAAATAAAACTGTTCAGTCACAGCCATCCTCCAATCAGTCACAGGGGTAATGGTGTTTGGCTTCAGTCAGGTTGTATGTCAGCAAATATACATCTCTTAGACAGCCCCTAAGAGTGCCTTAAGATCATGCTTATTGTTTTATATAGATAGGGGTCGGATGCTGATAGATGGTGGTCATAGGCCACCGAAATAAATTTTACCATGTTCAGCAAGTAAAGTTAATCTCAATACTGGAGAATGAGAGACCCATTTTGATAGACTATTCATTCCATTGACTGTGATGGAACATTTTTCCTCTGTTAATATCTTGCACAGATCATATGAAAGTAGATATCCTGTCCTGCCTTCCCCATTCCCCAGCTCCTGCTCTATGAGATCCATTTGCAGAAATGGCACAGCAGTGCAATCTTGGGGATCCACTGAAATTGAACTGTAAAGACTGAGTTTGGTTGACAGAGCTCCCCAGAGAAACAAACATACCAGAGCCACCAACCTGCTGTAGTCAGAGTGACACAGGAATCAGAAATAGAATTAAGGAACCACTGGCTGTTATATTTAATTACTTAGGCACTAGTCTTAGTCCAAGAAAAGGATCAGAGGCAGCTTAAGGACCACCAAATCATGGATGGAAAATATGTGACACAAGGGCAGCCATCCTCTTCCAAGCTTATGTCAGATATCAGCCATTAGCCATAGTACCCTTTCCCCATTGAGCCCAGGTGACGCTCAGAATCTCTATCCTGTGTTTCAGGCACTCAGATTAAAATGAGTTTGCCATCTTCTCCCTATGACCTTAAAATCTATAAAACTGCCTTCAAACATTCAAAGGAATATAGTGAGTCCTGTAAAAGTTTTCAAAAGGCCTTCCGTAGTAAAACCTGTGAAAAACAGAGACCATGATATGGCCCCTCAAAGACAATTTGTCTGTGAGAGATTTTTCTTGGGAATGATAAATGAGGCCCAACAAAAACAAAGCACTACTATTTTTTTGTATAACAATTTTAAAAATTGATTTTATTTTTTAGAACAGTTTTAGATTTACAGGATAATTACAAAGGTAGTACAGCAAGTTCTCGTATGCCTCACACCCAGTTTGCCCTATTTTCCTAATCTTACATTAGAATGATTCATTTGTTACAATAATATTGATACATTAGTATTATTAACTAAAGTCTATACTTATTCATATATCCTTAGTCTGATTCCTAATTTTCTTTTTCTGTTCCAGGATCCCATGGAACACCATCTGACAGTTTCTCTGACTTTCCTTATTTTGGATAGTCTTGGAAGTTTCAAGGAGTAATTTTCAGGTGTATTATAGAATGCCCCTCAGTTAGAATTTGTCTAATGTTTTTCTCATGAGTAGTCTAGGGTTATGGGTTCTGGGAGAGCCATTGTCATCACATCATATCAAGGGTACATAATCCAATACTATTGGTTTTAATCCAATCCTATTTTATTTATTTTATTGCTCAAATTGTTTCAGCTTTGGCCATTGAGATCTCTTTCACTTGGCTCCTGTGCTCTTTTGACAACAATCTGAAGTTTGTTTTTTGAGAAGTTGTTAGACCCGATGCTAGATCACATATGATAACAGTCCTCCTATGTACAAACTACTGTGCAGCATAGTTGGCCAACTATCTAACAACACAGAATAGATAATAAACAGAAGGAGATCTCCCAAGTGGTGTCTTTGGAAGTATAGGGGCACCATTTTGCAAGGATAAGTCACAGGATGGGCACAAGTTATAGATGTTGAAATTCACTCCACATAGTTATAATCAATGCAACTATAATGAAAAATAAAAAAACACAAAGTGAAAAATATCACCTCAAGAAATAAAACACGCACACAAAAAAAAACTTTTAATGAATAAAAAGAAATAAAATACACCTGAATACATAACACATTCAACATGTGCTGCATAATTAGTGATTTCAACCCAGGCACTTGTGTTGAAAATTTGTTAACCGTGACGTCAGCAGTGTTTTTAGGTAACCAATCATATGGAAGAAACACAGTTATGACGTTATAATTAATAACCAAAACATGAAAAATGACAGGTCGAAATTGTCTTACGTGACAAAAACAAAGACACTTGCACATTTTATCCAGACAACATGGCCGCCCTTATTGCACAGAGAAAATGTGCGTACTTTTCCCGCCAGCTTGAGAAATCTGTTTGTTACCTAATCTGTGCTGGCAATTCAACTCCTAGTAGTCGTTCAGCTACCAAATGGTGAAGTCGAGCATTCTCACTGTGGTTGCCCAGTGATTGCGTTCCATTCAAGTATTTCCCTATCTACAATTATTTGTTAACAAATAACTTAAAGTAGGTAAAGTTGTTTTCATTGATTGTTTAAATTTTACAAAACTGGTCAGCTTAAATGAGAATTCATAACTTTTTGTAAGTAGGTTACTTTTAACACGAATAAACACGCTGGCTGCAAGTGTAAATCAGGCACGGCCACTGTGAGTTTGTCAATCCATGCAATCAACGTTTCCGTCTTTCAGTTGCTGATATTGCATCATATGTCTGTGATCCTAGCAATGTCTGCAAATGTCCACATGCATTATACATTTTTCTTTTGCTACTAGGTTTCTAGTAAGGTTCTGAAATCCATGCAACTTTACACACAATTCCAGGAAAGACACCAAATTCCAGAAAGGACATGAATCTTGATCTACTGCTGCAATCTGCGTATCTATCCAAGAGTTTAAAATTCCTTATTTATATGCATATTTATCAAATTATTTAAAAGCCTTACAAAATATTGAGTGTTAAAAACAGTCAATTAAATTACATATTTTATTTTACAAACCCAATTTAAGTTGAAATGTTGAAGAAAAGGAAGTACAGTGAAAATTATGTATTATTTGGTTTTACTTGTATTAATGAATGTGATGGAACTCAAAAACTGCAATGTTTTTTGTGCAGAAAAAAATCTTGCAAGTGGAAGTATGAAGCCAGCAAAACTGAAAAACCATATCATGTCTGTTCATGCTGAGAATACATCTAAAGATATGAGGTTCTTTTTTCATGCAAAAAAAGCTCAAATCAAAAATGCAGGGATGCTTCCAAAAGTTGGATTTGCCATTTCACGAAAGTCTCTGCTTGAAGCATCCTGTGAAATTGCTCACCCGATTGCCAAGCAAAAGAAGCCCCTCACTATTGGAGAGACTTTAGTAAAGCCACGTGCACTGGAAATGGTCGAATTGGTATGTGGACAGGAACAGAGGAAGAAACTGGAAGCGGTTCCCTTGTCAAATGATTTAATAAATTCTAGAATAGTTGCTATGTCTTTGAATATTTTAAAACAGGTCATCCAGGGATTGGCAGCCTCGCCCATTTCCCTTCAGTAAACAATTGGATGAAACTACAGACATCTCTCAATGTAGTCAGCTCCTTGTTTTTGTTCGCTATGTGCATGCTGATGCCATCAAAGAAGAATTCTTATTTTGTGAGCCTCTTTTGGGAACTACAAAGGCGTTCGACATTTTCAAAATGGTAAATAGTGTTTTTCACAAACAAAGCTTTGATTGGAAAGAAAAACTCCATTCTCTTTTCACTGATGGAACTCCTGCAATGCTTGGTAACACATCTAATTTTGCTAATTTAGATATTTAAAAAAAGAAAGAAAGAAAGAAAAGAAAAAGAAGCTCTTCAAGTTGTCATCATTCTTTGCTTTTTACATAGACATGCACTGGCAACAAAGGCTATTCCAACAACCCACCATAATGGTGATGCAACTTAAATATTACAAGTTTTCTTGGCTAAGTAACCAACATGGAAGAAGAAAGTAGAGGCCAACATTCTTGCAAACTTTCCAACGTTAGAGGGAGTGCTTTACCAAGAAGGAGTTGAAGTACAAAATTCTCTGCCATTTTTTAAAAAAAGATACCTGCAAAAACTTAGAAACATTACAGAAATCTTTTAAAAGTTATTTCTATCTTGATGGCATAAGAATTGAACCATGGATCCACAATCAATTTCTTTCTTATATAAACTATATCGAAGATGCTGACTTAACCAAAGATGAACTCATTGATCTTAGGACAAAAAAAACTTGCTACAATTGGAGTTTAACTCAAAAAGCAATGGAGAATTCTGGTGTTTCCTGCGAGAAGCCTATCCTCATCTTGTAAAGTGAGCTATGGAAGCTTTGATTCCGTTTGCAACAATATATCTTTGTAAATCGGGATTTTCAACACTTGTAACAATGAAAACAAAAAATCGAACTCGATTAGATGTCCAATATGATATCTAAGGCATATTGTCTTGTCAAATACTACACCACAGTTTAATGTTTTTATTCAAAATAAACAAAAACAGTCTGCACATTGACATGTCTTTAAAAAATAAAATTTAACTTTAACTTTCCTATATTTTTGATGTATTGGATTATTATTTAGTGTGTTAAGAAAGAAGCACATATGTATAGTATCATATCATTGTTCTTTATTTTAGTAACTGTATTTCAATATATGTAACTGATTTCCTTTGTAATTTTATTCTATGCATTTAAAAACCTTATTCTTGTGGGGATGTGTTGGTGCGGGTATGATACATTTATTAAATAATACACAGTATAGCATGGACTTAGTATGATTTATATTTTGATGTAGTGTGTTCTGAGTGCAGTGAATAACTGCCTGCAAAAATGTTGATAAGGATGGCAGAGATGGTTTTATGACACCGTGGGAATACTCGGATTTCTAAGTGGTTGCCAAAAATGACTGTTTGAAAAGACGTTGAACCGTGTTAGGTTATCAGTTATTGAAATTATGGGAAAGTTGTAAAACATAATTTTGAATAATGCTAAAATTTAATTTAAAAGCATGCCAATGTTGAGTTTCATAAAACTATCTACTGCTACATTCTGAGGAGTCCGTGGTTTTCACCTGACTGGCAAAGGGGTCCATGGAACAAAAAAGGTTAAGAACCCCTGATTTAGGGAGAGTATATCTTTGGTTTATAACCTTGTTCACCCTCTTGTTTTTCACTTTCTTGAAAGGAGGATCAGGCCCACATATCTCGGTGTCTTTCAAGTCTGCCTCAGAGGTAGTAGGCACCCATACAAGAAAACCAGTAAATTCATCATTCAGTCCCTCCCTTTACAAGAATCCCTAAATTAGGCTCCTATCTATACTTTTAAGCTTAACCAGCCTATAAATAGACCAATATCCACATCTAGACCAAAGTATATATTTATACTGAGTATATGTTTCCTAAAAATACCAAGTGACTAGACTGACCTAGAATCTGGAAATTCAAATTTTTAAGCATGGATTCACAATTATTATGTGTTGGGGGCCGTAAAAATAATATATCCAGGTCTATTTTGCCTTAAGCGAGGTCGGTGGCATGCAACATGGCCGCCAGGACTGAAACAATAAGACCCTAGCCTTCTTCTAGGAAGTCAGCAGCATTTCGCGCCCACACCAAAGATTCGCGCCAGAAATGCTGCCACCTCCCCCTGGCAACAGCACCTAGCCACTCCCTCAATACTGCCACCTCCCCCCAGCAACAGCACCTACCAATCCCACACCCCAGCAACAGTACCTACCAATCCTAAACCGCCACCCGTCCTTATTAGCCACTCCCTCTTCCCTTAGAGTATATATACCCTGCCTCTTCAATAAAGTTTTGCAGCTTGATCAGAATCCTGTCTTGCTGTCATTCTTCGTGTCTCTTGTCCCATACCATTCTTCTCTCGCAGGATCTGGAGCCTCAGGTTGACTGTCCCGCGGGCCGGGACAATTATGTAGGCAAAAGCCTCTTTTAATAATAAATTTATGTGATATGGTGTTCTGATAAGGAAAATGTACTACAGGATGTAAGGGAGAGGCTGTTCTGAATTGGTGAAGATTCAGCTATGTTCTTTTTTCAAATGCCCTTAAATTTTTTAAAAGAATGTAAATTAACCCTTAATGAAGTCCTGCCAAACAGACATCCTAGATTGCATTCCTTTAATGAATAACTTAAGGATTTTAAATTTGCTTATTTAATGATTTCCATGCTATTCCTTGAGGAAAGATTTGGCATCTAATGCAAGCTTTCATCATCTATAATGCTCTGCAAGATTTCTCGAACAAGGTTGATATTCAGGAGCTATTTACCAAATAGATTAATGTGTTTGGAAGGTATTTGAAAGGCAATTTCTCTCTTACGTAGGTAAAACATTTCTTCCATATCTCTCTTTTTATAATTGTTACTTTTTTAGCCAATATAAAGTTTAGTTTCAGTCCAAACCATGAGAGGTTACAAATTCCATAAAAATGGAAACCAAATTGATTTAGTTTACCTAACTTTAAAATGTAGCACTATAAATTGAGAGCCTTAAAAATATGTATGCCTTTCACCCAGTAATTTCCCTTCTAGGAATAATAAATAACAATGGATTGTATAAAGATGCAGATGAAAGAATATTCATTATTTGAAAGCAACTTAAATGTCCATAAAAACACTGGGTAGAATAATAGTCAGCCTATAAAAATGTATTGTGGATAAATATTTAGGAAATTTGAAGGATAATCATGGTATATCTCTTAAAATTCAGGTTAAAGACACCCCAGTAGGGGTTGAGAGATTGGTTACATAGAAGAGGATTGAATAATGGCTTAAGAGAACCAAATTCCTTGCTGTCAGAGAAGAGAATTACAAATATGGAAGAAAGGAAAGTTAGAATTAACCCTGTAGTGGTGGTTTGGAATTTGAAATATTGGTATGAACTCATAGTTTTCAATATATGTAAACATAAAAAATTCATAGATCGATGTAAATGTGATATATATATATTTCCTGGCTCTGTCCACTCTGACTTCTTGGGAGCATCAGCACCCCAATAGTAATAATCACACTACTGCTTAGATTTTTGATTCCACATACTATTCTCCATTAAAGGGATCAAGGGCTCTTTGGAGCTGTAGCTGATTGCAGGGCTGGAGCAGAGAAAGTACAAGTTGAGTCTGAAACATCTTGTTCCAGAAAGTAAGGCAGTGCTCAAAGAACAATGGGGACATGTCAAAAGGGACTATAATCTAGCATGTAGGGAATATCAATAGCCAAATCTGGGACAATTTGATCATGAAAATAATTAATGTAGTAATAGATAATATCCCATTGAATAAAATAGGAATCCATGAATCAAACTGATATAAATAAATGAATGGATGAATGGGAAAAGAAAAAGTTTCTCATATAGTAGAATGTCAACTAACAAATGTAGAATAATGGATTTAGAACATCACTAGTTGGTAACTATCAAAGTAATAATAAATTTAGGTAAGAAACATCAAGGAATGCCAAAAGTAGCTATGAGAGTTGGTCAAAGAATGGGATGTTTACATAGTCACAGAGTATCTCCCCTCAAAATACCAATTACAAAAGAAAAAGTGTTAATTTTACAGTGGAAAAACCTAGCAGACATCACCCTACCCAGGTTATCCAAGTTAACATCACCAGTAATGGTTACATATCAAAACACGCACCAACCTTAGAGGATGCAGTAAGAGAGCACAGCATCCCTTCTGTGATATTCTTACCAAAGATGCAAAAACTGAATCTAATCATCATAACACCCCAGACAAAACCAAATGGAGGGACAGTCTACAAAACAACCAGCCTGTAATCTATGAGTGTGTTAAAGTCATTAAAGTCAGGGAGGAAACATTACAGAATGCAGGAGACTAACAAGACATGACAAGAGCAATGTATATTTCCGGATTGGATTTTTGAATAAAAAAAGTATTGGGACAGTTACCAAACCTTGAATAGGGTCTTTGGATGAAGGGTTTGGGGAGTTCTTTGTACTGTACTTACAAAATTTCTGTAAGTTTGAAATTATTTCAAAATAAAAATCAGAATATAAAACAATATGTAGAGAGAGGATTATGGGAAAATGATGGAGTAAGAAGCTTCAGAAATTAGTCCTTTCACCAAAACAACTATTAAACAGGCAGAAACTTTCTGAATCAACTATTTCAAAATGCTGGACTGTAGTGAAACACTGTGCAGCATCTAAGGAAGAGCTGGAGGAAGAGGCTGATAAATTGCAGTGAATGTCAGTGAATTTCACCCTTCATGCAGCACCTAATGTTACAACCCAACTCCTGAAGGGCACTAGTTGGTGCAGCCACCAGACAAAGAATGCACCTGGCACTTAGTCAGGCATAAGCTTTATTGGGACTTATGGACAAGAAAGAATCTCTGATGGCAGTGGTTCAGAGAATGAAGATAGCGCTCCACAAAGAGACAGGGAAATTAGAGGTGATATGAGGGGTTTCAGAACAAGGACATTCCATAGGGTATGAGAAGAGAGTTCCTGCAGGGTCACATGAAGCATAAACATGGGGTTTGGTGATGGTTTCACTGAGCTCGTAGGAAGGACGTTTACCAAAGACATTTACTGCTTTGGGAAGATTATATTTTATGATACCACCTATGCATTCTCTCCCCTCTTGGGAGGATTGTTAACCTTTAACTTATGTCTAGGTCATGCAGGCAGCAACGTGCTCAGGACTTGGCGGGGGCTTGGATCCCCACAATCCACCCCCACGTAACTGCCTGCATTGACCATAGGACAAGCATTGCATCCACATTCCACAGCAACAATATAAAAGACACCAGCTAAAGCTGTTATGTGTCTTTCAGTGACGATTGCAGTCCTACCTGGCACAATTTGCAGGTGTTACAGACCAAGGAAGGCCAGTAGCACCCAAGGATGGTAAGTCTGTGCAAACCCAACATTGGGCTCGATTGTGGGCATGGGTTACTGCTGAACCCACTATGGAAAAATATTGGCTAGGGTGCTATGGGATAAAGAAAGATGCTTATGGGGAACAATTAGGGGTAGATTGTGCTGATCTAACAGTATATAAGCAACATTTCCATTAGTAGATAACAACAAAGTACCAGGTAGGGGAGTCCTATAAGGAGGCTTCCAATACCAGTCTTTGGCGGGCTTTATTCTGACCAGCCACCTTCCCTGTTTCCTATACTTACCTGCCTCACCTGCTCCCTCAGAGAGTTCTTAAGGGGAAAATGAAGGTGATGACCATTCTTCTGTAGCTGCTTCCTGCTGGTTAGGAGCAGTATCCCTGCCTGATGGGGTGCAAAACTCTCTTGCTATTCTGTTGAGGTTGAGGGAAGGCAGGTCTGGCACCATGGTTGGAACTGGATGAAACCCCATATGACTAATACCTTGTTCTGGAAAGCATTGATTCTGGAAGAAATAAACTTGAGTTAGAATTTTAAAGATATATGGTCCTACTAAAAGGATAAAGAAAATGGTGTTAAGCAGTCCCAGATAGGGAGCCAGCTATGATATACTGTTCCATGGTAATGAGAAAAGCCAGGAGCCTCCAGAAGATACATCCTCCCAAAACTGATGGGCTTAATCTTGTTAGTTTCAAATGCTGTCTAGGAAACTGCCACCTCCAGTGGTGGTTATGCCTAGGACAGCAAGGAGAGGTATGAAGAGAGGCACTGCCCTATACTATACTCACAAAGACAATATAGGCAACAACAAGATAAGCATACAGCAAACAAAATAAAGACAATACTTAAGAGAGCCATTCTTTTATCTTATAGACACATTCATTAATTACTTAGAAAATGAATTAAGTTTACAAAGACTTTTAACATGTTCAATATCCTTCTGCATATGATCCAGAATAGAAGATAGATTATTATATTCATCAGGTATATAGGTACAGCACTTAATACTAATCAATGCACTAATCAATGTACAAGTTCCTCTTTGAGCTGCAGTTAATAGATCTAAGCTCAAGGTTTGCAATACCAATGCATGTTATCTCTCCATGGGAGCAGGCCATAATGCCAATTGTGTTGGATTAGGTTCTACTTACATTACTCTGGTAATTATTATCCCACTTGGTATGTCCTTCACACAGCCAGCAGGCTGCAGCACTATTGGCCTTTGGAAGAAAGCTCCAGTGTTTTCACTTATCTGGTGCATAGTGCCCTTCACCACTGTGAAACAGACCCAGTCTGGAGGCAATGCCCATTGTAAATCTGGCCGTATCAAGCCATTGCCGGCTGCTGCAGAAGTCCAAAACTGCAACATACTTTCCATCCACTTCAGAAGCCATGTCCAGAGATGTGGAAGATTCTTTTTATTATTTTAGGGGTTGTAGTGACCAAACTAGCCAATAACTCATATGGAGAGGCACAATGCAAGGTGATGGAAGCCTGGTTTGAATGCACAAGAGAGTTTGACAATACTAAAGTCTATCTCTTAATTTTCACACTTTCTAAATACTTCCAATGCAGTTTATAACATATTAAATGGACTTAACTACTTTTAGTACTTTACTTTTTACTTCTACACCTTTACCATGATTACGTTAACAGGTATTTTAATTTAGCAGTATAAGAAAAACTACTTTCTCCATTATTTCATGAAAACCTAAAATTCCCAGTGGAATCAAGATTATTTCCCCCCTATCACCACTTTAATATGCAGATTGAGGTGACCTCTGACAGTTTTCCCTGTTATGAAGTCACTTTTTGTTATCAACATCAATTTAAGTTTCTATTTAATAATGGCTTCTGCAATTATCCATTTAAATATTTCAGTTTAGAAAATGCCTTTGCAAACTTCCTATAGCCAACCATAAGCATATAGACTATAGTTATTTAATCTCAAAACAAATTTTACCTTTATGAAACATATTCTCTTACTTAATGCTACCTTCTACAACTGTCTATATTCATTCAAGCCTTGTCTTACATATTTCCACCCTAATTTTATGAAAATCAGCCATCTTATCTTTTTTCTTTTTCTTTTCTTTTTTTTTTTTTTTTTTTTTTTTTTACTGGGAGGTCCCGGGGATCAAACCCAGGTCCCTCCATATGGGAGACGGACACCCAACCATTTGAGACACATATGTCCCCCCATCTTATCTTAAGACAAAGCACAGTCCTTTAAACAAACATCAAATTTTAGTCAGCATTGACTATGAATTCACTTCCACAAACCTTTTACTTCTTTCTATATCCATTTAAGTCTCATATCCCTCATTCTGTTCTGTGAAGAAGGAAAAAACTATTCATTTCAATTTAGGCAAAAACAATTTTTAAAAGAGGTTTGTAATAATTTCATTAGCTTACAATTTTCATCATCTTAAAGATTTAATACATATAATGCTAATTTATTTTATTCATATCCTATAAACCTAGGGAGATCACACCCCAAGCTAAATAAAACTGAAACCATTATTGTTTATGCAAGTTTATGTTTTGTTTTTTTTAATTCCTTCCTCCATAGGAGGCTAAAACCTCCTTTTTCTTTAATAAAATTCTAAAATTGTGAATAAACTTCAAAGTATACTGACTGTCAGTTTCTGGAATATATTAAAATTGTTTAATTTGTTTTAATCATAATTTAGAAAACTCTTTCCATAGCTTTTAAGGACTTTTTTTTTACTTACTGAAATTTGACCATGGGATTATTACTGTCATCTCAAAAGCTGTTAAAATTTGATTGGGGAATTACCGGACAGACTATACAAAACAAGGTTTATTCTGTAATATCCCCTCTGTTCCTATTATTTTAATTTCCAGGCCTAGTAGACACAATTCTAAGCTAAACTCACATCTCCCTTATTTTTCCACACAGAACCCATCCCCTTAGTTTCCTCAACTGGTTTTAATGAGTCACTGGAATTCAGTCCAGGTTAGAAGACCCTGGGGGTAGGATAGGTTATAGAAAGATTAAAGAATTCAGGATAAACTTTTTAGTTTCTTTTGTTTAGTTTATTTATTCAGATTTTATGTGACCTTTTATCCTGTTTAGCTTCTCCAATTTGGGCTTTTGGGAGTACTCATTTACCTATATAAACACCCATTTAATTTTTAGCAATTTGAATGGAGCTCTTTTAAGAATTTTGATTTGTTAATTTAATATTACCATCCAGAGGTATGAAATATACGCTAAACTAACAGACAAATACAAAAAGAGTTATGACACACCAAAAGAAACATAAAGCTTACTAATCTGACTCATAATTATCACTCCTTTGATATGGCTGTGTCCAAGCTCTCCATCATTTCACATCTCTGATTTTTACTACTTTTAAGATCTCCTCTGGAGTCAGTGTTGCCTGTAATATGCAAGCTCATTCTTAGAAACACTTTTATTAGTAACCAGCAACCAGTTAGGAATACTTGAGCAGTATAAATGCAGTTAAGCACTAATTTAGCAGTTTAGACAGACAGACATTTTTTAAAATATATTTTTATTTATTTTTAAAAGACAATTAGATTACATAAAATGTTACATAAAAAAAATATAAGGGATTCCCATATGCCCCACTCCCCATACCTCCCACTTTTTCCCACATTAACAACTTTTTTCATTAGTGTGATACATTCATTGCAATTGAGCAACACATTTTGGAGCACTGCCACTAAGCATGGATTATAGTTTACATTGTAGTTTACAATCTCTCCCACTCGATTCTGTAGGTTACGGCAAGATAAATAATGGCCTGTATCTGTCACTGCAATGTCACTCAGATCAATTCCAAGTCCTGAAAATGCTTCCATATTGCACCTCTTTTTCCCTCTATCTGACTACAGCACATCCAGTGGCCACTGTCTCCACATCAATGATATAATTTCTTCCATTACTAGAATCACAATAAGTCTATAGTAGAATACCAGTAAGTCTACTTTAGTCCATATTTTATTTGCCAATCCTGAGGATTCTGGGATGGTGATGTCCACTCTGCCTCTAATTGATGCTGATGGATGGGACTCTCTTGCTTGCATTTGTAGACTCTCTCAGTTCCTTGGTGTGGTTGTCCTGTTAGTTGTCCTGGATGAATCCATGACCTGTAAAGTAGGTGCAGCAACTCTGCTGAGGCTCAGGGCCCAGCTGACACATCAACAGCCCAGGGATTAAGGTCTATTGGATGTACACCTACCAACTCCAGCACCAACTATAGGCTCAAATAAAAGGGACAAAAGAGGCATGTGTAGAGTCCTACTCTGTCACACTCAGAGCAAAATCCCCAAAGTAGGGCCCACTGGCAAGGCACCAAACTCCAGAGCTATCTTCCATGACCGTAGAACCTGGATGTCTCCAGAGCCCTCAGGAGCCCCACTATTTGGGGTAATATCTACCTTGGCCGTCTATGAGATCCTGCTGGGACATGCATAAACATTACCTCTCTGATGACCTCCTGACTCACTTTGAAGTCTTTTAGCCAGATACAGTCATTTGTCTTTACCTTTTCCCCCTTTTATCCAAGGTCTTTTTCCAGTTGTATCACCAGCCAGTGCTTGGTAGTAATCCCTTGTTGCCAGGGAGGCTCATCCCCAAGAGTCATGTCCCTTGATGGGGAGAAGGTAATGCATTTATATGCTGAGTTTGGCTTAGAGAAAGGCCACATTTGAGCAACAAGGAGGCTCTCAGGAGATAACTCTTAGGCACTCTACAACACTAGGCTAAGTTGCAAATTCAAAAGCAAAAGGCTCATAAGCATAGGACAGACAGACATTTAACACTTATATATTCTAGGTTACTCTTCAGGAGTATGCTTAGACAGACTCAAAGTTCAGCTGTAAGCTATTGATTCAAAACAGAAAATTCTTTTTAACATCTTGATAATTCTGATCAAAATAAAATGTGAATAAAACTTAAAACATTGTCAAAATAACATCCCATTAAACTCTTCCAGTTTACAGTTTTGCAATATACCTGATCATCAACTTGGCACAGGAGATTGGTTAAGGAACTTTTCATCTCTGCCTGTGCTAGGACTTATCCCTTTCTAATTTTAACTTTCCTTCTAAGTGACACACAGAGAATTTACTGCTTCTTCTGCCTCGGTAGCCATCTGCAAGTCTCTTAACAGGGGCCATACTATAACTGCCACTATCTGGCAGTCTCCCTTTTTCTTATTTACGTATAGCTGCTCTGCTATCTGCTGTAGCACAGCCAACATACTTGCTAGAGTTCTTTGGATGTCCCCATATTCTCTCAGCAGTCCCCACTTGTCCTGGAGGGCAACCACCCTTCCCCTACATGGACGTTATAGACAACCTGGGATTTCTCCATGGATTCTCCTTTCCCTAAGCTCATGTCCACTACTGCCAGTGTTCTGTTTCCAATTGTTACAGTCCAACTCCTGAAGGGCATGAGTTGGTATGGCTGCAAGACCAAAGAATACACCAGGCACTTAGTCAGGCCATAAGCTTTATTGGGACTTATGGACAGGAAAGAATCTCTGATGGCAGTGGTTCAGAGAATGAAGATAGTACTCTTCAAAGAGACAGGGAAATTAGGGGTGATATAAGGAGTTTCAGAATAAGGACATTCCATAGGGTATGAGAAGAGAGTTCCTGCAGGGTCACATGAAGTGTACACATGGGGTCTGGTGATGCTTTTGCTACACTCATAGGAAGGATGTTTACCAAGGACATTTACTGCTTTAGGAAGATTATACTTTATGATACCATCTATGCACTCTCTTCTGGAAGAGAACTTATGTCCTTAACTTATGTCTAGGTCAAGCAGGACTTGGGGGTGCCCTGGGTCCCCACATCTAACATATCCCACCCCACCCCAGCCACATGGCAAGCAACAGTGGGGACTGAAGCCCAGGCTCCTAGTAAGTGTAGCTTGCTGGTGCCAGGGTGAGTTATAAGGACTAAGTACTCCAAAATCCAGGGAAATGTGGTCTGATCACTCCCTTTGATCTGCTATTTCAGTGCAGTCAGCTCTAAGAGTGGCCATTATTTCAACCTCCCTCAGGCAAAAGTGGCAGAGGAGTTTTAAGGAGGTAGTACCTATTCTTTTTCTCTTTTCTCTTTCCATAACCCATTTGGGAAAAAACTGACAGCCTCAGCCCTCAACAACAACTAAAACTAGCAATCTCAGAGGAAAGGGAGAACTAGATTTCCAGAGTTATAACAACAAACTACTCTGAATGTCCAGTTCTCAATGAAAAATTATAAAACACAAAAAAGAAACAAAAAATATAGCCCACTGTATTAGTCAGCCAAAGGGGTACTGATGCAAAATACTAGAAATTGGTTGGTTTTTATAAAGGGTATTATTTGGGGTAGAAGTCCACAGTTACCAGGCCATAAAGCTCAAGTTTCTTCCCTCACCAAAGTCCATTGCCATGTGTTAAAGCAAGACATCAGCTGACATTTGCCAGGGTCCAGGCTTCTTGGGTTCCTCTCTTCCTGTGGCTCCATTTCTCTCCAGGCTCAAGTCCTCTGTTTCCTCCACAAGGTCAGTTGTAGACTATGAGGGTCTCTAGGTTTTGCCTCTCTCCACAAGGCCAGCTGTAGACTCTTAGGCAAACGGCTCATCTCTTTTCCCGGGGCCTTTTCTCCTTCCTCATCAACAAGCTCTCTTACTTCCCAGGGCTCCAGCTCAAGACTCCAACATCAGAACTGCTGCAACTCTCTCCTTTGCCATGCCTTTTATATTTGATTCCCCACCCACCAAGAGTTGGGGCTCATTGCCCAATCAACACCCTAATCATGACTTAATCATGCCCAGATTAAAAGACCAGTTTACAAGCATAATCCAATATCTATTTTTTGAATTCACAACTATATCAAACTGCCAAACTGCTACACCCACTAACAAGAAAAAAAGAATTTGCCAGAAACCATCCCTGAGGGAGCTCATACATTGAAATTATTAGTCAGAGGCTTTAAATCAACTGTCTTAAATGTGTTCAAAGAGCTAAAGGAATCAATATACAAAAGACTAAAAGAAATTAGGAAAATTTTTTCTGAACAAAATAGAGATTGAAATTATAAAAAGGAACTAAATAAAATTTTGGAGCTGCAAAATATAGTAATTGAAAAGCAAATTAGGGAAGCGATGTGGCTCAAGCAATTGAGCTCTTGCTTACCACATGGGAGGTCTAGGTTCCGTTCCCAGTGCTTCCTAAAGAAGACGAGCAAGACAGCAAGCTGACACGATGGGCTAGTGCGGCAAGCTGATGCAACCAGATGACACAACAAGAGACACAGGAGGAAAACATAATGAGAGACACAACAAAGCAGGGAGTGGAGGTGGCTCAAGTGATTAGGCACTCCCTCCCACATGGGAGGTCCCGGGTTCAGTTCCCAGTGCTTCATAAAAAGGAAAATGAGCACATAACAAACAGTCCCAGCAAGCACAAACAATGAGGGGTTGGGGGATAGGGATAAATAAATAAAATAGATCTTTTAATAAAAACAAATTAAATGGATTCAAAAGTGGATTTGAACAGGCAAACTTAAAGAAAGAGCAATTGGAATTATCCAGTATAAGGAGCAGAAAGAAAAAACAATGAAAAAAAATAAACAGAGCCTGAGGGAACTGAAGGACACCATCAAATGTGTCCACAAAGGCCTCACTGGAGGCCCAGAAAGATGAGAGAGAGAGAGAGAGAGAGAGAGAGAGAAGCAGAAAAAGTATTTGAAGGAATAATGTCTGAAAACGTCCCAAATCTGATGAAAGATATGAATATACACATCCAGAAAGTTTGAACTCCAAGGAGGATAGAGTCCAAGAGATCTAAACCAATATTCATTATAGTGAATTGTCAAAACCCAAAGACAATGAGGATTTTGAAAGCAGCAAGAAAGAAGTGACTTGTCAATACAAGGGATCCCCAATAAGAGTAATTGCAGATTTTTCTTGGAAATCATGGAAGCCAAAAGATAGTGGGATGGCATATTTAAGTCCTTAAAAAAAAACAAACTGTCAACCAAGAATTCCATATCTGGCAAATTTATTTATCAAAAATAAAGGAGATATCGAGAGCATGGACAGTTCCTAATAGGGGAAGACGGACTAGTGTGTCAAGCTCTCAGCATTGTAGCAAATATCTATGAACTTTGCCCTCCAAAGAGTAAAACCTGGTGGTCGCGGTGGACCCCAAAGGGAGGTGGGGGGAGGAATAGAATAGATGGAAGAGGGGGTATTTAGGGGGCAATGGAAGTGTTCTGCATGATCTTGCAATGATGGATATAGGCCATGTTAAATTTCATCAAAAATTTATAAAAGTGTATGGTCTAAAATGTTAACCATAATGTAAACCATTGACCATGGTTAGTAGCTATGTTTCAATATTTGTATATCAGTTGTAACAAATGTACAATCCACGAGTAAAATGGTTATTAATAGGGAAGGGGGAAAGGGGGAAGGATTTTTGGATATATGGGAGTCCCCTATATTCTGTATGTAACTTTACTGTAACCTAAAACCTCTTTGAAGACAAAAAAAATAAAACACTGGGGAAAAAATGGAAGAAAATGCCACTGCACATCAGGACAACAGATATTACAGTAATGAAAGACAAAACATTAAAAATTTTAAAAAAATATTTTTCAATTTTTTAAAACAATTTGTTGAAGTATATCATTCATACATGAACATACATAAACCATAAGCATTCAGTAAACATTGTGAACTTACAAAACAAACATGCATAACATCATACAGGGCTCCCACACAGCACCCCACCACAAACACCCTGCATTGTTGTGAAAGATTTGTTAACAAATTATGAAAGAGCATTGTCAAAGTATTACTACTAACTATAGGCTATATCTTACTCCCCTATACATTTTTTTAAGGATTTATTTATTTATTTATTTACTTTTATCCATTTTCACATACACACCCCACCCCTGTTTTTGCTGTTTTTGTGTCTACTCACTGGGCAACTCTCTGTGTCTGTCTCCTGCCCTCTCTTTTTATCCCTCTCCTCCTGTCTCCACTGGGACTCAATCCTTGGAACCCCTGATGTGGGAGAGAAGTGCCCCATGACAGTCTCCACCCTAGTTCCTGGCCTTTCAGCTTGGCTCTCCCTTGTGTCACTCTCCTGCTACATCATCATCTTGCTGCATGGCTCGTAGGGCCTGACAGCACACCCACACAGGGTCTGGGGGGATCACCTGCTTGCGGGGCCTGGCAGCACACCCGCGTATGGGGCCTGATGGTTCACCCACTCACGGGACCTGGGAGGCTCACCCACGTGCGGGGCCTAGAGGGCTCACCTGCGTACGGGGCCTGATGGTGCACCTGCTCACGGGGCCTGCTCACCTGCTCTGGCGGCACACCCATGCACAGAGCCTGGGGGGCTTACCCGCATACAGGGCCTGGCAGGGCACCTGCTCTCAGGGCCTGGGGGGCTCACCTGCACATGGAGATTGGTGGCCACAGTGCCTTCTATATTTTTCTTTTTTTAATTTTTACTGTGAGGTCCCAGGGATCAAACCCAGGTCCCTCCGTATAGGAGACAGACACCCAATAATTTGAGCTACATCCATCCCCCTCCTATATCTGTTAAAGTTGACCAAAGACACATAGAGTTACAGTCTGTTCCCATACAGGATGATCATATAATAAATCAGGCTTAGTTTATCACCAACATTCTAAAAACCAGACCTAGGGAGAAAAACTAGGTCTGGGGACACATGCATGGTTTGTAATCTAGCAAATGTTTAACCTACTCTGATTATCACAAAAAATAAGGACAGCGAGAATATTCGCATTCAATTTTTTTAATATCCCATTTTTTTAATTTTATTTTAGTTTTTCTAAATTATTATGTATTTCATTTCTTATGTTTAAACCTATCATTATTATTTCATTTTCCTATTGATCAAAGTTGGCAACATTCTTGCCTTCATTTCTTAAGAAGTTTTGGATCACAAAAGGTTTACAACTATGGCAGTGGATGATCAATGGTGTGGGGTGTCAGTGATGGGGGATACATGGGAGGAAGTTCACCTGGGCAGACATATAAGGTATATAAATATGCTCAAATGTTCATAGGGCATTGCCACAGTGGGTAGAGATTCACACAACAACCAAAGGATTGTTGAATCCCCATCCTGGGGAGCTCTGCCACATTCTCTAATGGGACAGCAACAATCCCCCAAGTACAGGGACAATGACTAGTGAAGAAGGATGGTCCATTGATGTGCCCTTGATATTGACAACTATGCTTATAAGCCTTCTGTTTCTGAATTAGCAACTTGGCCTAATGTCGTAGGGTGCCTAAGAGTTAACTCCTGAGAGCCTCCTTGTTGCTCAAATGTGGCTCTCTCTAAGCCAAACTCAGCATGTGAATGCATTACCTTCCCTGCAGCAAGGGACATGACTCCTGGGGATGAGCCTCCCTGGCACTGAGGGATTACTACCAAGCACCAGTTGGTGATACAACTGAAAAAATATCTTGAATAAAAGGGGAATGGTAAAGACAAATGAGTTTATATGGCTAAGAGACTTCAAAGTGAGTCAGGAGGTCATCAGAGAGATAATGCTTACGTATGTCTCAGCAGAATCTCATAGATGGCCAAAGTGGACACTACCCCAAATAGTGGGGCTCCTGAGAGCTCCAGAGACACCCAAGTCCTGCAGTCATGGTGGATAGCTCTGGAGTTTGGTGCCTTGCCAGTGGGCCCTACTTTGGAGATTGTGCTCCTGAGTGTGACAGAGTAGTTCTCAGATGTGACTTCTCTACACATGCCTCTTCTGTCCCTTTTGTTTGAACCTATAGTTGGTGCTGGAGTTGGTAGGGGTACGTACAGGAGACTTGAATTTCTGGGCGGTCCTCAGTGGAGTTGCAGCACCTACTCTCCAGTTCATTGGACTCACCAAGGACAGGTGACGGAGAGGTGAGGATGGACAACTACCACACCAAGGAACTGAGAGAGTCTATAAATGCAAGCAAGAGAATCCCATCCATCAGCTTTATGGGATTGAAGCCCCCTCTCAATTAGAGGCAGAGTGGACATCACCATCCCAGAATCCTCAGGATTGGCAAATAAAATATGGACTAAAGTAGACTTACTGGTATTCTACTATAGACTTATTGTGATTCTAGTAATGGAAGAAATTATATCATTGATGTGGAGACAGTGGCCACTGGATGTGCTGTAGTCAGATAGAGGGAAAAAGAGGTGCAATATGGAGGCATTTTCAGGACTTGGAATTGACCTGAGTGGCATTGCAGTGACAGATACAGGCCATTATATATCCTGCCATAGCCTACAGAAGTGAGTGGGAGAGAGTGTAAACAACAATAATTTACACTCTCTGAACTATAATCCATGCTTAGTGACAATGCTCCAAAATGTGTTCATTAATTGCAATGAATGTACCACACTAATGAAAGAAGTTGTTAATGTGGGGAAAAGTGGGAGGTCTGGGGATTGGGGCATATGGGAGTCCTGTATATTTTTTTACATAACAATTTATACAATCTAAGTATCTTTCAAAAATAAATAAATATATATTTTTTAAATGAAGGAGAAATTAAGATATTTACAGATAAATAAATGCTGAATGTGTTCATTACTTGAAGACCTGCTCTACAAGAAATGCTAAAGGGAGTCCTTCAAGGTGAAATAAAAGGGCACTAGACAATAACTCAAAGCCTTAAGAAGAAATAAAGAGGTTTGGTAAAGGTAACTACATAGGTAAATATAAAATCCTGTATTATTATACTTTGGGTTTGTAATTGATCCCCCCCTCCCCCATAAGACTTAGCAGGTGAATGTGTAAAATAACATTTGAAATCTCTTTTAATTGGCAATATTGTATTGGCAATACAATATATAAATATGTCATTTAAGACAATAATAAAGTAAAGGAAGAGGGATGCATATGGAGAAGGGTAGGGAATTTCTATACTACTAAAATTAGGTTGGAACTAGTCAAACTTACATTGTTATTAGTTTAAGAAGTTAATTTTAACTGCAAAGGTAACTAAAAAATATAGAAAAAAGGATAGAGGAAGGGAATCAAAATGGCACACTACAAAAAAGTAACTATATACAAAAAAAGTGCGGTAAAAGAGTAATTGAGGAACCAAAAATATGCAAGACATACAGAAAACACATAGCTAAATGGCCAAAGTATATTCTTTCCTCTCAGTTGTCACCTTAAATGTTAATAGATTAAACTTCCTATTAAAATGCTGAGATTGGCAGATTAGATGAAAAAGCAAGATCCACCTATATGCTGTCTGCAAGAGACTCACTTTAGGTACAAAGACACAAACCAGTTAAAAAGTAAAAGGAGGAAAAAGATATTCCATGAAAACAGTAATCAAAAGAGCTAGAGTGGCTACATTTATGTAAGATAAAATGACAAAGTCAAAAAAAAAGATTACAAGAGATAAAGAAAGATATTATATATTGATAAAAGGTTCAATTCAGCAAGAGGACATATTGATAATAAATATATATATGTACCTCACAACAGAGCTTCAAAATAAATGAAGCAAAAATTGACAGAATTAAAGGGAAAAATAGAAGGTTCTTCAATAATAGTTGGAGACTTCACTACACCACTCTCAATAATTGATAGAACATCTAAACAAAGGACATGAACATTATTAACCAATTAGACCTAATGGATATATAGAGAATGTTCTACCCAACAACAACAAAATACACATTTTTCTCAAATGTACATGGAACATTTTCCAGATAGACCATATGTTGGACCACAAATTAAATAGTAATCAATTTTAAAATATTGAAATAACACAGTGTCTTCTTGGACCCCAGTGGAGTAAAGCTCTAAATCAATAAGTTAAGAAAAACTTGACATGGATAGGCGGCAAGATGGCATTGGTGTAGGAGGGCGCACACTGCAAGCTCCCAGAGCAAGGTGGATTGGGGACGGGGTCCTGCCTGGGGGTCTGTGCTGTGCACGCGTGGAGTGAGAGGCTTGGGACATCTCTCCGCGCGGATCAGCGGCGTGGACCGAACGGTGGAGATTCGTGAGTTTTGAGGCTGCCGGTGGAGGTTGGCACAGGCAGCTGAGCCCCGCGGTTACGGAAATAAAAAATAAAACGGCCATTTGGAGCCGCGAGCGGGGGCGAAAAAGTTTTATTTTCTGGGGAGCTGGCTGCCTGGCGCCCCTTGGACCTTGTGTGAACAGAGCAAACAAGCTAGTCAGCACCCGGTGAACCGGAGGGGGGATTTTGGTCGGGGAACGCAGCTGATTTCCCTAGCCACCCAGGGATAAGACCCGGGCCACTGCGGAGCCAGGAGGAAGGCACACTTCCCAAAGAAGGGAGGGTTCGGTTGGAAGACAGGGAAGGGTATTTTATATTTTTAGACATCGATCTGGCTGCCTGCACTGCCCCATAGCTTTGGGGAGCAGATAAGCCGACCTGAAGCAGCACCAGGCTGAGAGCAGACGCGAATCTGCACTCAAACTGATTTACTGAGCAGCCCGGTGACGCTGGAGCTCGGCGCCAGAAGGGGCGGAATCCGCCGTCTTTAGCACTCTTCACTGACTAACATCAGAGTTTCAGCTAACTCTGAAGTCCGGAAGGTGTCCGGAAAGTGGAACGTGCTTGATTAATTTCCACGGGCCCAGCTAGGGTCCCTTCCGTAAGGGGGT
>JAKSZT010054396.1:20956253-20981531 GCA_026826555.1 Tolypeutes matacus
AATGGGAAAAAATATTTGGAAATCACATATCTGATAAGGGTTTAATACACAGGATATATAAAGAGATGTTACAACTCAACAATAAAAAGACAAATGACCCAATTAAAAAATGGGCCAAAGACTTGAATAGACATTTCTCCGAAGAAGAAATACAAATGGCAAAAAACACATGAAGAAATGCTCAACATCACTCATGATTAGGGAAATGCAAATCAAAACTACAATGAGATATCATTTCACACCTATCAGAAAGGCCACTATTAAAAAGACAGAGAACTACAAGTGTTGGAGAGGATGTGGAGAGATAGGAACACTTCTTCACTGTTGGTGGGAATGCAGGATGGTACAACCACTATGGAGCACTGTTTGGCAGTTCCTAAAGAAATTGAATATAGACTTGCCATGTGACCCTGCAATACCACTACTAGGTATATACCCAGAAGAACTGAGAGCAGTGACACGAACAGACATCTGCACACTGATGTTCATAGCCACATTATTCACCATTGCCAAAAGTTGCAAACAACCCAGGTGTCCATCAACAGATGAATGGATAAACAAACTGTGGTCTATTCACACGATGGAATATTATGCAGCTGTAAGAAGAAATGAGGTCATAAAGCATATGGCAACATGGATGAACCTGGAGGACATTATGTTGAGTGTAGCAAGCCAGACACAAAAGGACAAATACTGTATGAATGCATTACTATGAACCAAATATATTGTGTAATATATTGTTTGATTAAAAAAAAAATTTACATGTATCCATTACATTTAATTGAGAAATGTATATATTTATTCATCTGTGTTTACTTTTTAGTTTTTAATTGTTTATGTTTCAATTATTAAATGTACAAAATAAAGTTAAAAAAAAAAAAACTCATCAGGAAAATTTCCCTCACATTCACTGGCCAAGACTCATTGGGTCACATGCCAATGCCCCAGCTGCAAAGGAAACTGGGAAAGTACATTTATGGCACATTCAGTCTATGAAATAAAGAGCAGATCTGCCATCAAGAAAGAAATAGGAGAAGATAGAATGGCTGTTGGATGTGCAACTAACAGTGTCTACCATATTGTGCACTTTCTGGTAAAAGTTTCCTGCTCTTTTCTTTATTTTTAAAAATATTTGGACTTTTTATATAGCTTCAATTAATCATTAAGAAAGTCTTTCAATTGCAATTCATATCCTTTTGAATATAGTGTGTTAATGAGACCTTGTTACTATTTAATTTTGCAGCTATGCTTATCAATCATCTCCAATTTCAATGGACTGAACACAACAGAGTTGGATTCCAGCACCTCTATGCTGATAACATCCCACATGTATGCCTGGGACCTTATCCTTTCATGATATTAATTAGCGTTTGTATATCACTTTATAACTGGAAAAGCCACATACTATACACAGTACTATGTCTTTTGGACCTTGTATCCAGAGGTAATATCCTATATAGAGAATGTCCATTTACTTAAAATAAGATAGAACAGGTGGGAGAGTGGGGAGTAGGGAGATGGCTCTAGACCTAGCACTCAGTGTGTCTCCTGGGGAAGGTGAGAGCCAGAGACCAGACAGGTAGACTTTCAGCCTCTGGGAACTTTGTCAACAAATGGCAGAGCCCCAGCCACTGGTCTAGGGTTTGAGATAGGGCCCTAGTCCTGGGAGAAAGAAGACCAAGGCCAAAATGAGACATTAGTCTGAGGGGAACCTTTTTTTTTTTTTTTTTTTTTTTTACCGGGAGGTCCCGGGGATCGAACCCGGGTCCCTCCATATGGGAGACGGACGCCCAACCAGTTGAGCCACATCCGACCCCTGAGGGGAACCTTTTTGAACAGGAAAGTTTAACAGATGAGATTTTGGAAGTCGGACCAAGATAGAAATCTAAGACTCAAGAGTATACAAAAAGTGCAGCATGTTCTCAATAAATTTTGATAAATGGATGAGAGACCAGACTTCTGCCTGAGGTAGTTTGATACTAAGCCATTACATGTTGATCCAGACAAATTTAGTATTATTCCTAAGAACAGTGTTCTGACTGGGTCTAAAAATAGAGACCAAAGGCACCATCTTGGAAATGGAAAGAGGAATGAATGATTGGGGTTTGCATTAATTCAGTGTTTTCTGAGAATAAGTATTACCTGGGTATCTTCCTAATTATGTAGATTATCAGCCACCTTCCCTAGAAATTATGATTTATTGTTAACAAGTACCTTCAGGTGGTTCTGATGCTGGTGTTCAATGCAATCATCTTATATTCCTAATTAAACCATAAGCTCCTTAAGAACCAACAGCATGCTTTATAATTGTTCTATATCCCCCATAGATTCTAACAGGGTACTGAAATGTAAATGTTCAATAAACATGTTAATTGAAGTCTCCCTCATTTTAAACTAGTTAGGTCAGTGGAATTAACTACTTAGGATTATCATAGAGGGTCATCTGAAGAAGCTAAAACCATTTGTCAGCTTAATACAAATTGATTACTCCCATATTTAAGGTGCTGGACGTTACAGAGGAAACTGAAGTTAGCAAAACAAAGAGCCTATACTTGAGGTCATTGCAATCTAGTGAAGTAACAAAAATAATTAAAATACAAAGCAGAATTTGATGAGTGCTACTGTATAAATAAAAGTGCTGAGGAAGTGAAGGGATTAGGAAAAATTGACCTATGTCCTGAAGAACAAATAAGATTTCAGTAGATGATGGAAAATGGGATAGTCATTCCACACAAAGGTATTCATTCATTCAACAAACATTTGCTGAGCACCTACTATCTGCTAATCACTGTCCTAAGTTTTACCAATGTAGCAGTGAACAAAACTAAGTCCCTGCTTATATTCTAGTGGGGAGGGGAAACAGTCAACAAATAAATAAGGTGTGACATATTATACTGTACCTGATAAATACTGACACTCTATCCCTTGTATTTGGAAGCCACATGAAAGCTGAATTGGAAGGGAGGAGAGATGGGGACAAGGAGGCCAATTAGGAGACCATGGTGAGAAGAGAGGAAGACATAACAAGTGCCCAAGCTATCACGTGACAGTAAAAATGGAAAGAAATAGATTCAAGAGTCATTTTAGAGAGAAATAGATGTGGGATTAAAATCCATTTAGTAAACCAAACCAAACAGCCTATGTTTCCAGTAAGAGCTCGGTGAAATATAGACAGATTTTCTGACCTGAGTCCTTTAGATACTAAAATGTGCCTAAAATGTTATAATGTGTTTGCTTTAAGTAAGAACAGGATTGTTCCTCTGACTGATGGTATAAGTATGATTCTAAAACACAGTAGTATTGGGGAGAAATTATCAATCAAATGTGCAAAATATCTTCTAAGAATAAGGTCTCTGTTTTCTCCAAATTTTGATCCTTAGTATAAAAATATAATACTTAATTCTAATTCATTCATTACTGATTGTATTCAACAACACATCAAACGAATTATACACCATGATCAAATGGGTTTATCCCTGGTATTCAAGAATGGTTCAACATAAGAAAATCAATAAATATAATACACCACATTAACAGATCAAAAGAAAATATCACATGATCAGCTCTACTGATGCAGAAAAAGCATTTCACAAGATATAGCATCCATTCTTGATAAAAACACTTCAAAATGTAGGAATGGAAAAAAAACTCCCTTAACATGATAATGGGTATATATGAAAAACCCACAGCTAATATCATACTCAATGGTGAAATGCTAAAGGCTTTCCCTCTAAAATCTAGAGCAAGACAAGGATGTCCACTGGCACTGGTCTTATTTAACATTGTGGTAGAAGTTACTTGCTCAAGCACTTAGGCAAGAAAAAGAAATAAAAGGCATCCAAATTGGAAAGGAAGAAGAAAAACTTTCGCTATCTGAGGATGACATGATCCTATACGAAGAAAGCCCTGAAAAATATACAACAAAGTTTCTAGAGCTGATAAACAAATTCAGTAAAGTGGCAGGATGTAAGATCAATATGTAAAAATCAGTAGCATTTCTGTGCACTAATAATGAGCAATCTAAGGAGGAAATCAAGAAAAAATTCCATTTACAATACCTACTAAAATTAAATATCTAGGAATAAATTTAACTAAAGATGTCAAGGACTTGTACACAGAAAACTACACAATATTGTTAAAGGAAATCAAAGAAGACCTAAATAAATGGAAGAATATTCCATGTTCATGGATTGGAAGACTAAACATGATTAAGATATATGTCCTACCCAAATTGATTTACAGATTTAACTCAATCCCAATTAAAAATTACAACAACATTTTTTACTGAACTGGAAAAGTCAACTATGAAATTTATTTGGAAGGGCAAGTGGCCCCAAATAGCTAATTCATTCATTAACTAGGCTGTGAAATATGGGGAGTATTTTTAATTTTTTTTCCTTTTGGTGGCTCCAATAGTCTCTGTTTTTTTCCCTTGACTGTACTCTTTTAAAGAAAGATGCATTTTACTTTTGGCACTTACTATAAAGAAATAATAAAATGTTTTCTTGAATATTGGTATGCTTATTAGATTTTCCTTTCTCCTCTCTTTAAAGACCAAGATTTACATTTCAGTAAAATGTGATTTCTTCTGTTTAACATTTGGTAATTGCAGAAAACAAACTGAGGTGTTTATAAATTGCTATTTTCTGAAATCTAATTGTAATTTTACCATATTCTTTGAGATTCTCTTGGGGAGAATTTTTAATTCATATAATCTTATGATGCTAGATAATTAGAATTTAATTATTTTATAATCATCTTCATTAAATTTAAAATCAATGTGTTATTATCTTACTGGTGATCCTTTCTGCTTCTTTTTGATTTTTGATTTTCCTTTTAAAATAAATAGTTGTTTATCAACCACCCTGAGCATTCTATTTCAATTAATTTCTTAATATTAATTTTTACTCACTCAACAAACATTCATTAAGCAATTTTGTGCCAGAGTCCTTTTACCCAAGGATAGTGGTAGAGAGGGGACAAATGAATGAATGAGTAAATGAATTAATTATAGACTAGTAGGCCATCACTGAGGTAGGACAGAGCATTTGGAGAATAGAGGAACTGAATCCAGTCCCACCTAGGAAGGGAAGATTTCCAAAAGAAAGTGACTATGAGAGACTCTTAAGGACTAATGGAGGAGTCAGCAAGGCTGACTGAATGGAGGGGAATGTTCTGGACGGAGGGAAGTGAGTGTGAAATCAACAGAACAAGACTTTGTCTTGTCCACAGGCAACATCTGAGTCTGGTCAGAGACTTTAGGATTAGAACTGAATATTCCAGTCCCTGTCATACCAAGAAAATCTCAGACCCAGTGCTACCTCAGGCCCAGGCTAGTTTGTGTGTCTCCATTTTCTGGTGCAGCAGGTGGAGGATTCAATTTCCTTTCTTCTTCTCTGAAGACCCCACTCTTTCCTTAGGGACATGTTCCCACAAGACCACCTCAGTCCCCCTAACAAGCTTGCAACCAGCTGTGAGTCTAAGTGTCAGCCTGTAAATCAATATATGGATAACAAGAATAACAATAAGGGAAAGTTACAGTTTTCAGAATCTTAGGCCCTAGTCCAAAACACTATCTGACTAGAAATCCAGAGAGAAAGTGCTGACCATTTTTATCATGCCTTGGATGGGCTTCTTCAGGAAACCCCTGTCTGCCACATGGCCCTGGAGATGATATGAAGGGATAACAGTAGATGCTCTCTTCTTCTCAGTGGGTAATTTGCTTCTGCGGGGACATTTCATCTCCCAGTTATTTGTAGATCACCAACCTGTAAAATAAAACCCCAGAACCTTGACTTTCAGAGCTCAGATTTCATCAGGATAAACTATAGTAAAACACAGTCAAATTACTTGAGTGGCACAACATATGGAAGCCATGCAATTGTAGGATTGATTAAAATGTTCAATTTTCAATCCACAGTGTAGGCTTTCGGAAGTCAGTATTAAGTCAAGTTATTTTAAATGAAGAAATGTAAACTACTATCACCTTTGTTTTCACCTTTATGATTCTGCTACTGACCATATGTGAACGGGGGAGAGAGAAAGAGGAAGGGAGAGAGAAAGAGGAAGAAAGAAAAAAAATTAATAACTAATAGATTTCAAGATTAATTCACCCTGAATGCTCTAAGTGTTTGATATAAACTTTTTAATGAATAAGCTCTAAAAAGACCAAGAGTTCTCATTTGTGAAATTTAAAAATAAATGAAATTTAACATTTGTACTTTATATGTATTTTCATACTATCTCATATATCCTAAAGTTTATACTCTAAAAAACAATTTTGTGATGTTTATATTATCCCAATTTTTCAGATCAATGAACAATCCCATGAGTAAAGTGACTTGCCCAAAGTGACACAGCAATGAGTACAAGTTTAGATGTTTTGATTTCACTATTTTAAAGAGTTGCTCTTCTTTTCCTTATTTATGTGAATAATAGGTTTGACTTTCTTAAAGCTGGATACATTTAATTTTTTTTATTACCTCTTCACAGTACTGAAGGGCTTCATTCATAAATATATAGCTCGTTATGTTAATGAGATGCCAAGTAGTCATTGACAAGTTAATCAATAAACAATTGCTTTTAAATTACTCAAGTGTACCTCTGTCTTGGTTTGCCTTTTGTGGAACTCAAAATATTATGTTCTTAAGCTAACTGATACCTGTGCTTGTAACACAGTATATAGATGGGACCTTTTGATTAGATTCAGTTAAGGACCTTTGATTAGATCACTTGATTAGATTGTTTTAGGGCTTTTGATTGTACTATGTCCATGAGGTGTGACCCAGGTTGGATTTCTACCCTCTTGCTGGGTTCTTATATAAACTGAGAACTGGAAGTAGAAACATTCAGAGAAATGAAGCTGCCATTTTGACCCTGCCATGTGAGAGAGAGGACATCAGGAATGGCAGAGATCAGTCACTATCTTGCTTTGCCACAAGGCAGGACTCTAGGATCTTCCAGCAGCCCACCTTGGTGAGAAAGCATCTCTGATGATGCCTTGATTTGGACACCTCATGGCCTCAGAAATGTAAGCTTTTACCCCAAATGAATTCCCTTTTAAAAAGCCAACACATTTTTGAGACATTGAAATTGTCCTGAATGACATTGCAATGACAAAAAAAGCCCGTATTATATATCTTGTCATAACACAAAATTGTACAGGAGAGAGTTTAAACTATAATGTAAACTATAATCCACACTTAGTGTCAATGCTCTAATATGTGTTCATCAATTGTAACAAATATACCACACTGATGAAGGATGTTGTTAATGTGGGAAAGCGTGGGAAGGGTAGGGAGTGGAGCATAGAGGAATCCCCTACATTTTCATATAACATTTATGTAATCTAAGTATCTTTAAAATAAATTTAAAAATTAAAAATTAAAAAGTCAACACATTTCTGGCAATTTTGCATCAGCAGCTTTTGCAAACTAAGATAACCTTGCTTTACACAGTGGGTGATTTTCAAAGAAGCATGAAAGGATCTTGTTATTTAAAGAAATCATCCTTTCCTTCCTTTTAGATGTGACTTCTTTATCTAAGAAAGTAATCATGGATTATGCTTATAATTACTTTTGCACCAGGGAGGGGTCTCAAATAAAAACAATGGAGACCAATGCTGGCCACCTTAAGCAAAGATTTGTTGGACGGCTCTAAGGAGCTTGCAAAATAGAAGGATAGAGAATCCTGCTTGGAAACTAGAGCACAAGGGAGCCAGGCAAGCCACATGGCACCAGATCAGTCTGATCCTCACCACCTGTGGTGGTTTGAGTTCTGTACCCCAGAAAAAATTGTTCTTAAAGTTAATCCATTCCCGTGGGTGTGAACCCATTGTAAGTAGGACCTTTTGATGAGGTTATTTCAGTTAAGAAGGTGTGGCAACCCAATCCGGATGAGTTTTAATCCTATTACTAGAGTTCTTAGTAAACAGAATGAAATTCAGACAAAGAAAAAGAAAGCTTCAGGAAGCAAGAAGCTGAAGGTCAAAGGAATGTGTGGCAGTTTGAGATTACTTACAAATCCCAAAAAGAGAAAGATTATGTTTGTAAACTAATCTATTCCTCTGAGTGTGATTCCCTTTGAATGCATCAGATTCAGCTGATATGTCTTGATTAAATTACCTGTTAAGATTAGGGCTTTGATTCAACCACATCAGTAGGATGTTACTCAGATTGAGTCCCCGCCCTCTTGGTGGGCTGATATAAATGACACTCACTCAAGATAACATGAGGAAGAAGAGAGAGCTCTGTCATGTTTGATCTTGGGGTAAGATGAGCCATTTGCCTGATAAGTTTGCAGCTGAAGAGAACAGAGAAGCTGAGCAGCCGAGCAGGACTGGAAAGAAACAAGCCCTATGCCCAAGACTGATAAAGGAAACCCTGAGAGACCAGGCAGAGATCACCAGCCATCTTGCTTCAACAAATGGCAACTGATTTTGGTGAGAAAGCAGCCTTGAGTCAGACTCTTTAGGGCCTTGTAACTGTAAGCTTTTACCTCAAATAAATACCATTTATAAAAGCCAACAGATTTCTGGTACTTTGCATCGGCACCCCTTTAGCTGACTAATACAGAACCCAAAGGGAAGGCAGAGGCCAGGAGAGGCTGCCATGGCATTACTATGTGACAGAGGAGCCCAGGACCAAGGATCACCAGCAGCCAGCCCCAGAATGCCAGTCTTTGGGAAAAACCATTGCCTTGATGTTGCCTTGATTTGGACTTTTTCCTAGCCTCAAAACGAATCTAATCATTTCCCATTGTTTAAGCCAACCCATTGCATAATATTTGCTTAAGCAGACAAGGAAACTAAAACACCAGCATTTTTCTGAAAATGATCCTGACCCTCAACCTTCCCTCTGTCTGTGCCGCACTTGGTCAGGAGCCAATGTCCCCCAGGAGTGTCCCCCAGCAAGTGTCTGACCAACCAAGCACACCATGGCTCTACCAAGGTGTGGGGAGAGGAAAGATCAGGTCCCCTTCATTTGTTTTCTTCTCAGAGTTCATGGGGACAGGGTGGGGAGGACTGGAAATTGCCCTTTACTAAGACTAGCTACAATGCTGAATTTCCCCAAAGGAGAGGTCCAGGTGCTAAAGGTGGGTTGAAAGAAGTTGGAGGAAGTGCTGGATAATGGATGGTAAAAAAATGCCCGATCCAAAAGTGTTCATGACAGTATCATTTATCATAAAAAGGGAGGAGATGAGAACATTGTCTGACAACAAAAGATTCAGTTAAATAAATTATGCTTCTGTGCACATAGTGGAAAATCACAGAGCTCTGAAAATGATGTTATGAAAGGATATTAATGATCTGGGGAGATAGTTATGAAGTATCATTAAGAGGGGAAAATGAGTTATAACACAATATTTAAAATATGATTCTATTTTTTTATTAAAGAAGTTGTGGGTTTACAGAACAATTATGCATGAAATACAGAATTCCCATATACCACCTGTAGCAGTTTGATATCATTGATGAATTCTGAAAAGTAATATTGGATTGTGTTTGGAAACTGGTCTTTTCCTCTGGGCGTATTAGAGTGTATTGGATTCAGAAGTTTTACTTTTACTTGATTAAATAATGATTAAGGCTTTGATTGGGCCATGTCAGTAGGACGTTGCATCCCTGCCCCCTTGGTGGGCAGGGACTCATAGAGAAACCACACCGCAGAGAAGGAAGTTTGGAGTTTTAATGCTGGAGCCTGGGGAAGTAAGCACACAGAGGAGCTTGGTCATGAGGAAGGAGAAAAGGTCCCTGGAAAATACGAGCCATTTGCCTGATAGTCTGTAGCTGGCCTTGTGGAGAGAGGCAAAGCCTAGAGAGCCTCATAGTCTACAGCTGACCTTGTGGAGCTAGCAGAGGAGCTGATCCCAAAGACAAGCAAGCCCCAGAAAGAGAGGAACCCAGGAAGCCTGAACCCTCACAGACACCGGCAGCCATTTTGCTCCAACACGTGACAATAAACTTGGGTGATGAAAGTAACTTATGCTTTATGGCTTGGTAACTGTAAGTTTCTACCCCAGATAAATACCCTTTATAAAAACCAACTGATTTCTAGTATTTTGCATTAGCACCCCTTTGGCTGACTAATACAATACCCTATTATTAACACCTTGCACTGGTATGTAAGCCTGTGTTATAAATAAGAACAATGGAAGGATATGTACCCCAAAGTTAACAGTGGTTATTTCTGGGTAATAATATCAGGAATGATGTTTATTTTCTTCCCAGTGCTTATCCCTGCAATAGCATTGTGTCACCTTTTAAATTTTAAAGGCTATATTAATAGGCATATGCTTTCATTAAACAGATAATCAACTCTTGATTTCTTTTTTGTTTAAATAGTCATATCCATCATTTAGATTTGCTTTAAATGATAGATAGATAGATAGATAGATAGATAGATAGATAGATAGAGTCATACACTTCCCTTCTTCAAATATTTACTAAACTACCCAGTTGTAAACTCCACACAGAGTGACCAAGTCTACACTCCCTTGTATTCTCCAATGCTCTTAACCACAACATATTCTACACATTAGTTACTCAATTATTATTTATTATTGTAGAAATACCTTATTAGCAGTAAAAGAGGCAATGTGGCAATCTGGGAAAATCAGAAGCTATATCTGAATCCTGGCTTGTGTTTAATAACTGTGCCCTTGAGTGAGTCTCTTCACTCTTCCAAGCCCTCTTGTGTGTGAAATTGTGCTGTGGTTAGAAATAACCTGTGGGTGCATATACTCTTTGACCAAGCTACTCTAGTTCTCAGAACTTATCTTACAGATAAACTTTCATTTTGTGGGAAATAATGTATCTATAGGGCTATTATCCATTATAGCATTATTTATAATCACAAAAGATTAAAAACAACATAAATGTCCATCAATAAAGACCTGGTTAATAATTTACAATAAATGCACACAATGACAACATAAAAAAGAATGATAAAATTCTTTTTGTATTTATATGGAACAGTCTCCAAGATATATCATTAAATGATATAGTATCTAGATATCATAGATATCATAGTATCTAGAGTATAAGACCATTTATCTTAAAAAGAACGGGGAAAGAATATATGTATTTGCATGTATATGCAAAATTCACTCTCAAAGAAAGGCATAAGATTAGTTGCCTATGGAATGAAATATAATAAGGAACTGGTAACATAGATTGCTTATGGGGAGGGTAACTTAGGGGCCAAGAGACAGGTAGAAGGGAGAGTTTTCACTGTATTCTCATTTGTACTTTTAAAATTTTGAAACCTGTGAATATATTTTCTATTTAAAAATAAAATTTTATTTTTTAATGTTAAAAATAAAGAAATACTGTTGTAAAATACCTTGCACATGACAAACATGTAGGTATCAGCCTCTGGTAGAAAAGGTAAGTTGTATTGTAAGGGAATTTGATTTTGTTTCTTCAAACATTAATTTGACTCCCTCTAGTGGACATGTTAAGATGTTGCCTAAGCAGAAGAATAAAAATGGAAATACTGAACTCACAAGCAAACAAGAATTGAATTAGATAGCTACCCTTGCCTTCCCTAGCCACTCCAGTCAGTACATTTTATAGCTCCCAACTAAAGGAGACTGACACCTAAGTGACTTTCCCAAGGCACATAAAGAGTTAATGATATATATGATCACAGAAGCCAGGGGATGTAGCTCAGTATGCTTTTAAACAGGTAACATGAAAATAAATGTCCAAATGTTGTTCAATGATCAGAGCAACTCAACTGCTGGAAATCAACCACAAGTATGATTTTTAATAAAGATGAAAAATTCTACTAGCTGCCAAAATTCAAGATGCCCACGGTAGGTGTACTGTTTTGTACTGGTTGATATTTGTGTTGCTAAAGAAGTGATATTCCATCAACATCAGAATTCTTCACTACTGTGGGCCCCAGTGAAACCTCACAAACATTAAAATCCTGTTAGTACCACCCCTGCTGGGGAGGAGGGGAACAAATTTAATTGGGAGTCAGCAAATATTTTACACCTCTTTTGGAAAATAAAAAATCAAAGAAACTGGGTATGATTAACAGAAAAAGCTCTGTGTGGCACTATGAGGAATAATTAAGCTGTAAATCTCATCTTTTTCAAATGAAAATTGCCCTTTTTTAAAATCCAATTCACAATCCCCACCCCCACCCCTAACTTTATCTGACTAGATAAATATAATTAGATAATGGATGGTGATTTGATAGCATTTTTTTCTTGTGTTTGCAAGGGCATTAAAAGTGATCATAAAGCTCACAACAAGTATTGTTGGCTCCTGATTTTCAGAGGCAAGAACGTGACTCTTGAGAATCAGATGAGCCAGGAGCAGACATCCTTGCAAATTAACTATTCCTGTATTCTGAACAGGATCAGAGAGACTTTTGTCTTATCTGATTTGCATGCACTAATTACTAGTTCTGAGTAAATGCAGAGTGATCACCGACACAATTACATTCATAAATTAATAGTTTTAGTACACAATTATTTACACATATGAAGAAACAGTACAAATAATTTTAAGGCTATGTCTACACTCACATAATGAAGTGGTTAATTAAAGTAATGACCTAGTTAATGACAAGCCCCAAATTTTTTCATGAAATATCCCTATAAGGGAGAAAGAAATTTCTTTGCCTTAATAGTACTAATAATTGCTTTATCGTATTATTTCACTTGCTACACACAGAGATATGCCCTAAGTGATACTTTGCTTATGAATGGGAATTATGCTTTAATTTCTCATGGACAGCATGGATGCCAAGGCTAACTGCCAAGGTAAACAGATTAAGCCAGAGACATCATTCAGAAGGGAGATAGCCCTGCCCCAGCCCATGCATAGGCTGATTCAGACAAGCGAGTGGCACTGAATACACAGAAACAGAAGCTTAAGCTGGGCCTAGAGTAAGTCAACCGTCAATACTAAGGGGCTCCCTTAACAGCCCCAACCCAGGATGACCCATTCCAATTTTAGAAGAGCCCATCCTGTGAGGGAGCTTTGATCCTTTGATCCAATAGACCTCTGACCCAAGTGTTAAAGACCAAATTCCCTGTAATTGCTCACTTCATACCTGGAACCAGGGGCCTGCCACAATCCATGATCACCATAGTTGTGAACAACTACTTTACTCATTTGGGAAAAGATCCAGCTTCTTTTCCTATTTCAGAGAATGGCTCCACCATCCACTCAGCTGCTCAAAGCTGAACTCTAGCAGTCAGCCTGAATTCTCTGCTTTCCCTCATGTTGGTATGAACCACCATCATGTCAGACTTGGATCATTACAACAACCTCCTCACTGGTTTCCATGTTTCCACACTTGCCCCCCTTAAGTCCCACCCCTGCTCACAATGTGGCAATAGTTTTAAATGTACATCATATAACGTAATCTTCTGCTCAAATTCTTACAGGGTGGGTCTGAATCCATGGAAAACAACACTCTGGGTCTAGAAGCATATACAGAAGGCCAGAAGTTCAGCTTTTGTGTAGTAAAAGGAGTCAAAGTGTCCAAGGAGAGGTGGGAGGAAATGAACTTCTCACTGTTTGAAACCAGGGTTTGAGGTGGAGCTCCTCTGTTCAAGCTCAAGGATGTTTTAGCCCAGATCTATATGGTTTGTGAGAAAATAAGTATCTAGGGAAGTGAAAGCACACAGACACAGCCTCTTGACCTGGACTTGATCCAGTATCACCTTGTATAGTATTAATATCCCATAAGAAAGGACCTGGGAACAGCTGACACCAGACTGGATTCTAGCTTGAGGACTCTGGGGAAGATCATGTGAAGGCAACTGTAAAATCACGAGACAGCAGGAGGTAAGCACAGAGGAAGAAAGAAAAAAATTAAAACCTTCCATTCCAGATGACTCTGCAAAGCTAAATTCTAAAATACAAGAAAGGAAACTGATTCTGAAAAAAGGGAAACAAACAAAACTATAGTTGAAAGAGACATTTACTTGAGATGAAACAAAATTTTTTGAAAATGTCTTTAAACGTATATGCTTAGGATTCACAAAGAAATAGATGCAATAATAATATCTATTTTAAATAAAAACAAAGTTATGAAACAGGTAAAATAAAACAATAAAATACAATTTTCTCTTCCACATCTCAGGGTTTAGGGGCATTATGTCCCTGCAATCTGGAAAATCCACGTAAAATTTTTTGTGTAGACTAAACCATTTAAAATTTTTTCACACCAGCCTTTTCTGGCCTGAAAATCCATAGGGGTAGGCCCTTCACCTTCATTTTCCTTAGGGAATCATATAAGGACTTAACCTTTTCTTGTATGGTGCCAGAGTCTACCAGAATGACATTTTAGTAACAATTCTGCACCCAAAAGTATATTGCACTTTCTAATAGAGAGAGTTGCGGATCTTGCGGTTTATGCAAATGCTTTGCAGTTGTTGGTGTAGCTGCAGCAATGACTTCACAGATTTTCTTCTCTTTTTTTTCTTGATCTATGCCTTACCATTGATTCATTAATGCCTTAATGGCAGCCAACTGCAGCAGCCATTTTGCCTGAAGGAAGCATATCTAACAATTCTACTTCGTCCTCCAAGTTTATCACTTTCCTCTGTTTCTTGGGAGCACTTTCTGAACCACTAGGAGCACTACACTTGAGACCCGTGATTTTAATAGAGTTTATGGCATATAAATGACACAAGATAGGAGAAACTCGAGATGCAAAGATCACTGCAAGATCATCACAAGATGTCATGTGAGAGATTGCTGTAAACATGCTTGGCATCCCCAAACTAGTATGTAGGACTGCAGTTCTTCTACCACAAATTTAGTTTTAAGAAAAAATTTTGTACAGCTTTTCATTTATGTTATTGAACAGTAAAATATATACTGTATAGGTAATATTATACATCACAGTACAAATATTTTATGCATTTTTGAGTTTCTAAACTTTTTCTATGTCATCTGCTGACCTTCGCGTGTCATCTGCAGCTTCCACGAAACTCCAAAATAATTCCCATTTAATTTCTTATGCCGACCCGTGATATATTGAAATTGTGATGGAGAAAGCCCCAATATGGAAGGAATAACAATATATGGTTATGAAAGAAAACTAATTATAAAGCTTTCAAATGAAAAAATATAGTGATTAGAATGTTTTAAAAATTAATGGAATGAACTCTAGATAAAAGAATTGAAGAGAATTGGTGAATTGTAAAACAGAACTGAGGAATTTGGTTAGCATGCATTACTCAGATGCAAAGAAATGAAAATATGAAAGAACAGTTAATAGAGTATAAATCATTTCCAATATAATTCTATTAACTGTTCCAATGAGAGTAAATGGAGGGAATACAGGAGGAGCAATATTTGAAGAAAAAGAGCAAAGAATTTTGCAAAATTTAAGAGAGTAGTCATTAAATTGAAACTAAATTCTAGGAACCAACAAGACCAAAAATAAGAAAGTCCACACTGATATTTATCTTAGTAGAACTGTAAAATATCGCTGTAAAAGAAAAAAATGTAAATGTTATCAAGAATACAAACCATTACCATAGCCAAAAATATTTTTAAAAAGAAGAAAAAAGTTGTAGGACTCTCATTTACTAACTTTAAAGCATATTACTTAGCTACAGTGGTAAAAACAGCATGGCACTGGCAAAAAAAATAGACAGATTGACCAATAGAATCAAATAGAGATTTCAAAAATAGACCCTCACATCTACAGTCAAGTGATTTCTGACAAGGCTGTCAAGCCCACCCAGCTGGGTCAAAATGGTCTACTCAACAAATGGTGCTGGGATAACTGTATATCGGCATCCAAAAGAAAGAAAGAGGACCTCTATCTCACACTTTATACAAAAATTAACTCAAAATGAATCAAGGAACTAAATATAAAAGCTATAACCTTAAAACTCCGAGAAGAAAATGTAAGAAAACATCTTCAAGATCTTGTGGAAGATGGTGCTCTTTTAACCCTTATACCCAAAGCATGAGCAATAAAAGCAAAAAAAAATAGATAAATGGGACTTCCTCAAAATTAAACACTTTTTTGCTTCAAATAATTTTGTTAAGAAGGTGAAAAGGCAACCTACTCAATAGGAGAAAACCTTCGTAAACCACATAGCCAATAAGGGTTTGATTTCTAAGTTATATAAAGAGATCACATAACTCAATGATAAAAAGATAAGCAGCCCAATTTAAAAAATGGGCCAAAGACTTGAATAGACATTTTTCCAAAGAAAAAATAAAAATGGGCCAAAAGTACATAAAAAGATGCTCAAGATGCAGATAAAAACTACAATGAGTTATCATTTCACACCTTACATAATGGCCATTATTAACAAAACAGAAAACTACATGTGCTGGAGAGGATGCAGAGAAATAGGAGCACTCCTTCACTGATGGTGGGAATGTAGAATTTTGAAGCCTCTGTAGACAGTTTGGTGGTTCCTCAGGAAGTTAAATATAGAACTGCTATCTGATCCTGCAATCTTGCTACTAGGAATATATTTAAGAAGAACTGAAAGCAAGGATGAGAACTGACATTTGCACACCAATATTCATAGTGATATTATTCACAATTGCTAAAAGATGGAAACAACCTAAGTTCTGTAAACTGATGAATGGATAAACAAAATGTGTTATATACATATGACAGAATACTACTCAGCTATAAGAAGAAATGAAGTTGGGATTCATGTGACAACATGGATGAACCTTGAGGACATTATGTTGAGTGAAATAAGCCAGACACAAAAGGACAAATATTGTATGACCTCATTAATATAAACAAAATATGATGAGTAAACTTATGGAGTTAAACTATAAAGTTTAGTAGGAGACAGAATGTGAGTTGAGAAGGGAGAGCTGATACTGAATGTATTTAGAATGTTTAATAAGGTGGATTATAAATATGTGGAAATGGATAGAGCTGATGGCAACACATTATAATGAGTATAACTAACACTGCTGGTTTAAAAATGTGATTGTGGCTAAAAGGGATAGTCTGGAGAGGTTAATGTTAATTGAAAGACAGCTAGAGGATAATTTAGGGACTGTATAATACAGTGATTTCAGAGGTATAGGAGGATTGTGTTTAATAATGCAAATACAAGAAAGTTCCTCTATTACAAGGTGTTAAGAATATGGTGATACATAGGAAAAATATAAGTAATGTAACTTATAGACTATAGTTAATAGTAATATTGTAATATTTTTGTAGCAAAAGCAAAGAAGATACAATGTCAATGCTAAATGTCAAAACAAAAGAATATGGGATTTAATTTTATGAGATGTGAACATGATCAAGCATTTTTTTTTCACTTTCTTCATTAACAAAGAGACCTTGGTATGTCATTTAAATAATCTGTGCTCATTTATTCATCTTTCAGAACACTGGAGAAAAAATTGAGTTTGTTTTTAGCATTAGATAAATGTGCCTGGACAGGATTTTTCAAAAGTAATGCTTCCATAATTTGTTAAGCTGCCTTTATCTGTTATTTAATTTTTTGAAGTTGAAATAAAGTTATGAAAAAAACATTACCTGTAATTGAAGAAAAAATAGGCTAGGGGAGCAGATGTGCCTCAAGCAGTTGGGTGCCTGCCTCCCACATGGGAGGTCCTGGCTTCAGTTCCCAGTGCCTCCTAAAGAAAAAAAGCAGGCAGACAGCAAGCAGACAGCAAGCAAAGAGCAACGAGCAGACAAGCAAAAACAATGAGCAGATGGTGAGCAGGGACAACAAACAGACAATGAGCACAAAACAACGAGTAAAAACAGTGAGCAAAAACAACGAGCAAACAGACGAAGGAGCCATCTGGGGGAGAGGAAGGAAAAAAATAGGCTAATAGCCAACTTCAGTCATCAGATGCCAGAAGGCAATGGAGAAATATTTATAAATATCAATTCGAATTCCCAAAAAGTCTTAACTGCAACTTAAGAGTGAGAAAGATTTAAAAAAACATTTTCTGACAACTTTAAGTGTTTATCAGCTTAATAAAATAATTACTAAATGATGTAATACCTTGTCAAAGCGAAAAGTGAACCCAGAGGAAAGAAGTAAGATGCAACAAACAGTATTGAAATTATTTCAATTTAGCAACATTAAAAAATAACTATTTACTATATGTGGTTGGTAAAATTCTAAGATAGAGTTTATATAATCCCTATCCTTTAGTGTGGAGGGAATCTGTGAATATTATGGGATATCACAATCATGATTGAGTGGTTTTATGGCACAGTTGACTCTAAGAAAGGGAGATTATCATGGTTGGACTTGCCCTAATCAGGTGAGCCCTTAAATGGGATTTGGCTCTTCTTAGTTAGCGAGATTTGAACTATGAGAGGGATTTGACATGAAGGAGATTTTATGTTGCTGCCTTTGAAAATGGATGTAGTCACATTGCAAAGAATCGGGGTGGGCTCTTGGAACTGAAAACATCTCCCAGTTGACAGCAAGCAAGAAATGGGAACCTTAGCCCTACAATCAAAAGGTCATGCTAACAGGACCACACAAGTTTGGAAAAAGACTCCAAGCTCCAGATGGGAATGCAGCCTGGCCAACACCTTGATTTTAGCTGTGTAAGTCCTGGAGCAAAATTTAAAAATAGTCACACCGTGCCCAGACTTCTGACAACAGAACTGTGGACAAATAAATGAGTATTGTTTTACACCATTAAGTTTGTGGTCATTTGTTATGCAAAGATAGAAAACTAATACACTATACAGAGTAATTATTTCACCTCTGGCCAAGATGCAGTAACACAAATTAGATTTACCCTCCTACCTAAAACAATTAAAAATCCAGACAAAATATATAAAACAATGGTTTTTAGACATTGGACATGAGGCAGCATAGGACAGTGATTGTTAAGAGATGAGAAACAAATGAGATGAGCCCTACAATTGCTCCAGATTGCCTCCTGAAGAGAGTTTTCAGGCTGCAAAACTAGGAGGGGGATTCCTGAAAGAGTCCAGCAGTCTCCCTGTGTTGAGAAGACTGAATAGGGTATTCAAGGAGGCCAAGATGCCTAGAAATTGCAGGACAAAGAACTGGAAAGAATAGAGTTTCACAGAGTGAGAGTGCTCTGGAGTCCAAGGAGTTCTGCTCAAGTCTTCAACTGAGTACTGATTAGCACATGCATTTAAGGAAAATCCATAAGGCCAGGGAAAGGTTCATCTGAAAGGAAAAGAGGGAATAATCCACAAACCAAAAGACCCAGGAATAGTTCATGTACCTACTTTCCAGAATGGAAAATCTCATAACTCAAGGGACACCAGGTAGAGAACTCAGAAGGGACTTTAATAGTAAAGAGTAGGGGGAAATTAACCCTATATTAAAAGCTACTCTGGAGAGGATTGTGGGAAGGTGGCAGAGTAGTGAGCACCAGGACTCAGTCCTTCCATCAGAAAAACTATTAAACAGGCAGGAACTGCCTGAAACAATTATTTTGAAACTCGGCAGGCTAGAAGAACACTGTGCACCATCCAAGGAAGAGCAGGAGGAAGAGGCTGCTTAATTACAGGGAAGAACAGGAAATTGCTCTCTCCACCTGGCAGCTACTGGCCCATCCCCCACTCTCCTGGCAGGCTGCTGTGGGGTCCAGCCCCTGATTAGCTCACTGGTGACAGAAAGGGATATAAAAGATTTCTTTAACAATACTAGGGGTGGGCATGATCAATCACTGATAGCGGCTTTTGATTAGCAACTTCAGATCACTGAGGGCCCTACTCTGAGGGTGCACATAATTTCAACCCACTCCAGACAATAGTCACAGTAGGAGATATTTTAAAATGCTTCAATTCCTCAGGGCTGCAGGGGACAGTTGAAGGGCTGCATTTGCTGTGCAGCCCAAGAAATTTCAACTTTGGGTAGCCATAGAAGTAGCATTTGGTGCCCTTCCTGATCCTTCCCCAGAGCACAATGGGCCAGTCTCTACCCCCTTTCTAGGACCCTGACCCTGTTTTTGCTGAGAAATACTGACCTGGGAAAGTTCTCTCTGGCATGCCCCTCCTCCCAGAATTTGCCCCCCAGGCAAAAGCAGCTTGAGACAATAAAAGGAATGTAAGAAACTATAGAGGCAGACAATCTGGGGCAAAGGCTTGCTGGCTTCAAACACCTGGGAGATGGAGGTCTGTCCCCTGGGAAACAAAGGGAACAAGTAAATTCCTATAAAAGGAGAACTCCAAAACAACTAAAAGCAAAAGCCCAGGACAAGACACAGCCCAGAAAGACAGGGAAAACCCTGCACAGTGCATTTGCCTTGGGCAGTCCTTCCTGATAGAAGGGCTGAAGCTCAGGAAAATCTGTCTTATCACCAGCTGGTTGAAAAATCAAGAAACAGACATATCAGGGAATAAATTTCAGAGTTAATATTTTAAAATATTTAAATGTACAGTGTGCAACAAAAGAGTACAAGACAAACAAAGAAACAAGAAATCATGAACCATCCAAATGAAAAGGATAAAAATCCAGAAAACACCAATGAAGAAGATGAAACTATGTACATAGTTAACAAAGCCTTTAAAAAATGATCTTAAAAGTGCTCAAGGAGATTAATAAAATATGGAAAAAGATCTAAAGGATATCAGAAAAAAAAAATGAACATGAGAGCCTAAGTTAAGAGACAGAAATTTTAAAAAGGAACCAAACTACTATTAGAGTTGAAGACCACAATATTGAAATGAAAAATTCCCAGAAGGGTTTCAAGAGTAGTTGGAGCTGAAAAAAGAATCAGTGAACTTGAAGGCAAAACATTTGAAATGAGTCAGGCTGAGGAGCAGAAAGCAACAAGAAATATTAAAAGCGAAAAATAGATTAAGACACCTCTGGGACACCATCAAGCAAGCCAATATACACATTATGGGAGTCCCACAAGAAGAAGAAAGAAAAGGGTAGAAGAAATAGTCAAAGAAATAACAACAGAGCCCCTCCCAAACAGCAAAAGACATAAATAAGCAATCCAAGAAACCCAGAGAACACCAAACAGGAAAAACATGAAGAAAAATACACACTGTCATATATTGATCACACTATCAAATGCAAAGGATGAGGTGAGAGAGTCCCGAAAGCTGCAAGAGAAAAGCAACATGTTATGTACAAGGGAGTCCCAATTAGATTGAGTGCCAATTTCTCATCAGAAGAAGGCAGTGGTGTGAAATAATTAAAGTGCTGAATGAAAAAATCTGCCATCTAAGAATTTTATGTTCCAAAGACTCTCTTTCAAAAATGAGGGAGAGGGAAACGGATGTGGCTCAAAAGGTTCGGCGTCCGTCTACCATATGGAGAGACCAGGGTTCGATCCCCGGTACCTCCCAATAAAAAAAAAATAAAAAAAAAAAAAATGAGGGAGAAATTAAGACATTCTCAGATAAACAGAAGCTGAGGGAGTTCATCACTGCCAGATTTGTCCCATAAGCTATGCTGTGACAGTTTGAAGTTACTTTATGAATCCCAAAAAGAAAAAGATTATGTTCTTAAACTAATCTCTTCCTGTGGATATGGTATCCTTTGATTGCATTATATTACGTTGAGGGGGTCTTTGATTAGATTACTTGATAATAGTACTCTAGGACTTTTGATTAGACTATATCAGTGAGGCATGACTCAGATTGAGTCTCTGCCCTCTTGCTGGATATGATATAAACAGAGACACACAGGAAAACGGAGCTCTGCCGTATTTGATCAGGCCATGTGAGAGAGGACTCCAGGTTCACAGACAGCTGCAGAAAAGCAGACAAGCCCTGAGAAACTGGAAGAGGAGGCCCAGAAAGAGACAAGCCCTATGGCTGGCTGCCCACAGCTGAGCTCCGGAAGACAGTAGATTCTGGGGGAAAGGCAGAGACCTCGGCAGAGATCAGCGGCCATGATGCTTCATCACATGGCTGGACAACAGGATCAACAGTAGCTGACTTTGGTGAGAAAACACCTCTGACAGTGCATGATTTGGCTTCAGAACTGTAAGCTTTTACCCCAAATAAATCCCCTTTATAAAAGCCAACCCATTTCTGGTGCTTTACTTCGGCAGCCTTTTGGCAAACTGAAACAAATGTTAAAGGGAGTTCTTCAGACTGAAAGCAAAGGACACTAAACAGTGGTTGAAAGCATCACAAAGACCTGCCGTAAAGGTAACCATTTGGGTAACTATAAATGCCAGTGTTTTTGTATTATGCTGTTTGATATGTAACTCCACTTCTTACTTCCTACAAGTGCTAAAATACAAATATATAAAAAGAAATGACAAATCTATGTTTTTGGACATACAATGTACAAAGATATAAATGGTAACAAGTACAAAAATAATGGTGGGGGAGCAGAGGAATATAAGAAAAGAATATGTGCATGCTATTGAAGTTAAGTTGGTATCATACCAAATATGGTAGTTCTATATTTAGGATGTTAAATTTTAACCCTATCGAAACCACAAGGAAAAGAGATGAAAAATATATCCAGATAGAAAAGAGAAGATACTCAGTATGGTAAAACACACACAAAAAATCAAATAAATATAAAAGTAGGCATTAACAGAAAAATTGAGGGCCAAAAAGGTATAATACATACAAAGCTTAAATAGCAAAAGGACAGAAGAAAGTACTGTATTATTATTATTATCAGTAGTGGTTTTAAATGTAAAAGTATTAAACTCTCCAGTCAAAAGGCAGGGATTGGCAGAAAGGATAAAAAAAACCATGACCCAATTAAATGCTGTCTGCAAGAGACTCGCCTCAAATTCAAAGATATAAGTATGTTGAAAGTGCAAGAATGGAAATAAATATATCATGTAAGTAGTAACTAAGAGAGAGCTGAAGTAGTTATACTAATAGCAGATAAAAAAAACTTTAAGTAAAAAACAGTTATAAGGGACAAAGATGGTCATCACATACTGATAAAAGGGAAAAATTCAAAAAGAAGATGTAAGAATTATAAATATATATGAACCTAACAGCAAAGCACCAAAATATATGGCTCAAATATTGACAAATTTGAAAGGAGAAATTGACAGTTATACATTAATAGTAGGAGATTTTAATAAACCACTTCCAATAATGGATAGAACATCTAGTCAGAAGATCAGTAAGGAAATACAAGATTTGAACGATACTCTAAACCAACTAGACATAACAGACATATATAGAACACTGTACCCGATGAAAACAGAATATAAACATTCTTCTCAAGTGCACATGCATCATCCTCCAGGATAGATCATATGTAGGTCACAAAACAAGTCTCAATAAATTCAAATTTATTGAAATCATACAAACTGTATTCTATGACCACAACAGAGTGAAGCTAGGAATCAGTAATGGAGGGAGAAATGGAAAATTCACAAATATGTGGAAAATAAACAACATAATCTTAAACAACCAATGGATTAAAAAGGAAATCTGAAATGAAATTAGGAAAAATCTTGGAGGCGAATGAAAGTGAAAATACAACATACCAAAACTTATGAGACGCAATGAAGGCAGCGCTGAGAGGAAAATGTATACCTTTAAATGCTTACCAAAAAAGACTTCGAATCAAAGATCTAACCTCAAAACTGGAAAAAGTAGAAAACGTAGAGCAAACTAAACCCAAAGCAAGCAGAAGGAAGGTAATGACAAAGATTAGAGCTAAATGAAATAGCAAACAACAACAACAACAATAGAGAGAATCAACAAAAATAAAATTTGGTACTTTGAAAAAATCTGCAAAATTGACAAATCTTTAGCCAGACTGATGAAGAAAAAAAGAAAGAGGATACAAGTAATGAAAATCATAAATAAGGGGGATATTACTACCAATGTGCTGGGGGGTAAAAGGACTATAAGAGGATACTATGAATTACTGTATGTCAATAAATTAGATAACCTAGATGAAATGGGCAAGTTCTTAGAAATACACAGACTACCTACATTGACACAAGAAGAAATAGAAGATCTCAAAAAACCAATTACTAGTAAAGAGAGTGAATCAGTAGTCAAAAACCTCCCAACAAAGAAAACCCAGGACCAGATGGATTCAAACATTCCAAGAAAACTTGACTTCAAATCTGCTCAAACTATTCCAAAAAATTGAAGAGGAGGGAACACTCCCTAACATATTCTATGAGGCCAACATAACCTTCATACTAAAGCCAGATAATTATACCACAAGAAAAGAAAACTATAGACCAATATATTTTGTGAATATAGACGCAAAAATACTCAACAAAATACTAGCAAACCAAATCCAACAGCATATTAAAAGAATTATACACCATGATCAAATGGGATTTATCCCTGGTATGCAAGGATGGTACAACATAAGAAAATCAATAATGCAATACACCACATTAACACAATGAAGGGAAAAAAGACATATTACCATCACAATCAATACAGAAAAGGCATATGACAGAACCCAGCAACCATTTCTTGATTTAAAAAAAAGCACTTAGAAAACCAGGAATAGAAGGAAACTTCCTCAAAATGATAGAGAGCATATATGAAAAGCCCACAGCTAACATTCAACATAATGGTGAAAGAATGAAAGCTTTACCTCTAAGATCAGGAACAAGTCATGGATGCCCACTGTCAACACTATTATTTAGCATTGTACTGAAAGTTCTTGTCAGAGAAATTAGGCAAAAAAAAAAAAAAAAGAAAGAAAAAAGAAAAAGTAATAATAGGAATCCAAAATGGAAAGGAAGAAGTAAAACTTTCTCTATTTGCAGATGACTAGATCCTATATACAAAAAATCATGAAAAATCTACACCAAAGCTCCTAAAGCTAATAAATGAATTCAGGAAAGTGGCAGGGTACAAGTTCAACACCCAAAAATCAGTAGTGTTTATATACACAAGCAATGAACAATCAGAAGAAGAAATTTTTTTAAAAAATCCATTCACAATAGCAACTAAAAGAATCAAATATGTAGGAATATATCTAACTAAAGATGTAAATGGCTTGTACACAGAAAACTACAAAGCACTGCAAAAAGAAATCAAAGAAGACCTAAATAAATGGAGGGGCATTCTGCATTCATGGATTGGAAGCTAATTATCATTAAGATGTCAATCCTACCCAAAGCAATTTATAGATTCAACACAATACCAATCAAAATTCCAAAAACCTTGTTTGCAGAAATGGAAAACACAATCATCAAATTTATATGGATGGATAGGGGGCCCCAAATAGCTAAAGTCATCTTGAAAGAAAAGAATTAAGTTGGAAGACTCACAGTTCCTGATCTTAAAATGTATTACACCAACCATAGGGTGGGCCACACTGTGGGAGATGTTTGTGTGGGATGTGGTGGGAGGTGGGCAACATGGGAATCCCAGTGGGTTCCGTGTA
>JAKSZT010054396.1:20981931-21136741 GCA_026826555.1 Tolypeutes matacus
ATCAAAACAGCACGGTGCTGGCACAAAGAAAGACACATAGACCAATGGAATTGAATTGAGAGCTCAGAAATCAGCCCTCACATTTATGGTCAACTTATTTTTGACAAGGAGGAAAGGCCACTCAATTGGGAAAAAAAATAATCTTTTCAACAAATGGTACTGGGAAAACTGAATCTCCATGTGCAAAATTTTAAAAAGGAGGAGAAGAATCCCTACTTCTCACTTTATATGAAAACAGACTAAATATGGATTAAAGAACTATAAACTAAAAATGGATTAAAGACCTAAATGTAAGAGCCAGAACTGTCAAACTGCTAGGAGAATAAGTAGGGAAGCATCTTCAGGACCTCGTGTTAGGCAATGGTTTCTTAAACTTTAGACCCAAAGCACAAGCAACAAGAGAAAAAAATAGATAAATGGGAGTTCAAAGAAATTAAAAACATTTCTTCCTCAAAAGATATTGTCATGAAATTAAAATAACAACTACATAATGGGAGAAAATATTTGGAAATCACATATCTGATAAAGATTTAATATCCAGACTATATAAAGAAATCTTTTGACAATAACAAAAAGACAAACAGCCCAATTAAAAATCGGCAAAAGATTTGAATAGACATCTTTCCAAAGAAGATATACAAATAGCCAGAAAGCACATGAAAAGATGCTCAACATCATTAGCCATCAGGGAAATGCAAATCAAAGCCACAATGTGATATCATTTCATACACATTAGAATGGCTGCTATTAAAAACACGGAAAATAACAAGTGTTGGAAAGGATACAAAGAAATAGGAACACTCATTCATTGCTGGTGGCAAAGGAAAAGGGTGCAGCTGCTGTGAAAGACAGTGTGGCAGTTCCTCAGAAAGCAAAGTATAGAACTACTGTATGACCCAGCAATCCCACTACTAGGTATATGGCCAAAATTGAAAGCAGAGACTTGGACAGATATTTATTCACCAGTGTTCATAGTGGCATTATTCACAATTGCCAAAAGATGAAAGTAAACTAAGTGTCCATCAACCAATGAATGGATAACAAAATCTGGTATATACAAACAATAGATTATTATTCAGCCATAAAAAGGAATAATGTCCTGATACATGTGACAACATGGATGAATCTTGAAGACATCATTTTGAGGGAAATAACCAGACATCAAAGACAAAGGTTGTATCATCTCACTGATATGAAATAATTAGAATAAGCAAACTCATAGAGTCAGAATCTAGAATACAGGTTACATGGGGATGGGGTGAAGCTAGGAAATTGGAAGTTAAGGCTTAAAATGCACAGAGTTCCTGTTTGGAAATGGTGGATATATTTTGCTAATGTATGGTGGTAATGGTGGCACAACATTGTGAACTAATTAATAGCCCTGAAATATATATATCTGAATGTGATCAAAAGGGAAATGTTAGATTGTATATATGATAACAGAAGAAAAAAATTTTGCATGTAACAAAAACATATTTATTAAAAATAACTACAATTTCTGGAAAAGGAGTGTGAAGAAACTATAATTTCCAAAAAAGGAGTGTGAAGAGTGGCATTATGTTATACTTAAAATTTAGTTTTTAATCCATGGAACTACACTACACAAAGAGTGAACCCTAAATTAAAGCATGGACTATAGGTAATGGTACAATTATAATAATGTGCTATCATCAATTGTAAAAAGTGCTCTACACCAATAAAACTTGTTAATAATAAGGTACAATATGGGAATCTTGTATTTTAAGGATGTTTGTTCTATAAACCCACAATTTCTCTAATAATGAAAAAAACCTACTTTGTTCCACCATCTAAAAAAACATCAAAGTAAGCTTAAAACTATTAAACTGCTTCCAAGTAACTTACCTGTCTTCCAGAAGTTAAGATTATTCATAGTAATACAAAAGTTCAAGAATATTTAAAGGACTACAAAAATATCCAGCACCCAACTAGGGAAAATTCACAATTCTAACATCCAATAAAAAAATCATCAGGCATGCAAAGGGACAGAAAAATACAACCCCTAATGAATAAAAGAATGAATCAATAGAAACAGGGCCATAAATGACACAGATGATAGAATTAGTAGACAAGGACATTAAAAGTTATTATAACTATATTCCACATGTTCAAATAAGTAGAAGAAAGATTAAGCACATTAACTAGAGACATGGAAGATATTAAAAAGACCCAAATCAAACTGTTAGAGATGAAAAACACATCTGGAATAAAAATTCTATTAGGTGGATTTAACAGTAAATTAGACATTGCAAAAGAAATGATTAGTGAACTAGAACACATAGGAATAGAAACTATACAAAATAAAATAGAGGAAAAAAGTTTTTTAAAACTGAACAGATTTGTCAAAAATTGGAAGTTACCAAGATATCCATCAATAGATGGATGGCTAAACAAACTATGGTACATTCATATAATAGAGCATTATTCAGTGATACAAAGAAATGCAATATCAATATATGAAAATATATAGAAGAAACAAATTCATATTGCTAATTGAAAGAAGCCAGTATGAAATTGCTACATTCTATATGATTCTAACTGTAAAATTCTGGAAAAAGCAAAACTCAGGAGACAGCAAAAAGATTAGTGGTTTTTAGGGGTTCAGGGGTATGTGAAGAGGAATGAATAGTTGGAGCACAGGGCATTTTTAGGACAGTGAAAAATTTACCAAAATCCACAAACCTATATGACACAAAGTGTGAATCCCAAAGTAAACTATAAACTACAGTTTATAATAATGTATCAGTATTGGGTCATTGTAGCAGTTTGGCAGTCTGATATAAGTTATGAATTCCAAAAATAGATATTAGATTATGCTTGTAAACTGGTCTGTTAATCTGGGCATGATTAAGTTATGATTAGGGCGTTGACTGGGCCACATCAGTAGGGCGTTGAGCCCCACCCCTTGGTGAGTGGGGAATCAAATTTTTATATGCATGGCAAAGGACAGAGTTGGAGTATTTTTGAGTTGGAGTTCTGATGTTCGAGTTTTGATACTGGAGCCTGGGGGGACAGCAGACGGAGGAGCTTGGTCGTGAGGAAGGAGAGAAGGCCCCGAGATAGAGACGAGCCATTTGCCTGAGAGTCTGCAGCTGACCTTGTGGAGTGAGGCAAACCCTAGAGAGCCTCATAGTCTACAGCTGACCTTGTGGAGATAGCAGAGGAGCTGAGCCCAGAGACAAGCAAGCCCCGGGAAGAGAGGAACCCAGGAAGCCTGAACCCTCGCAGACATCGGCAGACATCTTGCTCCAATATGTGGCAATAGACATTGGTGAGGGAAACAACTTATGCTTTATGGCCTGGTAACTGTGGATTTCTACCCCAAATAAATACCCTTTATAAAGACCAACAGATTTCTGGTATTTTGCATCAGCACCCCTTTGGCTTATACAGTCATCAAATGTAATAAATGTACCATACTAATGCAAAATGTTAATAAAAGAAACTGGGGAGGAGGTAGTATATGGGAACTCTTTGTATGTCCTGCACAATTTTTCTGTAAACCTAAAATTGCTCTAAAAAGTAAAAACAATGAAAAGAGCATCAATGAGTTGTGGGACAACTTCAAATAGCCTTATATATTTGTAATTGAAGTTCCTGAAAGAGGGAAAGGGAACAGAAAAAATATTGGAAGAAGTAATGGCAGAATTTTTATGTTTGATAAGAAGAACACACCCACATATCCAAAAAGCTGTATGAACCCCAAGCATAAAATAATTATTTTGGTTTTGTTTATTTAAAAAAAAACAGTAAAATTAAATCTATAGGCAAAAGTGAGAAATTTGAAGTGGTGGTAATAAATTAGACTACGGTCTTTGTCAGAAAGAGGAAAGTGATACTAAATACCTTTAGAGTCTAATATAGATAGGTGATAGAAAGAAAGAGAATTTGGGGAGCAGATATAGCTCAGTGGTTTGAGAGCCTGCTTCCCAGTACGAGGCCCTGGGTTCAATCCCTGATACCTCCTTAAAAAAATATTGAAAATCATATTTCGGGGGGCAGATGTGGCTCAAATGGTTGGGCGTCCGTCTGCCATAAGGAGGGACCTGGGTTCGATCCCCGGGACCTCCCGGTAAAATTAAAAATATATATATATATATATATATATATAAGTCGCATGGGCTGCCAGGCTCTGTGTGCCGGTGAGCCACCAGGCCCCGGGAGCCATGCAGCAAGATGATGATGTGACAGGAGAGAGACGCAGGGGGAGAGTCAAAACAACATGCTCCGACATGGATGAATCTGGAGGACATTATGTTGAGTGAAGCAAGCCAGACACAAAAGGACAAATACTGTATGATTGCATTACTATGAACCAAATATATTGTGTAATATATTGTTTGATTCACACACAAAAAAAAACAAAAAAACAAACAAAAAACAAAACAACAAAAAAATTTACATGTATCCATTACATTTAATTGAGAAATGTATATATTTATTCAAAAAAAAAACATGCTCCGAAAGCTCCAAAAACCAGGAACTGAGGTGGCGCAGGTGGCAGAACACCTCTCTCTCACATCGGCAGTCTTCAGGATGGAATCCTGGTGAAGACTGGAGGAGAAGGATGAAAAGGGATGTCAGGAAACAGACACAGAGAATTGCCCAGCGAATGGACACAAAATAGCAAATGGAGAAGGGGGTGTTTAAAATGGATAAAGTAAATAAATAAATCTTAAAAAAAAAAAAGAAAGAGTTTAAGGATAACATAAACATTAAAAGACTAGAAATACAATCTATTTTTATAGTTTTGGATCAATGTAAGAGAAAAGAAGCAATGTGAAACTTCCATTGAATGAAGAAAAGGGGGAAAACAAGGAAAATGAATGGTAAACAGAAAATATAAACATGATGGTAGAAATAATCATAACACATGTAAATGAATTAAATTTATCTTTTTATCTGATTAAATTTACCTTTCTAGGCTGGATAAAAAGCACATTCACACACTTTCGGAGCAGGAAGGGGATGTGCAGTTGAAATACAGGGGCTTTTTTGGGATTTGGAGGTTGTCCTGAGTGCCGTTGTGGCAATGGATGTAAGCCATTTTAAATCAGCACACACCATTCAGAACTGTGTGGGAGAGAGTGTGATCTACGATGTGAACTGTGGTCTATGGTTGATGGCAAGGCCCCAGGATGTGTAAGTCCATTGAGGGTGATGGACCACACTTGTGGGAGATATTTGTGTGGGATGTGGTGGGAGGTGTGGAAGGTGGGGAACATGGGAATCTCAGTAGGTTCTGTGTAATATTTTAGGTAATCTAAGCACCTCTTAATATATATATATATATAAAAAAATAACATTTTTGTAAGCAAATGCACATATATGAATATATATTTATATATCATTTTACAAATATTGGTATGTATTGTGAAAATTTTGATTTTTACCCACAATAAAAAAATTAATTAATTAAAAAAAAAAAGCACATTCAGCTAAACTAAAAATTAAAACTTTTGATACTACTGTGTGTTGGCACATGTGTGGAAACTAGTTGGTGAAGGCATAAATTGGTAAACCTCTTTGGAGGGTGATTTGACCATATCTATCAAAATTAAACATCTCCCAAGGCACACCAATTCCACATTCATACATATATATTAGGATGTACATGTAAGGAAGATCATGGAAGCAACATAAATGGTCATAAATAAGATATAAACATGCAATATATTATACAAAACACATAGAAAAGTTGAAAGGAATAAACAAGATCAATATGTACTAATATGAATAGAGCAAAAACCTATGAATGAATGAAAAAGGGAAGTTACAGCATATCGTTTATGAAAAAACACAAATTATACTATATATTTTCCATAAAAATATATCTGAACGTAAAAGTGCAAAATAGTTTTGAAAGGCTACACAAGAAATTTACATTAATAATTCTAAATGGGAAGGGGTGAGGACCAAGACTGAAGTGAGGGAATGCATAATTAAAAATCAATTAAACATGGACTACTATTTAGCAATAAAATGGAACAATTAATTGATAAATGCAACAATCTGGATGAATTTTCAGAGAATTATGGTGAGTGAAAAAAAGCCAATCCCAAAAGATTGCTTGCTGTATAATTCCATTCCTAGATCATTCTTGAAATGACAAAATTACAGAAATAAAGAACAGATTAAGGGGGTGGAGTGGGTGGGAAATGGATGTGGCTATAAAAGGGCAACATGAGGGATCCTTGTGGTAATAGAAATGTTCTGTGTCTTGACTATATCAAGATGTTGTGACATTGTAGTAGAGCTTTGAAAGATGTTACCATTGGAGAAACTAGGTAAAGGGTATACAGGATCTCTATTATTTCTTACAATTGCATATGAATCAGTTGTAAGAAAAAAAAATACCCAGTCTCTGTATCTCCTGGAGCTACATGACACATCCCAGGTACGCAGGCTAATGAAAGCTGCCATAAGAAAGTCTCTTACCTTCCACGAAGCTCTTCAGTTGCCATGTGGTTGACTGGGAGGGACAGCCCCTCAGCACCCCCATCCCCATGTCTCCCAGCACTTTCACTGCACAGATTGCTGGCTAATGGGGCGGAGCTAGCTGGAGTGCCTTTTATATGGTGCAGAATATAAATGTAATAAAGCCTTCATTCCACCACCATCACCACCCCCAAAATTAATTAAACCAGAACAGTTTTCGGTAGCTGTAATTCAGTTTAGTAGCTGTAATTAGGACTGATAATGGTAAAAAGAGTCTAGGGGACAGAAAACTGTTAGAAAATTGCTACAGTAACCTAGGAGAGATGATAAAGGCCTGAACCAAGGTGCTGACACTAGAATCAGGAAGAAGAAACAAATTGTTAATAAACAAATTGTAAAGGAAGAGTCCATTAGACTTAGTGTCCACAAAAACATGCAGGGACAGTGAACTACTATAGCAATGCTTAGCTAAATAATTCTTTGGAAATAATCATGTAATTTCTTCTGATATCTAATGAAATATTCCATTTGATGGTGTGTGTGTGTGTGTGTGTGTGTATTAGCCTCTTAACTAGAAGATAAGCTCCTTGTGAACAGAATTTTTAAAATTTCATTGAAATCCCCCATGCAATCAAATGTTACAGGTAATTTAATTTAATTACATTGTGTTCCACTACAATACCTATTAGACTGACTCAAATCAAAATGAGCTGACAACCAAATGCTGACAAGGATACAGAATGACAGGAACTCTCATACATTGCTGGGGAGAATGAAAAATGGGACAACTTCTTTGGAAAACAGTTTGATAGCTTCTTATAGTTAAACATACACTTACCACACAACCAGCATTTCCATTTGTCAGTATTTACCCAAGAGAAATGAGGTATATGTCCACATAAAACTCTGTACTTAAATGTTTATAGCAGCTTTATTCATAATCATCAAAAACTGAAACAACCCAAATATCCTTCCATTGATGGATAAATTATGATACATCAATACAATGGAATACTATTCAGCAATAAAACAGAACAAACTACTGATGCACACAACAATGTGGATGAATCCCAAAAGCACTATGTTAAGTGAAAGAATCCAGACTCAAAAGATTACATGCTGTGTGATTCCATTTATATGACACCCTGGAAAAGGTAAAACTGTAGGGACAGAGAACAGATGAAAGGTTGCCAGGGACTAAGGGTCGAAGGTAAGCACAGGAAATTTTCAGGATAACAGAAATATTCTAGATCTTGACTGTGGTGGTTACAAGACTGCCTACATTTGTCAAAATTCATGAAATTGTACACCTAAAAATGTTGTATTTCAATGTACTTTACATACATTATACCTTGATAAACCTAACTTAAGGAAAAATAAACAATAATCAGAATACACCAACAAGCACCATCAGCTGGTATCTTCATTTTCTAAAAAATTGGTTAAGCACTGCCACCTTTAAGAATAGAGAAATTGGAATTTAAAATTAGCAGTACTTACAACATGTTAAAAGTTAACTACAACCCATGTTCAACATTTTCTTAAATAACAATTGTATATTACTGGCCATTCTGAAGTCTAATATATTCTGTCTTCCAAATTCTAATAATGGCTTGTATTACTTATGATCCTTTCCGTAGCAATAGCCCATAAAAAAGATGATATTTTCAGTATATACCTATCATTTTGAAGACCCTAATGTTCAGAAGTGAGTCCATTTATTTAATTTATAGGAATATGAAAACCATTCTAGGAATAACCTTTTATGATTCTACTCTCCTCATCAATATCGGATACTCTAAATTTTCTTTTAAAGCACCTCCATTTTCCATTGTCATGTCTGAATTAACTTTATTATTGTATTTTACCAATTTCAATGTCTTCTTTTCTTTATAAATGAATTCACTGGTTGAAGTCAATTGGAGCCTAGAAATTCTTAAGATTTAAAACACACTTTAGTTACCATATATCATGCTATTAAGAAAAATCGGATATAGCTCTCTCTCTCTAAGAATTATGCTTACATTTATCTCACCCATAATTTGACTTATTAAAAATTATTTTTAACAGTAATAAAATGGAAATATAATAAAAATTGCTGTGTTATTTTATTATTTATAAATGTTAAACTGTTTGAATACTGCTGCAACTGTATTCCTGTCATTCCCAATGCTCATTTTACTTTAGGAAAAAAAATGAGTTACCCATTGAAAGGGCAATGAACATGTAACAGAACCTATACATAAATACACACACACATATAATTTGAATATATATACATGTATAAGCAGACAACACAAGAAAATGACTCGGTAAAATCTGTACTATTAAAGATGTTTCAAATACCAGAAGTCAGAAAATTATGAGATTTCTTTGATTTAGAGAGCAGCATAATTAATTTCATATGCACCTTTGTCAGGCCAATTAAGTCTATGAAAACTTTCTTTTGGTTTTTCATTCAGCATTGATGCTTCCCTATCAGAAGAATAAATCCAATTTGTTATGATCCAGGCATTGTGGTACAATGACTTCTTTTACTTCCAGTTTGTAAAAGACCCACACATTTGCCTTCAGTTTGAATGGATACTGAAAGAAATGACAAAGAGAAATATGACTTTATGGAATAAATAACTAAATGTCATGCTAAAAAAATAGTTTTTTGTCCCTGTTTAAATATTTGACTCTTATAAAGAAATTGCATACCGTGTGATTGAATCACTTTATATTATTAATTGCCTTAAACCATCAAGCTTTCACCTCTTTATATTTTTTTTCAATTCTCACCCATCCCTTCAATTAGCTCGTCCCTTTGAGTAGTTTCTTTTCTTTTTTTTTTTTTTAATTTTATTTTGTACATTTAATAATTGAAAACATAAGCAATAAAAAACTAAAAAGTAAACACAGATGAATAAATATATATATTTCTCAATTAAATGGAATACATACATGTAAAATTTTTTGTTGTTTTGTTTTTTGTTTGTTTTTTTTTTTTTGGTTTTTTTGTGTGTGTGAATCAAACAACATATTACACAATATATTTGGTTCATAGTAATGCATTCATACAGTATTTGTCCTTTTGTGTCTGGCTTGCTTCACTCAACATAATGTCCTCCAAATTCAACCATGTTGCCATATGCTTTATGACTTCATTTCTTCTTACAGCTACATAATATTCCATCGTGTGAATAGACCACAGTTTGTTTATCCATTCATCTGTTGATGGACACCTGGGTTGTTTGCAACTTTTGACAATGATGAATAATGTGGTTATGAACATCAGTGTGCAGATGTCTGTTCGTGTCACTGCTCTCAGTTCTTCTGGGTATATACCCAGTAGTGGTATTGCAGGGTCACGTGGCAAGTCTATATTCAACTTCTTTAGGAACTGCCAAACAGTCTTCCATAGTGGTTGTACCATCCTGCATTCCCACCAACAGTGAAGAAGTGTTCCTATCTCTCCACATCCTCTCCAAAATGTGTCGTTCTCTGTCTTTTTAATAGTGGCCACTCTGATAGGTGTGAAATGATATCTCATTGTAGTTTTGATTTGCATTTCCCTAATCATGAGTGATGCTGAGTATTTCTTCATGTGTTTTTTTGCCATTTGTATTTCTTCTTCGGAGAAATGTCTATTCAAGTCTTTGGCCCATTTTTTAATTGGGTCATTTGTCTTTTTATTGTTGAGCTGTAACATCTCTTTATATATCCTGGATATTAAACCCTTATCAGATATGTGATTTCCAAATATTTTTTCCCATTGAGTCGGCTGCCTTTTCACCCTTCTGACAAAGTCCTGTGAGGTGCAAAAGTGTTTAATTTTGAGGAGGTCCCATTTATCTACTTTTTCTTTTGTTGCACATGCTTTGGGTGTGAAGTCCAAGAAACCACCACCTACTACAAGGTCTTGAAGATGTTTCCCTACATTTTCTTCTAGTAGTTTTATGGTCCTGGCTTTTATATTTAGCTCTTTGATCCATTTTGAGTTGATTCTTGTATAGGGGGTGAGATAGGGGTCCTCTTTCATTCTTTTGGTTATAGATATCCAGTTCTCCCAACACCATTTGTTGAAGAGACTGTTTTTTCCCATCAGCATGGGCTTGGTAGGTTTGTCAAAAACCAGTTGACTGTATAGGTGAGGGTTTATTTCTGGATTCTCAATTCTATTCCCCTGATCGATATGTCTATCTTTATGCCAGTACCATGCTGTTTTGACCACTGTAGCTTTGTAATATGTTTCAAGGTCAGGCAGTGAAATTCCTCCCAAATTGCTCTTCTTTTTTAGAATACTTTTGGCTATTCGGGTGCACTTACCCTTCCAGATGAATTTGGTAATTGCCTTCTCTAATTCTGTAAAGTAAGCTGTTGGGATTTTGATTGGTATTGCATTGAATCTATAAATCAGTTTGGGCAAGATTGACATCTTCACGATATTTATTCTTCCAATCCATGAACACAGAATATCTTTCCATTTGTTTAGGTCTTTTAAAATTACTTTTAGCATTGTTTTGTAGTTTTCTGCATATAGGTCCTGTACTTCCTTGGTTAAATTAATTCCTAGGTATTTGAGTCTTTTTGTTGCTATTGAAAATGGAATTTTCTTCCTGATTTCCTCCTCAGATTGTTCAGTACTAGTGTACAAAAACTTTACTGATTTTTGCGTGTTGATCTTATATCCTGCCACTTTGCTGAACTCATTTATTAGTTCAAGTAGCTTTGTTGTGGATACTTCAGGATTTTTCTAAATACAGGATCATGTCATCCGCAAACAGTGAGAGTTTTACTTCCTCTTTTCCTATTTGGACGCCTTTAATTTTTTTGTCTTGTCTAATTGCCCTTGCTAGAACTTCTAGTACAATGTTGAATAACAATGGTGACAGTGGGCATCCTTGTCTTGTTCCTGATCTTAGGGGGAAAGTTTTCAACCTTTCCCCATTGAGTATGATGTTGGCTGTGGGTTTTTCATATATGCCTTTAATCATATTGAGGGATTTTCCTTTTATTCCTATCTTTTGAAGTATTTTTATCAAAAAAGGATGTTGTATTTTGTCTAATGCCTTTTCTGCATCTATTGAGATGATCATGTGTTTTTTTTTCCTTCAATTTGTTAATGTGGTGTATTACATTGATTTTCTTATGTTGAACCAGCCTTGCATGCCAGGAGTAAATCCCACTTGGTCGTGATGTATAAGTCTTTTGATATGCTGTTGGATTCGATTTGCAAGTATTTTGTTGAGAATTTTTGCATCTATGTTCATGAGGGAGATTGGTCTGTAATTTTCTTTTCTTGTGGAATCTTTATCTGGCTTTGGTATTAGGGTGATGTTGGCTTCACAAAATGTGTTGGGTAATTTTCCCTCCTCTTCAATTTTTTGGAAGAGTTTAAACAGGATTGGTATTAATTCTTTTAGAAATGCTTGGTAGAACTCACCAGTGAAGCCATCTGGTCCTGGACTTTTCTTTGCTGGGAGATTTTTGATGACGGATTCAATCTCCTTAATTGTGATTGGTTTGTTAAGTGCTTGTATTTCTTGTTGTGTCAGTGTAGGTTGGTTATGAGTTTCTAGAAATTTGTTCATTTCATCCAGGTTGTCTGGTTTGTTGGCATATAGTTTCTCATAATATCCTCTTATGATTCTTTTTATTTCTGTGAGGTCATTTGTAATTCCCCCCCTTTCATTTCTGATTGTATTTATTTGCATCTTCTCTCTTTTTCTCTTTGTTAGTCTAGCGAGGGGTTTGTCAATTTTATTGATCTTCTCAAAGAACCAGTTTTTGGTTTTGTTGATTTTCTCTATTGTTTTTCTGTTCTCATTTTCATTTATTTCCGCTCTAATCTTTATAATTTCTTTCCTTCTTTTTGCTTTGGGATTGGTTTGCTGTTCTTTTTCTAGTTTCTCAAGTTGTTCAGTTAAATATTTGAGTTTAGCTCTTTCTTGTTTCTTTTTTTTTTTTTTCACTGTTTTTCTTTTTATTCAACTATAAGCAAACAGCAAGATTAACACAACATTCAGATACTCCAGACCAGCTTGTCTTATACCACTGAAGTCAACAGGCATAGATCTAAGGGGTCCTGCCGACCCTGCTGCCTGTGGAGATGGGCCAGGCCTCAACACCATAAAAGTGACTCTCCTGGCAGTGCTCCTCGAAAGGAGCCAGAGTAGGACACTGACACCGGCTGACCATCTGAGATGGACCGTGATGGGGTCTGGCAGTGGTGCCAGCCTCTGGCTCTCTTGGTGAGATGGCACCATAAAAGCATTTCTCAGAAGAAGCCGCCATCCACAATTCTGGAATGGGGCTCACAAAGGCAGAGGCAACTAATCTTAGCTCCCTAACAGTCTTTGATGCTCTGCCCTATTACCAAACATCTGGTCTTTTTACTTGGATTTTTTTCTTTTTTGAATTCTGGGTTGTTATTTTATGTTAACAATTTGATGACCCCATCACAGTACCAAAATATCCCCCAAAATGGATTTCATATTTGATCACAACATAAACTGGGGTGTATGCCCCTGTAATTCTAAAGAACAGGTAACAGGAAAAGTCACTCAAAACCACTAGCTGACTGCTCAAGTCTCACTTGTAAGAATGGGGACAGAAGAGGAAAAATCAACATGCAGCACTAATTTGACTCTACTGCTCAGGGCCTCTGGAGCAGTTTGCATTTCCTGGATTTTCTCTACTTCCCGGACAGCTGCTCATAGAGTTTGGGCACATAGTCATCCCATTCAGCCTGGTAACATGTGCCTGCCACTGGGGACCCAAGTTCATACTTTTTGCGGAAAGAAGCCACCTTGAAATTTCCACGGCGGTCTCCAGATCGGTTGCTGAGAATGGGCTCGTCACACTTTAGTGGTCTGTCCTGCTCATAAACCAGCCAGACGTAGCGGTGGAGGCCTGTACCCTTGGGAGGCCCAGAGCCCACATAATCAGAGAGGACTGTGCCACTGCTGATGTTGTTGCCTTTCATGTTGACCACCAGAAAGTGGTGCCATTCCCTGAATTTGGGATCATTCCTCCTGGGAGCATCCGGGTCTGTGAGGACCAAGGTATACAGTTTACCAGGATCAAGGCCATCCCATTCAATGCTGGTGGGTCTGTCCTTAACCTGGGTGGGCGTCAGCACTTGGCCCAGCTCGTCGATCCTCGTTCCGGAGTACCTGACCTGCAGCGGGTGCTGCGGCCGCTCGTCCACCTCCTGCAGGCTCAGGGGCCCAGACCACTTGCTGATATCCACCGGCATCGCGGGACCGAAGGCAGCGAGGACCGGAAACAGTCAAGCGCAGCCCGCGACCTACTCAGAGCCGCACGCACTCTTCTTGTTTCTTAATATAGGCATTTAGGGCTATAAATTTCCCTCTCAAGACTGCCTTTGCTCTATCCCATAAGTTTTGCTACATTGTGTTCTCATTTTCATTTGTCTCAATATATTTACTGATTTCACTTGCAATTTCTTCTTTGACCCACTGAATATTTAGGAGTGTGTTGTTCAGTCTCCACACATTTGCAAATTTACTTTTTTCCTGTCTGTTATTGATTTCTAGTTTCATTCCATTATGATCTGAGAAGGTGCTTTGTATAATTTCAATCTTTTTATATTTATTGAGAGCTGTATTGTGACCTAACATGTGGCCTATCCTGGAGAAAGATCCATGGGCACTTGAGAAGAACGTATAACCCGCTGAGTTTGGATGCAGTGTTCTGTATATGTCTGTTAGGTCTAACTTGTTTATCATATTGTTCAAGTTCTCTGTTTCCTTGTTGATATTCTGTCTAGTTGTTCTATCTAATGATGTGAGAGGGGTGTTGAAGTCCCCGACGATTATTGTAGAAATGTTTATTTCTCCCTTCAGTTTTGCCAGAGTTTGTCTCATATATTTTGGGGCACCCTGGTTAGGTGCGTAGATATTTATGACTGTTATATCTTCCTGGAGGATCATCCCTTTTATTAATATATAATGGCCTTCCACATCTCTTATCACTTTTTTGCATTTGAAGTCTGTTTTGTCTGATATTAGTATAGCTACCCCTGCTCTTTTCTGTTTACTATTCGCGTGGAGTATATTTTTCCAACCTTTTACTTTCAGCCGGTTTGTATCCTTGGGTCTGAGATGAGTTTCTTGTAAGCAGCATATGGATGGCTCATGTTTTTTTATCCATTCTGTCAGCCTGTATCTTTTGATTGGGGAATTTAATCCATTCACATTCAATGATATTACTGAAAATGCACTATTTATTTCCTCCATTTTATTCTTTGGTTTTCATATGTCATCTTATTTTTTTCTTTCTTTTTACTCTTCTGGTTATCCTTTCTGCTTTTCTTTCTTCTATACTCTCCTCCAAGCCTCTCTCTCCTGTCTTTTTCTTTCAGGTTCTAAGGCTTCCTTTAATATTTCCTGCAAAGGTGGATTCTTTTTTGCAAACTCTCTTAGTTTCTGTTTGTTTGTGAATACTTTATATTCACCTTCATATTTGAAGGACAGTTTTGCTGGGTAAAGAATTCTCGTCTGGCAGTTTTTCTCTTTCAGTTTCCTAATTGTATCATACCACTGTCTTCTCGCCTCCATGGTTTCTGAAGAGAAATCTGCACAAAGTCTTACTGGACGTCCTCTGTACGTGATCGTTTGCTTCTCTCTTGCTGCTCTGAGAATTTTCTCTTTATCTTTTACATTTGACATTCTGAATAATATGTGTCTTGGCGTAGGTCTATTTGGATTTATTCTTATTGGGGTATGGTGTGCTTCTTGGACATGAAAGTTCATTTCTTTCGTGAGAGTTGGGAAATTTTCAGCTATTATTTCCTCAAATACTCTTTCTGCCCCTTTTCCTTTCTCTTCTCCTTCTGGAAATCCAATGACACATATGTTCTTGCGTTTTGTGTTGTCATTCAACTCTCTGAGCCCCTGCTCAATTTTTTCCATTCTTTTCTCTCTCTGTTCTTTTCTCTCTTCAATTTTAGCTGCTCTGTCTTCAGTATCACTTATTCTTTCTTCTATCATTTCGAGTCTGCTGTTGTATGTTTCAAATGCATTTTTTACTTCACCTATTGTGTCTTTCATTCTCATGAACTCCGTTACTTTTCTGTTCATGATTTCAAATTCTTCTTTACGTTCGCACAATGACTTCTTGATGTCATTGATCTCTTTAACTCTATTCTCTTTCATCTCATTAATTTGATTTTGGAAATGTGTGCTCATCTCACTGATTAGTTCTCTCAAATTCTGCATCTCTTCTGGGACTTTGCTGTATTCCTTTTCTTGGGCCATGTCTTCTATTTTCTTAGTATGGCCCGTAATTTTTGGTTGGTGCTTAGGCATCTGGTTAGTTTGTATTTTACTTAGATGCTCTATCTCTTTCTCTTTTATGGGGTTTTAGTTGCAGGCGGCTGTGAGTTACCACAGCTCTTTGATTTTTGGCTCAACCTTGATTGTTAGGATTGTTCTGCTGGTTGCTCAAAACTGGGCACTGGACCCAGTAATTGGTTGTAGAGTCGTTTCCTAGGGCCTTGGGCAGGGAGGCTATAGAGGCCAGGAAAAGACTCTCTTACTTATTAATTTTCTTATGTGTACTTCCTTGGTCTGCCAGGAGATGGCGCTTGTTGGCTGCTCTCAATTCAATGCCTGGTCGGAGCGTATTTGTTGTGACAGAGACCAGATCAGTGTGATAGAGCTTCCTGTCTGGGGGCTAGGAGCCCTGTGATTCAAACTTTCTGAGACAGTTCTCCAGACTTCTCTCATAGCGTCCCCCTTTTCCCAGCTAGGAAATATTTCCACTCCCTTCTGAATCCTCAACAATCAGTCCCTGTTAGTAGAGGATGAGATTGGGAGGTTTGTATATCTTTAGCCGCTTGCAGGCTCCAAGGCAAACAATGGCGCAGCCCCACCCAGCCTGGAAGGGCTCTCAGGACTGGGCAGTCCAAACCTGGGAGTCCAAAGCAGGGTCAGCCCCAGGCTCTCTCTTCCCTCTCCCGTGGTGTCCTCAACAATTAGTCCAGACTAGAAGAGAGGGAGGTTGCGAGGATCGGATTTCTCCAGTCCTTTCCGCGCTCCCAGGGCAAACCAACGTGTGGAAGGGTCCTTTCCACGCTCCCAGGGTAAACCGCCGTGTGGAAGGGTCCGTGGGGCTCTGCAGGCCAAATTTCAGGTCCGAACCTGAGTCAGCCTAAGGCTGTGTCCCTCTCTCTCCCCTTTCCGGGAGTGGCAGATCCCTGAAGCCCCCTTTGTCTGTGGTCGCAGGCCCAGAGGCCCGAGAATTCTGAAGAGTGTGGGGGAGGGTGCCGGCAGCTGCAGAAGCTGCTACTTGCAACTCACAGTTCTGTAGTCACGATTTCCCTCTTCTGTCCCTCTCTCTTCTGGGTGGTGTGCAGCCTTCACCTGCTGACCTAAACCCTAGAAGATCTTTTTCAGGGCTGTTTCAGCTTGTCCTCTAGCTATTTTTCTGGAGAAGAGATTCCCGTGTCTAACTAGTCCGCCATCTTCCCGGAAGTCTCTGAGTAGTTTATTTTCAATATCATATTCACAGCTTCAGACTAAATTTTGCATTTTCCATTATAGAATGAATAAAATTATTCTTTCCCTAACAACCTAAATATGTTACTAGTGTAGATATTAAATGCATTCCAAAACTTTTAAGGTAGACTAGATAGCAAAGTCAGAGAAATTGATACCAATTTTTAAGAATTTTACTGGATTGGTTTTGTGACACTATACTCTATCACAATTTATGGTTTAGAAAACTAGAACAAAACAACACAGTGCCTGGCATAAATGCTTCATTTCTTATGAGTATGTTTCATCTCCTATTAGATGATCACCCTCTTTACAACAGAGCCTAACACCCACAGCACCTAACATGTACCTGGTAAATATTAGGAAATTAATGTTCGAGTGGACTTTGTAAAATCAATGTATATTTGCTGTGCAAATATTTGCAAAAAAAAAACCTTTGGCATATTTATCTCTCCCAAAATGAAATGTTATGTCATTTAAGATGTGCAACTGCTAAGCTATTTGCACCTCTTATGAACTCTGCTTAAATTAAATAAGTTAATTAACTTCATTTTCTATTGTGAGCACCTGAGTTTACATTTCTTCATTATACCAATCATATGGGGATGGAGGGTTCTTTTGCTGCCCTTTTCTTAGATTGTATCTCAGTAAATCTTTACAATATTGCACAAAGTAGAACATTTCTCTTAGAAAATAATTTTTGTTCCCAACTTGCCCTTTTTGCTTTTGACATTGTTTAAACATTTTATGCTGCAGATGAAATAAAGGCAAACAAAAACTGTTCTCTGCATTTGATAATAGAGTTTTAATGTATTTCTGCTGTCCGGTTGGTGTATTTGTGTGATAATTTTATGTGACAATATAATTAAATTGTAAAACAATTCCCATTTCCTATGTATTTTATCTATTTATCATCATTTATCTCTTTACCTTTTTTCTGCAATAAATATTATTGTAAAGAGAATTAAATAAGTTAAACCAAGGCAATTAGTTTTACAGATTGAAATTAACTTCATATATCAATTTATATGCATTGATACAAAATACCTACAACTTGCCCGATATAAATAAATGTGTTTATTGCAGTATATTTATGATGTCACTGTGATTTTCATGTTTGCATTCCTGTTAAGTAATGATCTATATGTTTAAACTAGACATTTTAACAGTATTTTCAAACAATTTCATTCGTTATCAAATAACCATTTATTATACTATGGCAATTTCATACCATTTACTGAACCCTTTAGACACTCCTAAACAATGATTTATCAACCAATATACAAATTTTAATGCTTATCACAGCAAATATAGAAGGTAACATTAGTGACTTGACAAGAGATAACTAAATTATCTTTTTTAAAAAAATCTTGATAAGTCATGTTTAGAAATAGCCAGTATGCATTTACAGCTGCACTAGAAATTAAGAGGCATCTATTAGATTGTTTTTTATTTGTTTGTTAAGATGGTTAATTATAAATCTATATGGACAGCAACCATATAACCCCAAGTGTTGATTTTAAAGAAAAGCAAAAAGAAAAGATTTTTAAAATATTTTAGATGCTGATTTGATAGCGTTTTTGTCTTGGCTTCTCCATAGGAGGATAATTTTCCTGCTCAGAAACGTCATCTCTGCATAACAATTCTGGGATGATCCAGAGGGATCATGTTGTGTGAAACAAATGGCTAACTTAAAATAATCCTATGTGCTTGCTGCACACAAAACCTCCTTGTCCTGGATGGAGCATCCCATAGAAGTTATGTGGTTGTGAACTTTCATTAGAGGGAGATAGGTTGGATTTCTCAATCCAAAGGAGCCAAATCTGCAGAATATATTATCTTTGTAGAATCACAGTTTTTCCAGGGAAGATTTTAGTCCTGAAAAAATGCTGAGAGAATGTTTAGGTTTAAAAAACAAACAGGGACAGAAAGGGAGGAGGGAGAAACAAGACAAGCTTCCTTTCAAGTAGGTTCCTTTACATGAAACAGTAAACCTGATCAAGGTTTCTGTCAGTAAGTGGGAGGGTCTGTATTTCTGTAGTTACCCACATCCAGAATGAATTAATTTGACACTTATTGCAGAAGGATTAAATTTATTCAATCTCTATAGACTACTCCTTGACTATTAAAATTAAATGAAGATAAAAATGAATTATTCTTTCCTAGTTCAAAAATTAAAGACCAAACCAATTTATGAAGGTATGGGGGAAGATGGGCAGTGAAGCCCACAAATTGTGACTTCTTTTTCTAAAATAAATTGAAATAAGAAACTTATTTTTTGATAGATTTATTAATTTAACAAAAATTTCCTATTTAGGAGGCCCCTGGGACACCTTTTGAAAATATACTATAGCCTAGCTATAAGAACCTGAAAAATATCCATTCTTAATTAATAATTTAAAAATATATAGATAAGTCAAGAAATTCATCTACTAGAGAATGGCTTTTTTAATAGTCAAAACACCAAAAGAATTATTAAAATGAAAACATAAGTTTCAAGTGATTTCATTTCAGCATGTGCCCTCCATATCTTCAGATTGGGTAAAGAACAGAGGCAAAAACCATTATTAGAAGAGGCAGTCTTATAAATTAAACTTTGAAAGAACTCCCCAATTTCAGAACAATACTTTAACAAAAATTATCAATTGAAGGCAATGCCTGAGGCTCCCTGAGACTACCATCTACTATTTTTTTTTAACAAATCAATTTTATTGATACATATTAATAAAGCATAAATCCATCCAAAGTGTATAATTAAATGGTATTTGGTATAATCACACCGTTGTGTATTCATCATCTTCAATCACTATTAGAGCATTTTCATTATGCCATCTATTATTTCTTCATTTGCTGTTGCCTGCTTGCTGGTTTTAGAGAAAACACATGGTGGGGAAATCTACAAATTCAGTGGTCAAGTTATGATTTTAAAAGTACTTTGCTGATTCTGAATTTAGGAAGGTCTTGGGAAATTAGGCAACTTGCCCGAGGTTGTAGAGCTTATAGCAGAATAAGGATTAGAATGTATCTCCTAACCCTAATCCAGTCAGCACACCTTCCATTTTAGTATAAGATTTATGTGTTAAGCTCTTCTGAAATTGCTTTTTAATATGGATCAGTATCATGGGTAATTAAAGAAACACTAACAATGTAATTTCAGGCATCGGTTTTCTTATTGATTTAAATTCACCCCTCTCTCCCATACCCCAAACCAAACACAGGGCATATTAGATAAAAGTTTCTGCTGTGAATACTACCTGGGTAAGGTCATTGCTCATATGCAATATATATCACATATACCATCATACATATATTTGTATATTCTCCCATATTGATGGGTGACTTGCTGACAAGTTAGTGTATGGTTATAAAATCTAAAAATCTTAGCAATTAGGAATCTTTTGTAAATGAAAATTCATGCTAAACTTTTGTTACTGCAGCTTCCTACTACATATATATCTGGAAATGGAAAGTGGTCTTTTCCTTAATAAGTATCATAATTTGCAGTTCTAGGAGTTTTATTGGGAGAAAATATTTTGCTATGACTGTCATAAGAGAACCATGTAAATGAAAAATAATGTTATGATTTTAATATTTTCCCTCAGTTGTACTGAAATTCATTAAAAAGAAATGAGTTAGGACTTCTGGGAAAATGGAGGATTAGAGACACAGAACTTGCTCCTCTCATCTCATCTTAAAAAGGGTAGTCATTTAAAAATAAGCTATTTGCAGACAACTTTTCTTGGGAATATAACACAAACAGAGCTTATTTTATTTTAGTTTTAAAAGAATATGGGGGGAGTGGATATGGCTCAAGCAGTTGAGTGCCTGCTTCCCACATAGGAGGTCCCAGGTTCAGTTCCTGGTGCCTCCTAAAAACAAAACAAAATAAAACAAAAAAATAAGTAAACAAACAAAAACTAAACTCAGGGGAGCCAATGTGGCTTAGTGGTTGAATGCCAACTTCCCACATACCAGGTCCCAGGTCCAGTCTCTGGCCCCAGTACCTCAAAAAAAAAAGACGGCTTTGAGTTCTCCAGCCTCTGGCTGACAGCTTTGGAAAGAGGGGGCCACTGGAGTCCACAATACAGGGAAGGGGAGAGAGAAGGATCCAGCCTAAGGCTGATTCAGCTTTTGGCCAATAAATTTGGTCTTTTGTGTCCCATGAGCCCTTCCAGGCCTGGTGGAGCCACGGCATTGTTTGCCCTGGGAACCATTAGGGGACTAAAGAGATCCAACCCTCTCAAACACCCACCCACCCTACTGACTAGGACTGGTTGCTGAGGTTGCAGAGGAGAGTGAGCTTATTTCCTACCTAGGGAAAAGGGAAGGGGCTGCCAGCAAAGGAAGGAGTACAGAGTCTGAGAAAGTTTGATATGCAAGGCTCTGAATAGCTCTGAAGAAGGATCCTTACATTGGTCCAGTTGGGTTACAGCAAACACATTCTGACCAGGGTTTGCAATGAGAGGTCTACCAAAGAGCACCATCTGCTGGCAAACCAAAGAACTGCAGGCAAGGAAAATAGTAAATAAATAAATAAAAGGAGCTTTGGGGGGGCCATTACAATCGCCCTCCCCAAGGCCCTTGGAAGTGGGTCTGCAACCCATTAACTGAGTCTATGGGCCAGATTTGAGCAACTAAACAGGGACAAACCTAAAGAGCTAGAACCGGCTGAACCAAGAATCAAAGAACAACAGTAACACTCAGCCTCCCACCAAAAAATACCTGCACAACAAAGAGAAATTTAGCATCAGAGTAAAGTCACCATCATAATAAAATGCCTAGACAACAGCAAAAAATTACAAGTGAAACTAAGGAAAAGGAAGATGTGGCTCAAGCAAAGGAATATATCAGACCCCATATGAGGTAAAGGATTTGAGACAACTAATCAACAAGGTTCATACAAATCTCCTAAATAAAATCAATGAATTGAAAGACAATATGGTTAAAGGGATAAAGTCTATCAAGAAGACATTGGGCTAGCATGAAGAAGAATTTGAAAACCTGAATAGAAAAATAACAGAACTTATGGAAATGAAAGATACAATAGGTGAGATTTAAAACACATGAGAAATAAGTAAAAAAGAAAAGAAAAGAAAAAAAAACACATTAGAGGAATACAAAGGAGACTCAAAATCATAGAAGAAAGAATAAGTGATGTTGAAGACAGAAAAGCTGAAATGGAAGAGAAGAACAGAGAGAAAAGAATTGAAAAACTTGAGCAGGGGCTCAGGGAGTTGAACGATAACACAAAGTGCAACAGCATACCTGTCATGGGAGTTCCAGAAGGAGAAGAGAAGGGGAAAGGGGCAGAAAGAGCATTTGAGGAAATAATGGCAGAAAATTTCCCAACTCTCATGAGAGAAATGAATGTATAAGTTCAAGAAGTGCAGTGTATTCCAATCAAAATAAATTGGAATAGACCTAGTCCAAGACACACATTACTAAGAATGTCAAATGCCAAAGACAAAGAGAAAATTATGAAATCTGCAAGAGAGAAGCAAATCATCACATACAAGGGATGCCCAGTAAGACTAAGTACAGATTTCTCATCAGAAACTATGGAGGTGAGAAGACAGTGGTATGATATAATTAAGATACTGAAAGAAAAACAATTGCCAGCTGAGAATTCTTTATCCACCAAAATTGTCCTTCAAATATGAAGGTGAGTTTAAAATATTCACAAATAAACAGAAACTAAAAGAGTTTGTAAAAAAAGAATCCACCTTGGCAGGAAGCATTGAAGAGAGACTTACAGCCCAAAAAAATAAGACAGGAGAGAGAGGTTTGGAAGGGAGTGTAGAAAGGAAGACTATCAGGAAAGATAATCAAAAGGGTGAAATGAGAGATGAAAATTAGATATGACATATGAAAGCCAAAGAATAAAACGGTGGAAGTAAATAATGCATTTACAGTAATATCATTGAACGTGAATGGATTAAACTTCTTAATCAAAAGATATAGGCTGACTGAATGGATAAAAAAAACATGACCCATCCATATACTGTCTAAAGAAATTCACCTTATATCCAGAGATACAAAACAGCTGAAAGTGAAAGGTTGGAAAAAGATATTCTATGCAAACAGTAGCCAAAAAAGAGCAGGGGTAGCTATATTAATATTCGACAAAATAGACTTTAAGTGCAAAAAAGTTATAAGAGATGCAGAAGGCCATTATATACTAACAAAAGGGACGATCCACCAGGAAGAAATAACAATGATAAATAGCTAGGCACCTAAACAGAGTGACCCAAATACACGAGGCAAACTCTGGCACTACAAAAAGGAGAAATAGACATCTCTACAATAATAGTTGGAGACTCCAACATGCAGCTCACACCAATAGATAGAACAACTAGATAGAAAATCAACAAGGAAACAGAGAACTTGAACAAGATGATAAATGAGCTAGACCTAAAAGACATATAACATAACGTTGCATCCCAACTCAGCAGGTTACACATTCTTCTCAAGTGCTCACAGATCTTTCTCTAAAATAGATCACAATTTAGGTTAAAAGCAGGTTTCAATAAATACAAAAGACTGAAATTATACAAAGCACCTTCTCAGATCATACAAAATGAAGCTGGAAATCAATAATAGACAGGAAAGGGGAAAATTAGCAAGTGTGAGGAGGCTGAACAACACAACTCTAAACAATTAGTTGGTCAAAAAAGAAATGATAAGAGAAATTAGTAAGTATCTCGAGATGAATAAAAACAAAGAACCCAAATTATCTAAACTCATGGGATACAATGAAGACAGTGCCAAAAGGGAAATTTATAGCCCTACATGCCTATATTAAAAAAGAAGAAAGAGCTAAAATCAAAGACCTAACTGAACAACTGGAGGAACTAGAAAAAGAACTGGGGGAATGGTATGACTTCAGCAGTTGGGCACCTACCTCCCACATGGGAGGTCTTGGGTTCAGTTCCCAGTGCCTCCTAAAGAAGACAAGCAAACAATGAGTGGACACAAGTGAATACAACAAGCAGACAACAAGTGGACACAATGAGCCAAGACAAATGAGCAGAGACAACGAGCAGACAAAGAGCAGACAGATGAGGGCGCCATCTCAGTGGGGGGTGGGGGGAAGGGTGGCGGGAAGCACAGCAAACCAATCCCAAAGCAAGCAAAAGGAAAGAAATAATAAAGAATTGAGGAGAAATAAATGAAACTGAGAACAAGAAAACAATAGAGAAAATCAACAAAGGTAAAAGCTGGTTCTTTGAGAAGATAAATAAAATTGACAAACTCTTAGCTAGATTAACAAAGAAAAAAAGAAAGAAGATGCAAATAAATAAAATTAGATATGAAAGAGTGGACATTAGACAGACCCCATAGAAATAAAAAGTATTGTAAGAGGATATAGTGGGAACCTGGATGCCAACAAATTAGACAACCTAGATGAAATGGACAAATTCCTAGAAATGCACAAACAACCTACATTGACTCTACAAGAAATACAGGAACTCAACAAGCCAATCACAATTAAAGAGATTGAATTAGTCATCAAAAATTTCCCAACAAAGAAAGCCAAGACCAGATGAGTTCACAGGTTAATTCTACCAAGCATTTGAAGAAGAATTAATACCAATCCTGTTTAAACTCTTCCAGAAAATTGAAGAGGAGGGAAAATTACTGAACACATTTTATTAAGCCAAAATCATTCTAATACCAAAGCCAGATAAAGATACTACAAGGGAAGCGGCTGTGGCTCAATCAGTAGGGCTCCCGTTTACCATATGGGAGGCCCCAGGTTCGGTTCCCGGGGCCTCCTGGTGAAGGCAGGCCCGCCCGCCCGGCGTGGTTGGCTGACCCAGTGAGCACGAGCAGCAAGGGGGGGATAAATGAATAAATAAATAAAATCTTTAAAAAAAAAAAAGATACTACAAGAAAAGAAAATTACAGACCAATCTCTCTAGTGAATATAAAAGCAAAAATTCTCAACAAAATACTTGCAAATAGAATCCAACAGCATATTAAAAGACTTATACATCATGACCAAGTGGGATTTATTCCTGGTATGCAGGGGTGGTTTATCACAAGAAAATCTATTCACATAATACACAACAATAACAAATTGAAGGGAAAAAAACACATGATCATCTCAATCAACCCAGAAAATGCAATAGACAAAATCCAGCATCTTTTCTTCATAAAAAGTATTTTGAAATATAGGTGTAGCAGTTTGGTATTAATGAATTCCAAAAATAGATACTGGATTATGTTTGTAAATTGATCTGTTCCTCTGGGCATATTAGACTGTATTAACTTCAGAGGTTTCACTGTTACTTGATTGAATTATGATTAGGGCTTTGATTGGGCCACATCGTAGGACATTGAGTCCCTGCCCCTTTGGTGGGCAGGGACTAACAGAGAAAACAACATGGCAGAGGAGACAGTTTTGATGCTGGAGCCCCAGGAAGTAAATACACAGAGACACAGATACATGGGGAAAGAGAAGGCTCCATTAGACACAGTAGAGGCCCTGGGAAGAGAATGATCCTGATAGTCTACAGATGACCTTGTGAAGAAAACAGAGCAGCTGAGCCTGGAAAGAAACAAGCCCCAGGGAAAGAGACAAGCCTTATGCTAACCTACAGCTGAGAAGGAAGGAGCTGTGACCATGGAGCAAGCTGTAGGAGGAAGAGGAAGGCTGAACCCTCGCAGAGACTGGCAGCCATCTCATGCCAACGTGTGGCAACAGATTGGTGAAGGAAGTAACTTATGCTTTATGACCTTGTGAATGTAAGTGTCTACCCTAAATAAATACCCTTTATAAATTCCAACAGATTTCTGGTACTTTGTTTGCATCAGCACCCCCTTGGCTGACTAATTCCATAGGAATAGAAGGAAAGTTCCCCAATATGATAAAGGGCATATATGAAAAAAATCCACAGCTAACATCATACTCAATGGGGAAAGGTTGAAAGCTTTCTCTCTAAGATTGGGAACAAGACAAGGATGCCTACTGTCACCACTGTTATTCATTATTGTACTAGAAGTTGTAGCTATAGAAATTAGGCAAGGAAATAAAAGAAAAGTCATCCAAACAGGAAAAGAGGAAACAAAATTTTCATTATTTGCAGATGACATGATCCTGTATTTAGAAAATTCTGAAATGTCTAGGACAAAACTACTTGAGCTAATAATTGAGTTCAGCAAAATGGCAGTATACAAGATCAACACACAAAAATCAATAATGTTTCTATACACTAGTACTGTACAATCTGAGGAGGAAATCAGGGGGCAAATTCCACTTAAAATAGCAACAAAAAGACTCAAATACCTAGGAATCAATTTAACCAAAGATGTAAAGGAACTGTATCCAGAAAAACTACAAAATATTGCTAGAAGAAATCAAAGAAGACCTAAACAAATGGAAAGATATTCTGTATTCATTGTTGAAAGACTAAATATCATGAAGATCTCAATTCTAACCAAAGTGATTTATAGATTCAATGCAATAGCAAACAAAATTCCAACAGCCTACTTTAAACAACTAGAAAATACAATCACCAAATTTATTTGGAAGGGAAAGGGCACCCAAATAGCCAAAAATATCCTAAAAAAGAAGAGCAATGTGGGAGGACTCTCACTGCCGGACTTTGAAACATAGTACAAAGCATGGTATTGGCATAAAGATAGACACATTGATCAATGGAATGAAATTGAGAGTCCAGAAATAGACCCTCACCTTTCTGACCAACTGGTTTTTGACAAACCTACCAAGTCCACATTACTGGGACAAAACAGTCTCTTCAACAAATGGTGCTGGAAGAACTGGATGTCCATAACCAAAAGAATGAAAGAGGACCCCTATTCAAGAATCAACTCAAAATGGATCAAAGACCTAAATATAAAAGCCAGGACCATAAAACTCCTAGAAAACAACATAGGAAAACATCTTCAAGACCTGGTAGTAGGTAAGGGTCTCTTAAATCTTACACCCAAAGCTTAAGCAACAAAAGAAAAAAATAGGTAAATGGGACTTTCTTAAAATTAAACACTTTTGGACCTCAAAGGATATTGTTCAAAGGGAGAAAAGGAAGCTGACTCAATGGGAGAAGCTATTTGGAAATCACATATCCATTTAGGGTTTAATATCCATTATATATATAGAGATGCTACAACTCAACAATAAAGAGGCAATGATCCCATTAAAAAAATGGGCAAAGACTTGAATAGACATTTGTCCAAAAAAGAAATATAAATGGTAAAAAAACACATGAAAAAAATGTTTAACATCACTAGCAATTAGGGAAGTGCAAATCAAACCTACAATAAGATAACATTTCACACCTATTAGAATGGCCACTATTAAAAAGTCAGAAAACTCCAAGTGTTGGAGAGGCTATGGAGTGTTAGGAATGTTTATTCACGGTTGGTGGAAATGTAGAATGGTTCAGGCACAGTAGAGAATGGTTTGGCTATTCCTAAGGAAGTTGAATATAGACTTGCCATGTGACCCAGCAATACCACTACTAGGTATATGCCCCAAAGAACTGAGAGCAGTGACACGAACAAACACTTGCACACTGATGTTCATAGTGGCATTATTCACAATTGCCAAAAGATGGAAACAATCCAGGTATCCATTAATCAATTAATGGATAAACAAATTGTGGTGAATACACGTGATGGAATATGATGCAGCTGTAAGAAGAAATGAAGTCTTGAAGCATATGACAACATGGATGAACCTGGAGGACATTATGTTGAGAGAAGCAAGTCAGACACAAGAGGACAAATACTGTTTGATTGCATTACTATGTACTAAATATGCAGTATTGTGTAAACTCATGGCATTAATAATTAGAATATAGGTCACCAGAAAATAGAATTAGTTTAGAGAATGGAAAGCTGGGTTTAATCTGTGCAGAATTGGTAAGAAGTTTGTTTGTAAATCTTTGGAAATGTATAGAAATAGTGAAAGCACTTCACAGTGTTTGTAAGTGCTAATATATGGGTATATAGGGAAAATCTAAGGTCATGTACATTAGTAGAAGGAAAGCTTAAAAATGTACCATGGAACTGTATAGCACTGTGAAACCTCATGTGAAATATGAGTATGAGTAATATTGCATAATAAGACTGTTTTTCTTTGAAACAGAACAAATGTACATTAATGATACATAATGTTAACATCAAGCAAAACTACAACCAAAGCAAGTTATGGACAGTAGTGTATAGCAAGAAAGTAACAATCTTCCATTAAGGTTTTTTAAAAAAAAAAAAAAAAAAAGGGAAATCTACTGTGAAAGAAACTAGACAAAAGTGGTACATATGATTTGACCCCATCTATACAAACTATAAATACAAATAAATTAAAGAGAATAGAATAGCAGCTATGTAAAACAGGAGAAGGATAGAGAGATTGAGAGGTGATTATTAAGGGTAGAGATTTTTTTTGTCTGTTTTTGTTTATTATTATTATTGGGGCAATGAAAACACTCTAATATTGACTGAATTGATAAATGTACAACTCTGAGATTATACCAAATACCATTGATTGTACACTTTGGATGGATTGTATGTTTTATGAATATGTTTACTTATTCCTTTCCAATTTGGATGCCTTTTTTTTTTTTTAAAGATTTATTTATTTATTTCTCCTCCCCGCCCCCTTGTTGTTTTGCACTCGCTGTCTGCTCTCTGTGTCCACCCACCATGCACCCTTCTGTGTCTGCTTGTCTTCTCTTTAGGCAGCACCAGGAACCAATCCTGGGAACTTCTGGAGTGAGAGAGAGGCACTCAATCTCTTGTGCCACCTCAGTTCCCCTTGAATATGTTCAAATAAAACTAATTTTTTTTTTAAAAAAAAGAAATGTGTTAGTACATTTAACCTGTTTAAAGAGTTCTCATGTTTTAAAACATGTAATCACCCAGATTTTCTTGCATGAATAAGTTACTTTTAGGAAGTAAAGTACTTTTGGAAAGACATTTGTAGAACATTTAGCACATTGCAGCAGTGAATTAAATGATTCCACCTTTTAATTTTTATGTTTGTATTAAATTAAAATGTATTTGTACCACATATAGCCATGTTAGGGTTTTCTTTTGTTAAATATAATAAAATTGCCAGTTAACCCAACCATTGTTTGTGTATTTTGAAATGCATTTGTTTTTTCAAAACAAGTAAGATTCTACTTTGACTCTAAAGATGCAGAATGGGGGGGGGGGCAGATGTGGCTCAAATGGTTGGGCATCTGTCTCCCATATGGAGGAACCTGGGTTCGATCCCCAGGACCTCCTGGTAAAAATTTTAAAAAATAAAATAAAAAATTTAAAAAAATAAAAAATAAAAAAAATAAAGATGCAGAATGGATGATTAATGCTTTGATGAATGTTGGTGAACACTTGTAGATGTTACAAATAACTTTGCATTGATCTAGATGAGGGGAGTATAATTGATTACACAACAATTCATTTTAACTGATCAGATCTCATTTTATTTACTCAACTCCGAAAGAATAAAGAAATTATTCTGGTAAAATCATCTCACTGATCAAATGCTGTTTTACTTAAATTGGAAGATATTATTAGCATTTTTCTAAATATAGATGGTCATAATGCTACCAATGTTTCATATCTTAAAGGAAATAAGAGTGAAATTGACTTCCCTCCTCAAAATTAATCTTTATTTTAGACATATACCAACTATGGTGATATTATGTCTTGGTATTTTGCAAGAGTATTAATAAGTGGAGCAACTACTATGTGTTCAGTTTAGAGGATCTTTATCTCTGTCCATCACCTTTCCAAATATAATATAACCATGATCTACAATCTAACTACAATCTAACTGTTGCATGATTTTACCAAATATTATGTGTTTACACCCATATATGTGTTACACCCATATTTTATAACTCAATTTTCATTTATTATTACATTGCAGATGTAAGATTTGTTAGTTTTGATGAGTAATCTATTACTACTAATCTTTCCTAACTTCTGTTGGATAAAATGCCATCCTCTCTTGTCCTCAACAAACATGACTATGGCCAGATCTGAACTCTTGATCTCACCTGACTTCAAACCATAACCCTGCTATTTCCCTGTAGTAGCTGAAACCTTCAAGTTCTGCGGACTAAAAATCTCTGGCAAATAGGTCTACTTTCCCCCTTGAATGGCTATAATATAACTCTTTGTTGCAGTTGGGCAGTTTGATGTAATTATGAATTCCAAAAATATAATTGGATTATGCTTGTAAACTGATCTGTTAATCTGGGCATGATTAAGTTATGATTAGGGCATTGACTGGGCCACGTCAGTAGGGCATTGAGCCCCACCCCTTGGTGGGTGGGGAATCAAATATAAAAGGCAAGGCAAAGAACAGAGTTGAAGCGGTTTTTGAGAAGCAGTTCTGATGTTGGAGATTTGATGTTGGAAAGAAGGCCCCAGGAGAAGAGAAGCAAGCCGTTCTCCTGATTGTCTACAGCTGACCTTGTAGAGGAAACAGAGGTGCTGAGCCCAGAAAGAAACCCAGCCCCAGGAAGAGAGGAACCCAAGAAGCTTGAACCCTGGCAAACGCCGGCAGCTGTCTTGCTCTAACACATAGCAATGGACTTTGGTGAGAGAAGAAACTTAACACTTTATGGCCTGTTATCTGTGGACTTCTACCCCAAATAAATACTCTTTATAAAGACCAACCCATTTTTGGTGTTTCACATTAGCGCCCCTTTGGCTGATTAATACACTCTTTATATGTAAATATTTCTTAGAAACATGTGTTGCTTTTAATTGGGGAGTTCAATCCATTAACATTCAGTGTTACTTCTGTAAAAGTGTTACTTCATCCATTTTATCCCTTGGTTTTCTGTTGCCATATATTAGTATTGTCTGTCTTTAAATCCTTTCAATTTCTCTTACGTATGTTCTTCTTTCCAGTACTCTTCTCCAGGGCTCTCTCCCTTGTCTTTTCCTTTCAGTCTGTAACATACTTTCATATCTCTTGTAGATTTGGGCTCTTGGTAACAAACTCTCTCAGTTTTTGTTTGTCTGTAAGGACTTAAACTCTCCTTCATTTCTGAAGGATAGTTTTGCCAGATAAAGCATTCTTGGCTGGCAGTTTGTCTCTTTCAGTAACTTAAATATATCATGCCACTGCCTTCTCTCCTCCGTAGTTTCTGATAAGAGATTGACACTTAGCCTTATTGAGGCTCCCTTGTAAGTAATGCATCGCTTTTCTCTTGCTGCTCTCAAAATCTTCTCTTTATCTTTGGCCTTTGACAATATGAATAGTAGATGTCTCTGAGTAGGTCTATACAGATTTATTCTTTTTGGGGTAAGTTGTTCTTAAATATTGATATTCATGTTTTTCAAAAGGGTTGGAAATTTTTCAATCAGTATTTCCTCAAATATTCTTTCTACCCCTGTTCCATTCTCTTGCCCTTCTGAGACACCTAAACATGTATGTTTGTGCATTTTGTGTTGTCATTCAATACTCTGAGACCCTGTTCAAATTTTTGCATTCTTTTCTGTTTGTTCTCCTATATTTCAAGTTCAAATATTTCTGTCTTAGAATTCACTTATTTGTTCTTCTAACATTTTAAATCTGCTGTTATACACCTCTATGTTTTTTATCTCATCCATTGTGTCTTTCATTGCCAAAGCTCTGTTATCTTTTTGTTGTTCTTTATGCTCATACAGTGTCATCATAATATCTTTTATTTCTTTAATCATATTTTCCTTCATCTCCTTAAATTGATTAAGGAGGTTTGTGTGAACATCATTTATTAGTTGTCTTAAATTCTGAGTCTCATCTAGATTCTTGATTTGTTCTTTTGACTGGGCAATATCTTCCTGTTCCTTAGTATGAGTTGTTATCTTTTGTTGGTACCTAGTCATCTGCTTATGTCAGTGCTTTTGCTCTGTTGATCAATTTCTCTCTTGCCTAATGGTTTTATTTCACAGCTCTTCTTTGATTTTTAGTTTAATTTTTTTTTCTAAAACCTTAATATTTCTCTGTTTAAGTAGTCAAAACTGGGGTGGGGAGCTGCTAATGGAGCCCAACCCCAACCAGGTCTACCATGCCTGGGAAAAAATCGGGAAAGAGCAGCCTATTTTCCTTCACTTTCCCACCTGACCAGCAAATGGTTTTCTCAGCAAACCCTTTCACAGAGATGATTATTTCACTTTCCACTAGCTCTTCTGGACAAGTAAGTTATGGTAGTTACATTCACCAAAGAGAAACCACACTCAGCCTTCTGCCACACCTTCTCTCTTCCCAAGGAGGAATCTTTATTTTCCCCTCTTTGTTGGCCTCTCACCTGCAGATTTTTCCAAGGCTGTTCACCTCTGAAGTGGTGGATGGGTGGTGTTTCAGCCATAGGGGGTATCAACTCATGATTTTCCCTTTGTTCTCTCTGTCTCTTCATCCCCAGTCCCTCCTAGCACTCTCCTGGCCCACAGGGGTCCAGAAAGCAGCTCCCTCAAGTGACTTCCATGCCTTCTCCCCTTTTCTGCAAGAGAGCTGCACCCTGCCTGAGCTACTCCAATGTCATCAACTGATAGAATGGATAAAAAACATGAACCATCTATTTGTTGTCTACAACAGACTCACCTTAGATGCAAAGACACAATCAGGCTGAAAGTGAAATGTTGGAAAAAGATATTCCACACTACTAGCAATCAAGAAAGAGTGGGTGTAATGATACTAATATCAGATAAAATAGATTTTAACTGCAAAACTGTTATAAGAGATGAAAAAGGTTACTATATTTTAATAAAAGGGACAATTCATGAAGAAGAAATAACAATAACAAATATTTATGGACCTAACAAAAGTGCCCAAAAAATACATGAGACACACTAGCAAAATTGAAGGGAGAAATAGATATATCTACAATAATAATAGGAGACTTCAATATGCCACTCTTAGCATTAGATAGAACATCTTGACAAAGGATAAATAAGGACACTGAAAGCTTGAATAATATGGTAAATTAATGAGACCTGACAGACATGAGAAGGGTAGCATTACCACTAACCCAGCAGGAATAAGAGACCATAAGATGATACTATGAACAACTGTATACCAACAAACTAGACAATGTTGATGAAATGGACAAATTTCCAGACACACATGAAGAAACCACACTGACTCTGGAAGAAATAAAAGACTTCAACAAACCAATCACAAGTGAAGAAACTGAAACAGTCATCAAAAACTTCCCCAAAATAAAAAGTCCAGGAGCAGATGGTTTCACAGGTGAATTCTAACAGTCATTTAAAGAAGATGTACTACCAATTTTGCTCAAATACTTCCAAAAATTGAACAGGAAGGAACGCTACCAAACTCATCCTAATACCTAACATCACCCTAATACCAAAGACAAATAAAGACAATACAAAAAAGGAAAATTACAGACCAATTTTTTTAATGAATAGAGATGCAAAAATCCTTTGGGAAGCAGATATGGCTCAAGGAGTTGGGCACCCACCTACTACATGGGGGGTCCCGGGGATGGTTCCCAGTGCCTCCTAAAGAAGATGAGCAAGACAGCAAGCTGATGTGACAGGCTGGCATGGCGAGCTGATGCAACAAGATGATGCAATGAGATGATGCAACAAAACACAATGAGAGACACAATAAGCAGGGAGCAGAGGTGGCTCAAGCAATTGGGTGCCTCCATCCCACATGGGAGGTCTTGGGTTTGGTTTCTGGTGCCTCCTAAAAAGAATATGAGCAGACAGTAAGTGCAAACAATGAGGGGGATAGAAATAAATAAATAAAATAAAATCTTTTAAAAAATAAATCCTCACCAAAGTACTTGCTAACTGAATCCAAAAACACATTTTTAAAAAAGTATACATCATGATCAAGTGGGCTTTATACTAGGTATGCAAGGGTGGTTCAATATAAGAATATATATCAGTGTAAGACACCACATTAATAAATTGAAGAAAATTCACATGATCATTTAAATTGATGCAGAGGGAAGCAGATGTGGCTCAAGCAGCTGGGTTCCCACATGCTGGGAGGTCCCAGGTTTGGTTTCTGGTCCCTCCTAAAGAAGAGGAGAAGACAGCGAGTTGATGCGACAGGCTGGTGCAGTGAGCTGACACAACAAGATTATGCAACCAAGAGACACAGTGGGGAGACACAATGAGAGACACAACACAACAGGGAGCAGAGGTGGTTCAAGTGATTAGGCACCTCCCTCCCACATGGGCGTCCCCAGGTTCGGTTCCTGGTGCCTCCTAAAAAGAAGATAAACAATGAGGGAGGGAGAAATAAATAAATAAAAATTTAAAAAATCTGTGAAAAATAAAAAATTAATTGATGCAGAAAGGGTGTTTGACTAAATACAACACCCTTTCTTGATAAAAACATTCCAAAAGATAGGAATAGAAGGAAACTTTCTCAATATGATACATGCATATATGAAAAACCCACAGCTAACATTGTAGTCATAGCTTTCCTAGTGAGACTGGGAAAAAGATAAAGATGCCCACTCTCCCCACTGATACTCAATGTGGTGCTCGAAGCTCTAGCTAGAGAAATTAGACAAGAAAAAGAAATAAAAGGCCCCCAAATAGGAAAGGGGAAGAAGTAAAACTTTTGTTATTTGCTGATGATACAATCCTATACTTAGAAAATCCCTAAAAACCCACAACAAAACTATTAGAACTTGTAGATGATTTCAGTAAAGTGGTGGGATACAAGACTAATATGCAAAAAATCAATAACATTTCTATACACTATTAATGAGCAATTTGAGGAGGAAGTCAGAAAAAATTGCATTTACGAAAGCAACTAAAAGAACCAACTATTTAGGAATAAATTTAACCAAGGACATAAAGGACCTGTATTCAGCAAATACAATACAGGTTAATAAAATATTGCTAATAGAAACAATGATGATCCAAATAAACGGAAGGATATTCTGTGTTCATGGGTATATCATTAATATGTCAATTCTACCCAAGCTGATCTACAGATTTAATGCAATCCTGATTTTTAAAAATTCCAATATCTTTCTTTGAAGAATTGGAAAAGCCAATTACCAAATGTATCTGGAAGGGCCAGGGTCTCCGAATAGCCAAAAATATCTTTTAAAAGAACAAAGTTGGAGGATTCTCACTTCCAGAATTTAAAGCATATTATCCAGCAACAGTGGAAAGAACAGCATGGTACTGACATAAATAAAGACAGATTGACCAATGGAATAAAAACTATAGTTCAGAGATAGACTCTCACATCTATAGTCAAGTGATTTTTTACAAGGCTGTCAAACTCACTCAGCTGGGTCAGAATAGGCTATTCAACAAATGGTGCTGGGAAAACTGGATATCCATATCTAAAACAAAGAAAGAGGACCTTTATCTCACACTTTCTACAAAAATTAATTTAAAAGGATCAAGGACCTATATATTTAGAACCACAAAACTCCTAGAAGAAAATGTAGGGAAACATCTTCAAGCTCTTGTGGTTGGTGGTGATTTCTTGGACCTTACACCCAAAGCACAAGCAACAAAAGAAAAAATGCATAAATGGGACTGCCTCAAAATTAAACACTTTTGTTCTTCAAAAGATTTTGTTGAGGAGGTAAAAAGGCAGCCTACTCACTGGGAAAAAATCTTCAGAAACTATATATCTGAAAAGGGATTGATGTCCATAGTATATAAAGAGATCACAAAACTCAACGACAAAATGACAAGCAACCCAATTAATAAAATGGGCAAAAGACTTGAATAGACATTTTTCCAAAATGGAAATACAAATGGCCAAAAGGTACATGAAAAGATGTTCAACATCACTAGCTATTAGGTAATGCAGATCAAAACTACAATGAGATATCATCTCACACCATAAAGAATGGCCATTATTTAAAAATAAAAAAAATAAAAAACAGAAAACTACAAGTGCTGGAGAGGATATGGAGAAATAGGAACACTCCTTCACTGTTGGTGGGAGTGTAAAATTGTACAACCTCTGAGGAAGATGAGCTGGTGGCTCCTCAGGAAACTAAATATTGAACTGTCATATGATCCAGCAATCTCACTACTGAGAGCAAGGACGCAAACAGATATCTGTACACCGATGATCATAGCAGCATTATTCACATTTGCTAAAAGATATATACAACCTAAGTGTCCATCAACTGATGAATGGATCACAAGATGTGATATAATCATATGATGGAATATTATTCAGGTGTTAGAATAAATCAATTAGGGAAGCACATGGCAACATGGAGGAACCTTAAGGATATTATGTTGAGTGAAATAACCAGCCACAAAAGGATGAATATTGTATGTTCTCACTGATATGAACTAAATACAATAAGTAGACCTATGGAGTTGGACTATGAAGTGTAGGTTGGTTGGAGAGGAAATGTGTGATGCAAATGAGATGATGCTGGATCTATGTAGAATGTTTAATAAGGTCAAGTATAAATATGTGGAAATAGTTGGACTTGTGTAACATATTATAATAAATGCAACACAAACACTGTTGATTTATGGATATGATTGTCACTGAAATGAGTAGTCTAGGAAGAGAAATGTTAGTTGGAAGACAGCTGGAGGATAACATTGGGAATTTATAAGGATGATTTGGGCAGTAGATGAGGATTGTGATTAATAATATTTCTTCTACTACAGGGTATTAAGAATGTGGTGATACATGGGAAATATAACTAATGTAATTTATTGACTATAGTTAACAACAACATTGTAATGTTTTTGTAGCAAAAGCAAAGTTGGTACTATATTAATGCTAAAGGTAAAAAAAGAATATGGGATTTTGTATTGTGAGATATGAATATGATTAAGTATTTTTTTCTCTTCTTCATTTTTTTCATTAATAAGGAGACCTTGACTATATCATTTAACTAAACTGTGTTCATCTGTGTATCTTTCTGAACACTAGAGGAACAACTGAGTTAGTAGTTGGAATTAGATGAGATAAAAGTGCCTGGAAAGAACTTTTTAGGAATATTTCCATAAGTTGTTGAGCTGCCTTTTTTCTATTATTTTTTTTTAATTTGAAATAAAGTTATTAAAAATAAATAAAAAGAAATGTGTTGCTGCTTCCTTCTATGTTCTCTATGGAATATGGAAACATCACACAAGGGTGATGTGGAATATACATGCACAGTCCAATTTGATTTTCTGAAATAGGGAAGTACAAATTCTCTCTGGAACAATTTCTTTGACTGATTCATTGTAGGAAAAAAACCCTGTCACCGTGCCAAAGACAAAACTGCTGCTGGGTTTAGTTTTGAATTTTATAAAGTGAGTAAGTGAAAAATATATACACTTTCATTTGACTCAAGTTATGAATAATTAAATGAATATATAATTGTATCCAGTTTTACCCTCAAGCTCAACCAGCAAAGACAACTTCAATCTATGAAAAAAGGATACTTCATGTTTTGTTTTTTTAAAAAAAATTGGGAGCAAGCTGCCAAACATCACTGAATTTATATGCTTGTAAGCAAGAATAGCAATTTGTTGATAACACTATATATTAGAGAGTAAAGCAGCATGCAAGAGTTTTTTTTTTTTAACAATTTATTGAAGTATATCATTCATACATGAACATACATAAACTGTAAGTGTTCGGTAAACATCGTGATCTTACAAAACAAACATACACAACATCATACAGGGCTCCCACACATCACCCCCCCAAACACCACACATTGTTGTGAAACATTTGTTAACAAATCATGAAAGAGCATCATCAAAGTATTACTACTAACTATAGTCCGTATCTTCCTCCTCTATACATTTTTTTAAGGATTTATTTATTTATTTATTTATTTACTTTTATCCATTTTTATCCGCCCCACCCCCACCCCCGTTTTTGCTGTTCCTGTGTCCATTCACTGGGCAACTATCTGTGTCTGTTTCCTGCCCTCTCTTCTCATCCTTCTCCTCCTGTCTTCACTGGGATTCAATCCACGGAATCTCCGATGTGGGAGAGAGGCGTCCTACCGCCTGTGCCACCTTAGTTCCTGGTTTTTCGGTGTGTCTTGTCTTGGCTCTCCCTTGTGTCACTCCCCAGTTACATCATCATTTTGCTGCATGGTTCATGGGGCCTGGCGGCAAACCCGTACGCGGGGCCTGGAGGTTCACCTGCAGATGGGGCCTGATGGCTTACCCATGGATGGGGCCTGGTGGCCCACATGACTTCTACATTTTTCTTTTTTTAAAATTTTTTACCAGAAGGTCCCGGGAATCAAACCCAGGTCCCTCCATATGGGAGACAGAGGTCCAGCCACCTGAGCCACATCCGTCCCCCTGCTATATCTCTTAAGGTTAACCAAAGATACCCAAAGTTAGTCTTTTCCCATACAGGATGGTCATATAATAAATCAGGCTGAGTTTATCACCAGCATTCTAAAAACCAGACCTAGGGAGAAAAACTAGATCTGGAGACACATGCATGGTTTCTAAAATAGCAAATGTTTAGCCTACCCTGATTATCACAAAATCAGGACAGCAGCAAGAGTTTTGTTTAATGTACCTAATGTGTTCTAAAATGTGAATTTACATTAGTGTTTTCTTAGTGTTATCTCAAATGTCTTATTCTTCATCATCTCTCATCTTACTCCTGGTCCAAGCTTGAGGTAGGGATGCGGGGTGGGGGTGGGGTGGGGGGTGGGGGCTAGTGAACATCACTAAGTAACTTACATAAAAAGTTGTCCAGAAACTCTTCTCCTGTTCAGAACCAATCCTTCAGTAATGCTTTATCAATAGAACAACAAGGGAGTCTTCCTATTATAAATAAAAGAATTACATTCAATTCCACTATCTTGGTGGGGAAATGGGTCACCTAGTTCAGATCGGCATGGTGTTCTGCACACAGATTCATCAAGCCACATGCTCTGGAGCAAGACTAGATACGCCCAGGAGGGAAGGGTATCTTTTAAAATTTTGCCCAAAGGGACCTATTACAAAAGGCTAGCCAAGCTTTGCCCCAAGGAGCTTCATTCAGCCAGAGAGGATGACCTTGGCTAGTTTGTAAAAAGGTGTCACATGGGCTAGCAGTAGCTCTATGAGGAACTTTCTCACCTTAATGGATACCTTGATTTTGCCATCTGTAAAGCAGGAACTACAAGAAACACGAAGGCAAAAACAGTGTGAGATGTCCTTTCAATTTTTTTTTTTTAATGTGAAGAAGTACAACATGCCCTGTTAGTGCAGTGTAATGACAAAGCCACATTTCTCCATCTGTTGCAAAATGCTGTGGAACTAGTTTGATAAGGGGAGGGGCTAGCAATGGGAATAGCAAAAGTATAAAAGACAGAAAAGAGCTGTCCAAGAGGCCATGTGCTGAAAAGGAGTTCACACAAGAATTTCTTACACACTCAAGGCCAGAATGAGTCAGGTGGAGAAGGGAAGTAGAACACAAAACATGTGCCTGATTGAAGGCCATAGTTCTCCATGTGGAAAAGCTGCCAATGCAAAAGAGAAAAAAAAAAGAAAGAAAGAAAAGAAAAGAGGTGGGTGCGGTGGGGATTCTTTGAGGGAGGGCAGGAGGTGTAATTCCCAGAATACAAATGATTCCTGTCCCTGTGGAAACCGTGAGCCTAAAAGCAGAGATTCCCAGAGAAAGCCACTCCACCACTCAACCTGAAACATTATTTTCATTCTGACAACTGAGAAGATGGCAGAGGCCTGTCCTCATGGGAGTCTGACACCACTCTCTGGTAGCACAGGACGGATGGTGGCTCCTATCACTTGGCCTCTGGCTCACATATCCATTCCTGTAGCCTGCCTTCACTCCTACCATTCCTGCACAGATACTCAGCTCCTCTTCAAGTCTATGTTGCTTGAATGCTTTTATTCTGATGTATGGAGTATGACAAATTAACACAAATGATTTTAACACACACATTAAAGCATGTATTCAAATGACAGTTGTCCCCTTTAAAGTGATTCTCTTAGGTAGTCTTATCCTAATGATGTTGTCACTGCACAGGTCATGTTTCAAATTTCTTCCCCTTTTGGAGTACAAGTATAAAGAAATGGTCAAATTTTCCCAAGTTGTTCTGGAGGCAAATAAGTCCTTAGCACAATAAAAATCCCTTTTTAATCTGTGCTTTGACACTTCTTATACTTACTGGCCATTCACACCCACCCACCCTCCCAAGTACTGCTTGTGCTCCAGTTATACTGAACAATGTACAGTTCCTAGAAGCTTCTGTGCATTTGCTAATCCCTCTTCTTGGAATATCCTTCTCTTATTACTAAGCTTGCAATCACCTCCACCAGAAGGCCTTCCTTTCCTGCTCCTTTCCCATCCCCCAATCTGTTTAACTCCTTTCTATTTAGCTGAACTTTAGAAATACCAAAATCACTTCAATCTCCCAAATTGTTTTCATTTTCCTCTCTCCCTTTCTAGTCTATGAGCTCCTGAAGGCAGACACTCTGTCTTTTTTATTTGTACCTCAGGGCCCAAAAGTATTGACACACAATATCGTTCAATAAAGATTTGTCAAATGAGTGGTGTGTCTTAGTTTCCAAGCTGCTAAAACAACTATCAAACAATGGGTTGACTTAAGCAACAGGAATTTATTGGCTCATGGTTTTGCAGATAAAACAACTCCAAACTTGAGGCATCAGCTTTCTCTCTGAAGGCTGTGGTATTCTGGGGCTGGCTGAAGGGGATCATTGGTCTTTGTATTTTAAGTTACATGATGATGCTTCTCCTTTCTCCTCCAAATTCAGTTGATTTCTGTTTTTGTTTTGTTTTTTTCTTTTTTTTTTTTTTTCTCTATGGCCTTCTCTATAAAGCCTCCAGTAACAGGATTAAGACCCATACTGAGTCAGCTGGCCACAACTTAACTAAAAATAATATCTTCAAAAGCTCCTATTTATAATGGGTTCATATCCACAGGAATGGATTAAGAACATATTTTTTTCTCAATCTACTGCAAGTGGATACTTGAATAATGGGTAACCTAAGATGACATCTTTGAAGGTAAATACTCGTTTGATGAGACTTAGGAAAGTTGAAGAATTACTGAATTATTCACTAAATGATGTTAGGAAAACTATTTAGTCAGTTAGGAAAACTGTAAAGTCAGATCCTTACCACATATCATAAAAGTACATAAACCAAATTCCAATTTAATGTTCATATGTAAAAATAATGAAGCTATAAAACTGCCAGAAGAAAACAGTGACTATTTGTATAATTTTAGGATGAAGAAGGACTATTTAAACATAACAACAAAGCCAGACACCAAAAAGGAAAAGCTTGAAGGTAGCTCTGAGCTAGTGTATCACTTTCCAACTAATGCCTTCCACTTAGAGTCTGGAAGCCACACTCTTTTTATTCTCTGCAAATTTTTGAATTTTGAATATCTGCTTATTCAAAGCTCATAAACAATAATTGATTGTAAAAATACATTAAGACTGTCCCAAAAGTCTGGAAACAAAGGGAAAATAGTGTATTTTTAATACTTTTACTAGATTAACAATTGGACCCATTGCTTTAGAGATACTTCACCTGAGAATGTACCTGGAAGTTGAAGGAAAATATATTGAGCATATTTTTTGAAAATGTGATGAGTATATTGTTTAGAAATAAGTTTGTCCTATTTTTCCAACTTTTTGGACATGCTATGAAGTGTTGTTTTTAATTATTCAAAAAATGAAGCAAACTAAATGTTCAATAGGGATTGTTAATAAATAAATGGTCCATAATAAATATGGTGTTGAAATATATTTATTGACCTGAAAAATGAGTTCATGATATAGATATATATTTTGTTGTTGTTGTTATTTTCTGTTTTTATTTTTTAATAGCAACCATTCCAATGGGTGTGAAAGGGTATCGCATTGCAGTTTTGATTTGCATTTCTCTGATGGCTAATAATGTTGATCTTCTTTTCACATGCTTTCTGGCCATTTGTTTTTCCCCATTTTTAAACTTAATTTTTAAAGAAATTTTAAACTACAGAAAAGTTACACTGAAAATATAGGGGATTATCATATACCCTACCTTCTCTCCCTCTCACATTTCCCCCTATTAATAACATCTTATATTAGTGTGGTACATTGTTACAACTGATGAACAAATATTAAAGCATTGCTACTAACCATGGTCTATAATTTACATTATGGCTTACACTTTGCACCATACAATTTTATGGGTTTTGACAAAATGTATAATAGCCTGTATCCATCATTGCAATATAATGCAGAACAATTCCAATGCTGTAACAATGCCCTATCATGATATATTTTTAATGAAACCATTAGGTACATGAGCTCATTTTTAATAAAAAAGTATACACACATGTAATTTATATAGTTATAGGTATTAAAAAATCTGAAAGGATATACATAAATGTATTAATAGTGATTATCTTTTTTGGCTTATCTGTAGTTTCTAATGTGTCAACAAGTGTAGTGTGGCAGTTTGAGATTATTTTATGAATCTCAGAAAGAGAAAGATTATGTTTGTAAACTAATCTATTCCTCTGGGTATGATACCCTTTGCATTAAATTCAGTTGAGGGGTCTTTGATTAGATTACCTGTTAAGATTGATTTAGGGGGAGTGGATGTGGCTCAGTGGTTGAGTGCCTGCTTCCCATGTGTGAGGTCCTGGGTTCAATCCCTGGTACCTCCAAAAAATAAATAGATAGATAGATAGATAGATAGATGGATAGATAGATAGACAGATATATTGATTTAGGGCTTTTGATTCAACTACATCAGTGGGCGTGGCTCAGGTTGAGTCCCTGCCCCCACCCTTGCTGGATCTGATATAAATGGACACTCACTCAGACAGACACGGAGACAGCTCTGGTTTGGGGTTTGTTTGTTTCTGAGGCACCGGGGCTGGGGATTGAACTCAGGACCTTGTATGTAGAAAACCAGCACTCAACCACTGAACCACATCAGCCCCCAAGTTGGTTTTTTCATTTATTTGCTTGTTGTTTGTTTTTGTTTTTAGGAGGTGTAGCCGTTGGCCAATTTACTGTAATTATGAATTCCAAAAATATAATTGGATCATGTTTGTAAACTGATCTGTTAATCTGGGCATGATTAAGTTATGATTAGGGCGTTGACTGGGCCACATCAGTAGGGCTTTGAGCCCCACCCCTTGGTGGGTGGGGGAATCGAATATAAAAGGCAAGGCAAAGGACAGAGGGAGCAGATTTTGAGAAGCAGTTTTGATATTGGAGAGAAGGCCCCAGGAGAAGAGAAGTGAGCAGTTCGCCTGATCGTCTACAGCTTACCTTGTGGAGGAATCAGGAGCTAAGCCTGGAGAGAAACGCAGCCCCGGGAAGAGAAGAACCCAAGAAGCCTGAACCCTGGCAAACATCGGCACCTGTCTTGCTCCAACACGTGGCAACGGACTTTGGTGAGAGAAGAAACTTAATGCTTTATGGCCTGTTATCTGTGGACTTCTACCCCAAATAAATACCCTTTATAAATCCATTTTTGGTATTTCACATTAGCACCCGTTTGGCTGATTAATACAGGAGGCACCAGGGATCAAACCCAGGACCTCCCATGTGGGAAGAAGGCACTCAACCACTGCTCCCTAGCTCTGTCATTTTTGATCCTGCCATGTGACAGAAAGGAAAAGGCTCAAACAGCTGAGGCCCAGGGGAGAGATGAGCCATTTGCCTGTTAGCTTACAGCTGAATTTGGGGAGAGAACAGAACAGCTGAGACTGACATAGGAAACCCTAAGAGACAAGCCCTATGCCAGCTTACAGCTGAAATTGGGAAGAAAATGGAGCAGTTGGGCCTGAGAGAGGAAAAGAAGAGACCAGGCAGAGATAGCCAGTCATCTTGCTTCAACATGTGGCAGCTGACTTTGGTGAGAAAGTACCACCAAACACTCTTATGGTGTCTTGAGTTGGACTTTTCATAGATTGAGACTGTAAGCTTTTACCCCAAATAAATCCCCATTATAAAAGCCAACAGATTTCTGGTACTTTGCATGGGTACCCCCTTGGCAAACTACTATATGTAGATAATTTGTGATGGAGATAAAAAAAGAGACACATAGTAGAATTACATACTCAAACCAAAGCAAACACTGATCAAGCTTATTAAACAATACTTACTAAATGAAGAAGAGAATTAAGATTGCAAAATCATTTAACTATTTATGATTTTAAATTATTTTCTGCCCCCTTGTGGAGAATACTACTCATTACAAGCCTGAAATAAGCAAAATTTGCAACTATGAAAAAATCTGTAACTGATTCTGAAATTGTTAAAAGGATCAAGGCCCAAGAAGTTATTTACCTACATCTCCATTGATTAGTTTTGTTTATTTTCTCTGTCAGTTACTTACCAAAATTGCCAGAAGAGGAGGAAAATGATAATACTTAACATTTATATTGATTACAATACGTAAAGCACTGTTTAAAATAAATTTCATTCTCACAGAACCCTATGAGGTATTATTATATTTTATAGATGAGGCACAGAGCATTTAACCACTTGCCAAGGTCACACAGTCTTTGGCCAATTATTTCCATTTTTTGAACTTTTCAGTTCTCCTCAGGCCCCACCACTTCCTAAGGCATTACATAAATGTACTAGGTTGCCTACTGGGCCCTTGAAGGGGTTTATGTAGATGAGGGATTACTATGTTGCTGGCTTTCTCCAAACTAGTAACTAATCTTATTTCTTTGAAGCTGAAGAGCCGCTTTGCTACTCAAAGCATGGTCCACGGATTTGTGTTCTTCAGAAAACTGTTTGTTACTGGTCTACTGTGAGACAATGCAGAAATTAAGAGCAAGCATTTAGAAGACTTTATGGCAATTTTACAGAGCAATATTACTGCTATTGACTTGTACTTTGTATATCTTTTTTCATCTCATTTTTATAATATTTTATTTTTTGTTTTATTGAAGTATGGGCCACAACAAATTGGAAAAAAAGATTTTTAAACCTCTTTTCAAAGATAACTTAAGAAGCACTGCTTTAGAGTAAAGCTGTCCACACTTATGAATTTTACCAAACTCTCTAAGGATTCTTCTCAGGTCTAGATCCCCCAAATGGGGCCTCACATATTTTTCTTCCCCCCGTTTCATTCATTTTTAAATACAGGCATTCCTCAAAGATATTGTGGGTTGGGTTCCAGACCACGGCAATAAAGTGAGTGACAAAGTTTTTGGTTCCCCGATGCATATAAAAGTTCTGTTCACACTATACTGAAGTCTATTAAGTGTGCAATAAATAGCATTATGACTTTAAGAAGTGTACATACCTTAATTAAAATGTGACAGAGGCCAGCACGCACGCTCCTGTTCGCTGGGCGCTGGCGTGCCTGCTCTGACTGGCTGGGCAGGGATTGGCCAGTTGGCTCTCGGGCACCATCAGCACCAAGGCTGGGAATAGAGGGGTCTCCTGCTTGCTGGCTGATTTTCGCAGCAGGGACCAGCCTGCAAGTAAGAAGAAAGAACTCCCAAGGAACAATGAACAGGATGAGTACACCCTAGGACCAGAGTGGCTGCTCCAGTAACACAGAAGCCCTCTTGAGCTGTTGTGATACATGGAGGGAACTGGAGCTTGCTATTGGTGGAGTTCTCTGGGCTGAACAGCAAGTTAAAGATATAACCTGGGAGAGGTCAAAGCTCAGATTCACAGCTGCATAAGCCAACACCTGGAATGCCTTCCAAGCTGGGAGGTGTGGCTGTATGAACATGTATTTCTCATTTATCAACTTAAAGAGAAGACACTTCAACAGCAATCCCAACAACTCTACTGGTTATTGGGCCAGTTCAATTGTCTTATTCATCAACTGGAGTATACCCAAAACAAAGATCTAGTCAATCACTCTGGAGACACCCAGTTCCTACAGTCATGGTAGATAGCTCCGGAGTTTGGTGCCTTGCCAGTGGACCCTACTTAGGAGTTTGTGTTCCCGAGTGTGACAGAGCTGGACTCAGTTGTGAATTCTCTACACATGCTTCTTCTGTCCCTACTATTTGAACCTATAGTTGGTGCTGGAGTTGGTAGGTATACACCCAAGAGACTTGAATCTTTGGGTTGTCCATGTGCCAGCTCGTCCCTGAGCCTCAGTGTAGTTGCAACACCTACTCTCCAGTTCATTGGTCTCACCCAGGACAACTAACAAGGAGGTGAGGATGGACAACCACCATACCAAGAAACCGAGAGAGTCTACAACTGCAAGCAAGAGAGTCCCATCCATCAGCTTTATGGGATTGAAGCCCCCTCTCAATTAGAGGCAGAGTGGACATCACCATCCTGGAATCCTCAGGACTGAGGAATAAAATATGGACTAGAGTGGACTTACTGGTATTCTACTATAGACTTATTGTGATTCTAGCAATGAAAGAAATTATATCATTGATGTGTTGACAGTGGCCACTGGAGGTGCTAAAGACAGTGAAAGGGAAAAAGAGTTGTAATATGGGAGCACTTTCGGGATTTGGGATTGTCCTGAATGACATTGCAACAACAGATACAGGCCATTATATATCCTGCTGTAACCTACAGAATTAAGTGGGAGAGAGTATAAACTACAATGCAAACTATAGTCCATGCTTAGTGGCAATGCTCCAAAACATGTTCATCAATTGCAATGAATTATCACACTAATGAAAAATGTTGTTAATGTGGGGGAAAGTGAGAGGTGTGGGATGGGGCATATGGGAATCCCCTATATTTTTTTATGTAACATTTTATGTAATCTAAGTATCTTTTAGAAAAAATAAAAAATATATTTTAAAAAATATCTAGCCAGTCAAGTCTCTGTGTACCTGGAGAGACTGGGCAGTTTGAGCCTCAAACCCGAAGATTCCATTGTCCTGCTCTTTGATGCAGATACAGCTGTTCTGCATCAGACCATCACCCCGGTTGGGTCCCTCAAGACCATTCAAATTCCTGAGCACCTGGTGGCCCATGCTAGTTCATCAAATACTGGGTGCTTCCTGGAGAAAGAGGTTACATCCCAATGCCAGAACAGAAGTCATCATCCTGCACCACACCTGTTCCTTTCAGCAAATGGCTCCTTGGAAGCTAACCCACTCATTGTCATCAGGCTCCTCATGGTCATCAGGCTCCTTACATAGCTAGCACCAACCCCCTAAGACTGGTTGTCCCAATAGCAGACCTTGGAGAATAGTAAAACTTCCCCCAAAGCCTGCAATTTTTTCAGTAATGTCTGGGGTAACCTAAAGGGCTTGGAAAACTGGCTCCTCAAGAGTCAGCAGCAAGAAGTTTCTGAAAAACCAAGTTACCAAAAGTGTAACATCTATTCTACTGCCAGTTCTTTCTCCATTGAAGTTGAAAAGGTCAGTGATCTAGAGCTTCTGGATCAAGAGATCAAGATGAGGTGGACCTTTCTGATTGGCTGGTGATTCCACAGGAACCCCACAAGCCAGAGAAGCTTGAAAATGACAGCTGTGAAACCAGGGAGAAGTTTAAGCTCTTGTTTCAGATTTTCCAGGCGTCTAGAGTGTGAATGAATGGCTTGTCAAGCCCGATTCCTGTACCATTTGCCGGGGCAACCAGCCTATAGATGTGAAGATTGAAAACCTGGGTGATTTGAAGTGCCTGAATTACCACTTAGAGGCCAAGAAACCATTGTCCACCCTCAGCAAGATTGGCTTGTCCAGACATGTCCAGAACCATATTATATGAGAAAGTATGCAAAGCCAATAAGCCTGCACCTGGTTTTCAGAGTGTGGGTGTTACTAAAATTGTGAGAAGGAAACTGTGTAAGTGGTTTCTGAAGAAAGAAGGAAAGGATAAAAATGGGATGCCTGTAGATCCAACACCTGAGCTGAGAAATTTAAAGATTCCCTGAATATGTGATTCTGTCCTTTCAGAAAAGAGGCAACAGAACAGGCTAAGGCACCAAAGGCAATGAGCCTTCTAGAATTGCTGATTCCTTCCAAGACATAAGGAACAGTCCGTTGTCAGAATGGCTTATCAGATCTTCGTGCAAAGAAGGAAGTCCCAAGAAAGTGCCTAGTACTGAGGCCCATATGCAGCTTAAAGTTGATAAAGAAAAGTGGTTGTATCAAACTCCTCCACAGATGTGAAGGAATGGAATACTAGAGTTGAGCAACTTTTCTACAGACTATTGCTCATCCATGACCCAAGTGACTGTGGCTTGCCAAATTATTGTTCCTGGGTTTGACCAGTCAGCTTCTTTCCTTTCCTGCCTAATTTTGAACTAGTGAAGTGAAAAGTCTTTCAAATTATGAGTTACCATATAAGAAAAAGGCTATTTGTTAAATTGAAGCTGAGGTGATTCAGTTCCTCAGAACTGAATTATTATTTAATTAACTCCTACAGTAGAAGCACAGAATCTTGTTGGATAGATCTTTTTCCTAAGCCTCCTTAGGTTTGGTTGTTACTAAAAGTACAACTAAAAAGCAGTGGTTTTTTTCAATCCACAGATCTTTCTCTTCCACTGAAACTGTCCTTCCAGAAGCCCGGACACTGGAAGGACAGTTTCAGTGGAAGAGAAAGATCTGTGGATTGAAAAAAATAAAAATAAATAAAAATGAAAATATTTCTGTGGAAAAGTGTGTTGATGTATCATAAAGCTAATAAACTTTCCTTTTTGATGACCTTCTTTAGATGCCTCTCTTGTTGTGAGTTTTCTGCCGTTAGTGTTCTGAAATAGTATATTTTACAAAAGTAATTAACCTTGTCAATATAGTGATTTTTATTTCTTGCCAAAATGTCTATCAATAATCTTGGCAATTTTTTACATTAACTACAAAGTATTTTAGCCTACTTGTCAAATTTACATTATCCTCCCCCCCATGGATCCCTCATTTGTCGCTCGTTGTCTGCTCACTGTGTCTGCTCATTATCTGCTCTTTGTCTCTGCTCGTTGTGTCCACTCATTGTCTGCTCATCTTCTCCAGGAGGCACTAGGAACCTGGGACCTCCCATGTGGGAGGCAGGCGCCCAACCACTTGAGCCACATCTACTCCCTGGTGGTTGTGTCTGCCCGTTGCATCAGCCCATCTTCTTTAGGAGGTACTGGGAACTAAACCTGGGACCTCCTATGTGGGAGGCAGGCGCCCAACCACTTGAGCCACATCTACTCCCTGTTGGTTGTGTCTGCCCATTGCATCAGCCCATCTTCTTTAGGAGGCACTGGGAACCAAACCTGGGACCTCCTATGTGGGAGGCAGGCATCCAACTGCTTGAGCCACATACACTCCCAACATTATTTTCCTTTCTACATTATTTTTGAAAGAAATTTAAACTACTGCAAAATTCCCCTTTATTCCCTTTTTAAAAATGTTATTAAAGTGTCCAATGGCTCTTGTAGAAGAGTTCTGTATTGCTTCAAGACCATATTCAGTGTAGTCCTAGCCTCTTTCAAAGTATTCTGCAGACCTACAGCCAAAAGGGCACCTCAATGCTGATTAATCAAAAAGCAAAAAGGTAAAGACATGTTAGAAATGTAATACTTGAACTATTCACTCTCCTAGGGATGGTTGGTGCATTCTGAGTAAATGGAAGACTAACTGCTGAGCTTGACTTTTAACTAGGGATGCATTACATGTCCTCTCACTGCAAGCACAGCAGACCAGCATCCCTAAATGTATAATGTAGTGATATTTTAGTGATTAGGCCGTTTTAAACACTTGTGCCTTGGAGTATTTATTGAAGTTTTATGAAAAATATTGATGGTTTTTCAAAATCTCCTTAAAGTCGTGCCCATGCTTTAAAATGCTTCTCTGTAGAAGAGAAATAGGGTTAATGTTTTTAAATTACCTAAAATGAGATGGTTCATTGCCAGGTTTTTAAACTATGAAGCCTCTCAACTGCCTATGTATTTTGGAAATACTTTTTAAGTTTGTGATGTGGTCATCTAGAATCTAGCCCTTCTGGGGAAACTTTAGTCCCACAGTATCATCGCCACAATGTCAACTACACAAGAATTCTTTGGACCACAGCTGAAAAGAGCCCTCTATTTTTTATTCCCCTAGATCCCGTTTAGAACTAAAAATGATGAAGATGTTTGGTAAAAACTTAGAGCCTTTCGAATATCTTAGAGTGCAGGAACTCTGCGGAGTTTCTTGAGGCACACACTGTGTATTCCTAAATTTACATTAATCATTATGCCAAAGCGTATGTAAAACGTTCTTTTGCATTGATGCATTTTATACCTCCCTCCATTAAAAGAATAATATCCACCAATAAAAGTGACAGAGATAGACTCGTTGTAGGCAGGATTGCCACAAGCCTTCAATTTGTAAAAAACGCAGTATCTGCAAAGCGCAATAAAAGAAGGTGTGCCTGTATTTAGTTTGTCTAACTAATTAGCAATCTAATCAGTTAAGATAAGCCAAAAGAAATCTAAAAATGGCTCTTTGAGACTTGAGGGAAACCGCCTGGCAAAAAGGAAAGTGTGAGGAAGAGCCTCCGGCCTTAGCGACATCTCCAACGCGGCATCAGCTCTACTGGCTCTCCTAAGAGAAACGCACGGCTGTCCAGGTTGCGCGGGTCCTGGATTCACCCCTACAAGGCTAGGGGTTGGCGTGGGCATGACCCTGCGGGATTCAAGAAGATACCACGCCTCTGCCCCCTCCTCCTCCGCCTCCCCCTCCGCGGGCCGCTGCGCCTGGAGGTCAGGGTGTTGTCACTTCCGTCGTGCCCAATTTCTGCGTCCGGGTCAGAGCTACTACTGTTGCTGCTGCCGCTGCCACCGCCTCCGCCACCGCTGCTGTAGCCGCAGCCGGGAGACTGGGTCCAAGTATCTGCCGCCCACTGAGTGGATCGGGCTCCGCTCGGCAGCACCTTGTTCGCCCTGGCCGTCCGCCCCACGTCGCCGGCCTGGAGGAACGAAGAGCACGAGGGAGCCGAGGCTTCCTCCAGGGTGAGTGCGGTCCGGTAGGGCCGGGTAAGGTGGACCTGGGCTGGGGACAGGCCTGAGGGGCTGAGGATGTGAGTGGCGCGTATCCACGGGCGTCGGGAGAGAAGAGGCCCAGGAGGAGGATGGGTTTCCGTCGTAAGGGGCGCCGTAGAACCTGCCCGGGAGACGCTTCCCGGTCCCCGCCCAACTTAGGTCTCCGCCCTTGGCTCGGCTCCTGTTAGCGTTTGCCAACCTTGCCACCCACCCCTTTTCTGTTTGTTGTGGTTTTGGTGCTCCGGGTGGCTCCTTCGCCCTCTCGGGTACCCCCACCCATACACCCTGGTCTGGGTGCGTGAATGGGCCATGTTAGTCCCGTGCTTATGACTAGTTACCGTTCTAGTGCAGAACAAAGAAACTTGGACTTGTGGTGTGCCTCGTACCCTCGGGAAATAGACACGGAAGCGGCATTCGTAATCAGGCCTCTGTTAGACCTTCCTGAGCAAGCCAAGCCAAATATAGGGTGTGTACAAGAAAAGCCGAGTTCTTTCAGAGGATTCATACACTGTACTCTGCGCATAAAATACCTGGCAAAAAATGGTTTGGGTTTCCTGGGTGCATCTGAAGCCACTGGAGATCTACTAGATGGACTCCTATTAATTTAGGAATTTAAGTCTTTATCACGTTGCTATTGAAGCTGTTCCCGTGTCTAACAGGAACTATTTGAGGGCACAGCTTTTGCTGTGTTTATCCAGGTAGTCAAAATGTCTCCCATATATTTAGTTGAATGAATCCATGCTAAGTGTGTAATTTTCATCCCCACCATTTTTTTTTATTAGGATCTCTATTTCCCCTAATGCTTAATTTCTTAATTATATTTAGTGAAATGTATTCTTTATCTAAGAATTTCTGCAATTTGTAAATGGATAATGTTTCTCAAAATTATAACTGAAGTTTCTCTACAAACTAATTTCCTAATCTTCTTGCACATTTTCTCCTATCTGTTCTTGTCGTTTTATATTTTCTCTAAGCTCTATTCATAATCTCTATCTGCAGCCTATTATTGGACTTAAGATATCCAGTGGCAGGTCCACTTCTGCAAACCAGGTACGTGAACTAGATCATATATCAGGGCTATTAGAGTCTTTAGGCATTGCAGGACCTTTGAAGCTAAGTGTATCCAAATCTTTCATTATGGGCTTATTCTGTATAAAGTTGCCAGTGAACTGGAGACAGTGTGCTATATTAGAAACAGTTCAGGACTAGATCTGAGAACCAGAATACTAAACTTTGTAGTGTCAGTGCTTTGTGTATAAGATAAAATGGGGATAATAACACCAGTTTTTTATACCTCACAAAATTGTTGGTTGGAACATATGTAATAATGAATGTTAAAATGATCAGTAAATGTGAAAAGTACTCTTTGGGAAAGTGGTTCTCTTCTGTACAGTTTGTCTGGGGTAATGCTGGTAAAAGGAGCAATGAGGAAGGAAGGCTTTTGAGAAAGGCAGTGTAGCCAGATCCAGTAAATCAACCTTGGCTGACAGATCAAAAGATGTCTTGTTAAGCTTACATCCTGTAAATCAGAATGCTAATGTAATATGGTGGTAGTCATATTCCAAGATTATAACTTTATATTACAATCAATATTTATAACTCTATAACAGAGTGTTAGAGAGCCATTATTAGACTTTTTAAAGGTGTCTGCCTCTCCAGTATGTTCTGCATACTGCTAATTTAATAAATGTACCATATTGCTCTATTCTTTTGTGTTTGTGTATTAATGTTGGTGGCAGAGGTTTTGTCTTCTCATAGGTGGTATCCTTTGCTTTGTTTTCACAATTTGAGAAAATTCAACATGATTCTGGTTTTTCTTTAAATTTTGTGTTACCATTCCTGATAGAGCATCTCATTTCATGCTTAAAAATCTGTGACCCTACCCTTAAGGGAATAACGACAAGCAAGCATGTAGGGGTTTTCCAGACATGTTTTGGTGATCTTTGTAAACATATAGGATGGTTTAAAGTTTTTTCCTGTAGTGCTAACAATGCTGTCAACCTCATAGGAAGAAAATGAACATAAATATTTAGAATTTTTTTTTTTTTTTTACCGGGAGGTACCGGGGATCGAACCCTGGTCTCTCCATATGGTAGACGGACGCCGAACCTCTTGAGCCACATCCATTTCCCAAATATTTAGAATTAAAACCTTTTGTTTAAATGCGGAAGTGAAGAGCTAGCCTGGGCATTTCCTTCTGCCAACTGTATTGATTTCAGCACAGATGGTGGCTATTAGTACCTATTCCAGTGGTGTTGTTAAACTACATAACGGTAGTTTGCCATGTAAAACTGTGTTATAGTTTAGACACAATTTGGTCTTCATATTTAATTTTTGCTTAAGTTGCTGAGCTGCATGGGGAAGCCCCCTTCTTTACCTGGTTGGATTTATCACCACATCTCCCCTCTGAAGCTGTGCTAGAAGGAAATCCATATCTCCTTGACTTTTAACCTCAATGAGGTCAGCAACTGTTTCTAATTCATCTTTATGACCTCCACAGATAACTGGCATAAGGATGTGCCACCAGTACCACCAATCTCTTGATAAATTTGAGTATTCCTGTTGCATTGGGCTTTTTTTTAAAAAATAGCATTTTAACATGTTTATTTTCCATTCTAGTTTGCAAAAAACAAAATCTATGAACAAAAAAAGGGAAACAATCACAGTTAACTTGTGAGTCAGCAATATCCTGATTTCCTTCAAAATGGTTGTGCTTATATTATTCCTTTTTGTTAGCTTCCTGTTCTTAGCTGCTTGATAATAAAGTACTTCTAAGAACAGTACTCTCTCAATTTTTTGAACTGTTTTTATCTACCTAGTGTACTATTTGTGATGAAATGGTCAAGGGTAAATGTATCTTTATCTCTACTCCTAGGTTCTATTTAACTGGCTTGATTAATTATCCTCAAACTAAATATCCATGTTCATATGCTGTGGTATATTAATATCACATGATTCAAGAAAATTAAAGAAAAGTTGAATAAATAGGCCAAGAAGACTGAACACTTAGGCTGTCTGTGTAGACAAGGTATTTTCAAGTGGTAAACTTTTCAAATGGTAAAGCAGCTAAAAGGCATGGTTTGTCTTTAAGAATTCCACAAGAGATATGTTAATTTTACGAACAGAAATTTCTATTACATGTCTGTAGGTTGTCACAAAATATTTGTATTACATTTTTGAGAGATAAAACCTAAGAGGAAGGGAAGCGGCTGTGGCTCAATCAGTAGGGCTCCCGTTTGCCATATGGGAGGCCCCGGGTTCGGTTCCCGGGGCCTCCTGGTGAAGGCAAGCCCGCCCGCACGGCGTGGTTAGCTGACCCAGCGAACACAAACAGCAAGGGGGGGTTAAATGAATAAATAAATAAAATCTTTAAAAAAAAAAAAAAAAAAAAAAAAACCTAAGAGGAAGCCTATTTATGAAGTTTAATGAACAAAATGAGCCTAAGAGGTTGAGCAAAGGCTTCCTAGCCAGTGTATACTTTACAGTTAAATATTTGTTTACAGGCCTACGATATGCCAGGTACTATGCTAGGTGTTGGAAATAGAGTCGTAGCAACTTTCAGCCACTCCTTTTACTTTTGAAATATTACATATTTTTCTGAGTATGTGGGATATTGAAAAAAGACATCCAGAACATCCTGATATTTTTCAGTAGTCAGAAAAAAAGTGAGACAAGATAATAAGGAGCTCTTTTGATAATTGAATTTAGGGAAAGATATCTCTTCACTTAGTGCGTACCAAAGACTTAAGAAACTTGACATTGAGAATAATAGTAAATTAAGAATTTGGAAGAGTGCCAGTTTTCGACCTTTAGTGATAGAATGCTTTGGGTTCACTTGGCATTTGGGATGGTTGGCTGTGATTTTGGGTTCTTTTCTACTGGTTCTGTGCTCTTAAGTAAAAGAGTTGCTTGGTAAAGTAGATGCCACACACCCCCCCCCCCTTTTTTTTTTGTTCTTCCCTCAACATAGAGAAAAAGCTGCAATCAGAAAGCAGTCTATGGAATGATGATTGAAGATGTGTGTTAAAAGTACTTTAAAGCATAGATTATGTATTAGAAATAGAGGAGTGGGAGTGGGAGGGGTGGGGTATATGAGAATCCCCTACTTTTGATGTAACATTTATGTAATCTATAAGTTTCTTTAAATATATATATATATATTTTTTTTTTTTTAATTTTACCGGGAAGTCCCGGGGATTGAACCCAGGTCCCTCCATATGGCAGACGGATACCCAACCATTTGAGCCACATCCGCCCCCTATATTTTTTAAAAGACACAATCCCTCCTGCTCTTCTTTTTCGACCTGGTCAAGGCAGAATGGCTCCTGCGAAAAAGGGTGGCGAGAAGAAGAGCTGGTCTGCCATCAACGAGATAGTGACCAAGGAGTACACCATCACCATTCACAAGCACATCCATGAAGTGGGCTTCAAGAAATGTGCCCCTCAGGCCCCAAAGGGATAAGGAATGTCCCATATCGTATCTGTGTCTGGTTGTCCAGAAAACGTAATGAGGATAAGGATTCCCCAAACAAGCTCTTTACTTTGGTTAGCTATGTACCTGTCACCACTTTCAAAAACCTACAGAGTCAATGTGGATGAAAACTAATAGCTGATTATCAAATAAAATTAAAAAAATAAAAAAATAAAAAAAGAAGGAACTACTAAATAAGTCAAGCTTGCCATATTTTAAGTATTTTTCATTAATATCTCAAAATTGCTTGGCCGTTTTCCCAGAGAATTATTATTATTATTTTTTTTTTTTACCGGGAGGTAGCGGGGATCGAACCCCGGTCTCTCCATATGGTAGACGGACGCCGAACCTCTTGAGCCACATCCGTTTCCCTTCCCAGAGAATTATAAATGCCTTACTCATATGTATAAATAAATTGAATTCTCCAAGCAAATATATTGGTGAGGAAGAGTCAGCATTTGCCATTTTTTTTCCTATGCTAACAAGTGGGTACTCAAAAACTTGCACTTTTGGGAGACGTTTGAAACATTTTTTTGAGCATAAATAAGAATTCAAACCATGAAGAGAGCCTTCCAGCCTTTTGGTGGAGTTATGAATTTGTTCTACCATTTGAACTCAAGCAATTTAGAAAATTTTCATTGTAATTTTGTTGTTGTTCTGGAATGCAATCCTTTCTCCATACAACTTTGTGTTGTAATGACAGATAAGTCAACCATAAAACATGACCAAGTCTTTGTTTTAGAAGACTAGTTTGGTAAGAATGTGAATGGTTGTCACCATTTGTTTTATTTGATAAGTGCTTTTAAAAAATTATATATACATAGTTTTAAAAATTAAATAATATAGAAGAATTTACAATGAAAATATCAGTCGTTCTTATACTACCCTCTTTCCTTACACTAGTGTCAACCAATTTTAACTTTGTTTTTAGTACTTCTAATGAGATAGATAGATAGGTAGGTTTTTTTTTTTTTTTTTTTTTGAGGTACTGGGGCCGGGAATTGAACCCGGGACCTCCCATGTGGGAAGCCAGCAGTCAACCACTTGAGCCACATCCACTCCCCTCTGATACTTTATATGTCTTAAGAAATATGTGTTTTACTGTTGTTTCTCGAATAACTTTAGACATCTATTGACTTACTCTAATGGAAATGAGCTAAATACCCTTCTATTACCTATGACCCCCCCTATAATTAAGTCAGTATTTTGTTGTTAACCAGTTGATCATCATGGCTTCTTAAATAAATACTTAAACCTCTATTTCTTATTCCATCAACCAAAGGGAGTATCTCTAAACTCCTCACTTTGTAAAATGAGGATACTGACACTCACACCTTCCTTGGAAAAACTAAAATTAAAATTCATGGCCTAAGTTAAAATAAGTAGTTACATAAACAAAGACATTCACCAAGTTCAGTGTCTGAAAACTTAAACTGAACAATTTGAGAAAGGCAGTATAGATAAGAAGCAAATCAAAATATAGTATAATTTATTTATGGAACAGTTACTGCATAGACTTCTTTAAGTGACTCAGGAGTTGTAGCATTGAAACTATAGAGAAAGAAATATAAATGATAGCAGACCTACGTGGCTTTGCTAAGTACATAAGAGTATAAATGCTGTTTACTTGCTTTTAATTTCTAGAATCAACCTCTATTCAAAGGACAGGTTTTATTATAAGTCTAGAGTAGAGTATATATTTATTTACTTTTATCCTTCCCCAAAGTTTTTTTAACATAATCCACAGCAAAAAAATATGTTTTAAATGGCAGCTTTAAACAAATATTTTCATTGAACAATACCTTTACTAAAAATAGTATTTAGAATTCCGGAAGTTGCTTTTTGAGGTGTCGTGCTGTTTCGTTTGGTCTTTGTGAACTACCACCATGGCTTACCGTGGCCAGGGTCAAAAAGTGCAGAAGGTGATGGTGCAGCCCATCAACCTAATCTTTCAGATATTTGCGAAATAGATCCCGGATTCAGGTGTGGCTCTATGAAAAAGTAAATATGCGGATAGAGGGGTGTATTATTGGTTTTGATGAGTACATGAACCTGGTATTAGATGATGCAGAAGAGATTCATTCTAAAACAAAGTCAAGAAAACAACTGGGTCGGATCATGCTAAAAGGAGATAATATTACTCTGCTACAAAGTGTTTCCAACTAGAAATGAAGTGACAAGTTGTTGAGAAGTCAATACAGTTTTTTAGGTGTCCTTTGTTGAAAGTATAGTTCTAAAACAATTGTTCATATTGTTTTTGATTACCCTTATATTATTACCAGATCACAATAAATGCTGTGGGGTTGTTTTTATTAAAAAAAAAAAAAATAGTATTTATTTTATTAGAATATATTTATTCTGGGTGTTTTCTGTTCTGTTCTAATTTTTTTAAAGGGGGAAGGGGAATTGGTTGCAACCAATAAATTAATTTCATGGCCAGACTATTTAGTTAAATCCCAGAGGTTGATGTGTTAGAAGTGTGAACTAATGTGTAAGATTATTAGCACCTTTAAAATATAAAGTGGAATATAAGTTATTAATGGTTATAAATCTTTTTCTATCTTTCACAGGATATTCGATCTCTGGATCATCAGGAATTTGTAGTTGACATTGAGGCCAGACTGAGGATGGAAGGTGTAGAACTTAAGGAAGAATGGCAAGATGAAGATTTTCCAATGTGAGCAGTTCTTTCAAATGAAAACAAATTGAGAACAAAACTTAAAAATTTTTTTATTAATATGTCATTTATTAAATGACTATTGGACTTCTTAGAGAAGCCCATTATTGTAAGATGATCACTTGAATACTAGAAAATGAAAGTTCCTTTCCAATAGTTAGAATAATTCCCTTGTACCTTACTTTCCAACCAAACTTATATGCAATCTTATTTATTTAATCTTTAAATTATTTTTCACATTTTTTTTTTCATTATAGTAACATATATGGAACTTAAGATTTCCCCCTTTAACCACATTTAGATATATAATTCAGTGATGTTAATTACATTCACAATGTTGTGCAGTCAGCACCATCATTGATTATCACAATTTTTCCATCTCCCCCGACGGAAATTCTATACCAATTAAGCTTTTTTTTTTTTTTTTAAATCAATTTTTTTTTTTTTTTTTTTTACTGGGAGGTCCCAGGGATTGAACCGGGGTCCCTCCATGTGCGAGACGGACACCCAACCATTTGAGCCACATCCGTCCCCCTAAATCGATTTTATTGATACATATTAATAAAAAATACAGTCCATCCAATGTGTACAATCAATAGTTTTTGGTATAATCACATAGTTGTGCATTCATCACTTCAATCACTATTAGAGCATTTTCATTATTTCAATAATAATAATAAAAAAAGAAAACACAAAAAACTCTATTCCTTAATAATCACCTGCTGCTTTCGGAATCCTCTTTATCGTTGATATTTGTCATTCTGAATAGTAAGTGTCTCGGGGTAGGTCTATTAGGATTTATTCTGTTTGAGGTGTGTTATCCTTCTTGGATATTGATATTTATGTCCTTCATAAGGGTTGGGAAGTTTTCGGTCATTATTTCCTCAAATATTCTTTCTGCCCCTTTTCCATTCTCTTCTCCTTCTAGGATACCAATAATGCGAATGTTTGTGCATTTCACATTATCATTCAATTCCCTGAGACTGTTCCATTTTATCCACTCTCTTCTCTTTCTGTTCTCCTGTCTTTTCAAGTTCAGATGTTCTGTTTTCAAAATCACTAATTCTGTCTTCAAGCAATCCAAATCTGCTCTTATGTGCCTCTAATGTATTTTTAATCTTATACATCATGTCTTTCATTCCCATAAGGTCTGTTACTTTTCTTTGCAGGCTTTCAAATTGTTCTTTATGCTCTCCCAGTGTCGTCTTAATGTCCTTTATTTCTTTAGTCATATTTTCTTTAAATTCTTTGAAGTGATTTAGGAGTTGGGTGGTTATAACTGATAAATTGTATTAAATCCTGAATCTCTTGAGGATATTTGGTTTGTTCGTTTGGCTGGGCCATCTCTTCCTGTTTCCTAGTATGTCTTGAAATTTTTTGCTGATGTCTAGGCATCTGAATATGTTGCCTAATTTCTCTCTCTTGCCTATTGTTTTATTTTTTTCCCACAGCTCTTCTTTGATATTTGGTTCAACTTATTCTCAGTATTTAAAACTGCACAGCTTAGATTTTCAGAATTGGGCCAGAGACTCACTAGTGGGGCACAGATTTTCTCCCAAGGAGTTGGATACAGAGAGCGTCAGCAGTTTCTGTCCATGCAGTTTCCAGACTGGCCAGCAGATGGCACTAGTCAGCGCACCTTTCCACTGAAGTGTTTCAGTCTCAGCTTTCCTGGGTTCCTGTGTTGAATCTCTAGATCAGAGATTCAAAGCGGGCTCTGTTGGCCGAATTCACAGAAGAAAAGCACCCCGACCTCCCCTCCCTTTTCCCTTGAAACAGTTGACAGGGAGGAAGATGTCTGTTCCCCTCTCAGTTGGCTGCAATGAGCCAGTGGTTTTACCCCAGCTTAATATCTTGGGCCTCATTGGCTCCCCTTAGTTGGCGCCCTCATTTGTTTTTTGTTTGCTCATTGTTTTGTTTTTTTGTTTGTTTGTTTTCTTTAGGAGGCACTGGGAACCAAACCCAGGACCCCGCATGTGGGAGGCAGGTGCTCAGTTGCTTGAGCCACATCCATTCCCTGTATATATATTTTTTAAATTTATTTGTTTTTTATCTTCCTGTATATTTTTTTATATATTTTTTTACTTTATCCATTTAACTCCCCCCCTCCCCCATTTTGCTGTTTTGTGTCCATTTGCTGGGCAATTCTCTGTGTCTGTTTCCTGCCCTCTCTTCTTATCTTTCTCCTCCTGTCTTCACCGGGATTCGATCCTAGGGACCTCTGATGTGGGAGAGAGGCATTCTGCCACCTGCGCCACCTCAGTTTCTGGTTTTTCAGCGCATCTCATCTTGGCTCTCCCTTGTGTCTCTCTCCTGTTGTGTCATCATCTTGCTGCGTGGCTCGGCAGGGTCTGGCATGCCCATGCACCTTCTATATTTTTCTTTTATTCTACTAGAGGTCCTGGGGATCAAACCCAGGTCTCTCCACATGGGAGACAAGATGCCCAACCATTTGAGCCACATCCGCTTCCCTTCCTGTGTGTGTGTGTATATATATATATATTTTTTTTTAAGATTTATTTATTTACTTTATCCATTTTAACCCCTCCCCTTCCCCATTTGCTATGTTGTGTCCATTCGCCGGGCAATTCTCTATGTCTGTTTCCTGCCATCTCTTCTCATCCTCCTTCTCCAGTCTTCACCAGGATTCGATCCTGGAGACCTCCGATGTAGGAGAGATGTGTTCTGCCGCCTGCCCCACCTCAGTTCCTGGTTTCTGGAGCTTTCGGAGCATCTCGTCTTGTCTCTCCCCTGCGTCTCTCTCCTGTTACATCATCACCTTGCTGCATGGCTCCCAGGGCCTGGCGGCTCACCGGCACACAGAGCCTGGCAGCCCATATGCCTTCTATATTTTTTTTTTTTTTTTTTTACTTTTTTTTATTTTACCGGGAGGTTCCGGGGATCGAATCCAGGTCTCTCCATATGGCAGATGGACGCCCAACCATTTGAGCCACATCCACCCCCCCCCCCGTATATTTTTAAAAATACTTTCTTTGTGGTTACCCTGGGGTCTGTATTACGCAATCTAAGTCTAACCTACTAGTTTGAAGATACCAACTTAACTTCAATAACATACCACATTCTTTGCTCTCATATCCCTCTGTTTCCCCACTTTATGTTTTTTTTTCCCACATTACTTCTTTCTATTCTGCGTGTCCAGTATCAGGAAATATCATTTCTTATTCAGTTGTATTTTAACTCTTATAGGAATTAAAGAGTAGAGTTATATATTGAGAATACAGTACCTTTGGGGTTTGCATTTACTCATTTAGTTCTCTTTACTGAAGAGCTTCACTAATTCACACTGCTCCAAGATGCTTTCTCCTACCTTTTCCTTTCAACCTGAAGAACTCCCTTTAGCAATTCTTTTTTTTTTTCCTTCAAATTTTTAAAGAACAATCATGCATACCATACAGGATTCCCATACATCACCCCACTACCAACACCTTTCATTGTTGTGGCACATTTCTTACAAAGGATGAAAGAACATCACCACAATATTACTGCTATCTATAGTCCATAGCTTATATTTGGTGTATTTTTCCCACAAACCATCCTATTATTAACACCATATATTGGTATTGTATATTTGTTATAGTTCATGAGAGAATGGTCTCATATTTGTGCTAACCACCGTCCATCATTAACCACGGGGTTCATTGTGTTAGATGGTCCCCTGCCTTGTACAGTCCATCCAAAGTATATACCCAGTGGCTCTCAGTTTAATCACAGCATTGTGCTATCATGAGTCCAGTCCACTTCAGAACGTTTTCATTACTCCAAAAGGAAATATCCCATTTCCCCTTACATACCCCATTATTGGCCCTTAGCATTGCTATAGTGCCTTCTTTGCCATTGTTGTAAAAATGTTATGGTATTACTGTTAACTATAGTCTATATGTTACATTAATTTATTTTTCCCATGTAACTCAGCATTCTTAACACTTGTCATAGAGGAACATTCTTGTATTTGTACTATTAACCACAATCATCATCCACCAGTCTTTAGCAGTTCTTGAAGGGGAGCTCTTTTGGTGACAAACTCTCTCAGATTTTTTCTGTGAATGTCTTAAACTCTCCCTCATTTTTGAAGGACATTTTTTCCAGATAAAGAATTTGGGGCTGGTAGTTTTTCTCTTTCCGTACCTTAAGTATATCATACCACTGCTTTCTTGATTCCATAGCTTCTGATGAGAAATTGGCACTTAGTCTTATTGAGGATCCCTTGTATGTTGTGAAGCACTTTTCTCTTGCTGCTTTCAGAATTCTCTTTTTACCTTTGGCATTTGACATTTTGATAATTGTGTGTCTTAAAAATATGTTGATTAGGGTTCATCCTGTTTGGAGTATGTTGTGCTTCTTGGACATGAGTATTTATGTCTTCATAAGAGTTGGGAAATTTCTGACCATTATTTCCTCAACTATTCTTTCTGCCCTTTTTCTGTTCTCTCTTCCTTCTGGGACTCCCAGGATGGTATGTTGGTATGCATCATGCTATCACACAGGTTCCTTAGATACTGCTCAGCTTTTTTCCTATTCTTTTATTTCTATCCATATTTTCCTTCAACTCCTTGAATTGACTTACGAGATTTGTTTGAGTTTCTTTGATTAGTTGTCCAAAGTCTATGACTCCTGAAGTTTTAATTGTTTCCTTGACTGAGCTAGGTCTTTGTGTTTGCTTAGTATGGTTTGTAATTTTTTGCTGGTATCTGGGCATCTCATAATTTTCATGTACTAACTCGGAAAGTCATTTTCTTCCTCTTGCCTTGGGTTTTATTGTAGATTGTGTATGTGTTAAGGTTGTTGTTCGTCACTTGGTCCAGCTTATACTGAACCTTTAGAGCAGCCTGTGCTTGTTCAGTTTTTCTTAGGTCCTTTGCACCTGTCTCTTGCCCTGGGCATGTGCTGCAACTTTGAAGATTGCCCTTTTATGTGCAGTTGTTTCCCCTTCTGGAGAATGCTTCCTTTCCTCTCTTCCTTCTCTGGGAAACCTGAGATGTTCTGTTTGTTTTTATGCAGATTTTTCTCCTCATTGCCTGTGATTTGCTTGACTCCCCTCCTTCACTCAATGCCCCCTTTCCCTTACACTTTTTCATCCTAAGGCCCATCCTGCCTTACAGCAATTCAGTTTTCCATTCTTTTTCCATGAGGTTTTTCTTCCACCAGTAATTTCCACGTTAGGGTATCCTACTCCAGGGAGCCAGATGGGGTCAGTGTTCAGAAATGGCCGGTTTTTCATTTGGGTGTTTCAGCAATTAGAGACCGAGTTGGGTGTTTGCACCTCTGGTCTCTTGTTTCCTGGGGGACTCCCCCTCCCCCCCTTTTTTTCCTAGGAGGTACTGGGTATTGAACCCGGGACCTCATTCATAGGAAGCAGGTGCTCAACCACTGAGCTATAACTGCTCCCCGCTGGGGGCCCTTTTGTATACATATGCTTGCCAGTCACTTGGGTTCTGCCCTGGGTATATGTGGCTGGGTCCCTGTGCCTGGAGGTAGATGAGGTTCTGACTTGCAGCTGTGAGTGGCTCTGTGGTCTGTGACCATGGAAGGGGGTACCTGGCCAGAATGCTGCCACTGTGTAACTCTTAAGCCACACAAGATCAAATGAGGGGTAGGGGTCCAAATGGCAGGTCCCAGTCATAATCTCCTACCTCTTTCCCCTTCGATTCAGCATTTGTAGAGTCCTTCTCCATTCTCTATAATCCTCTAGAGTTCCAAGTACGTGAGAGTATCCTTTGGTTGTTTCTGATGGGAGACTTTTCCCAGGGATATTGTAGATAGTCATCTTAATCTTATATAATCTTTAATAATTAGTTTATATAATCATAATCTTATATAATCTTTCATTTTTGTTTTTATCATTTTTAAGTCTCAAAAATTCTTTGGTTATAAACAGTGCTTTAATACAGTATTTCTTAAACTGGGGTTTGAGGGGTTCCTTGGAGAAGGAGAAATCTTTAGTTATCTGTAAGAATTTCTGAGTTTTGTGTTTCTATTTCAAGAAGAAACTTTTAAAATAAATAAACAAGGATTTTCTAGAGCATCACCTTGAAACACGCACATTTGTATTTACAAGTATATTGCCACCAGGTGGGTTAATGAAAAAAGAACAAAGGCAGACTTTAAGTTTAAATGATGCTTTCATGCCATCATGGTCAGAAGACATCCCAGTACTACCATAAGGTGCCTGAGCAGTTAGAATATGACAACTGGTGGAAGAACTGAGTCATTGCTGCTAATGATAGTAATATAGGAATGCTGAACTCGAAAGAATTCTAGCCGTGGGAGGGCTAAGGAGCAGGACATATGGGAATCCCCTATATATTTTAAAAATTTAATTTAATTTAATTTTTACTATTTTGTTTCTCCTGTATTTTTTATGTAACATTTATGTAATCTGAGTTTCTTTAAAAAATAAAAAAGTATAAAAAAAAAATTCTAGCCATCATTTCATACTCCTGTTGTGAGTGGCAATTTACTTTATCATACATCACATTATTAAAAGTAGTTTGTAAATTACTGAAGTTTAAGAAACACTACTAAGAAAAAAAAAAAAAAAAACAAACAAAAAAAAAAGAAACACTACTTTATTTGATTTCCCATATAGTTTTTTTTTCCATGTATTTTTTTTTTTAATTTTATGTGGTAACATAAATACAACCTAAAATTTTCCATTTTAACAATTATCTGTTTATAGTTCAGTAATATTAATTACATTCACAATGTTTTTGCAAATGACACTGCCATCCATTAGCAAAACTTTTTCATTAACCCAAACAGAAACTATAACCATTAAACATAACTCCTTATCCCTTCTCTCCCTAGCCCATGGTAACCTCTTATCTTCTTTCTGTCTCTCTATGCTTATTCTAAGTATTTCATATAGTGAAATTTGTCCTTTGTTGTCTGGCTTCTTTTCTTTTCAAACAACTTTATTTCAAATTCACAAAAATAAAAATAAAAAAACAGAAAAAGGCAGCTCAACAAGTTATGAAAACATACTCCTAAAAATTCTTTTTCAGGCACTTTTATCTGATCTAATTCCAACTGCTAACTCAGTTGTTCCTCTAGTGTTTAGAAAGATACACAGATGAATACAGATTGGTTAAATGACAAAGTCAAGGCCTCCTTATTAATAAAAAAAAAATGTCTGGCTTATATTACTGATAATGATGTCTTCACGGCTTATCCATGTTGTCAGGTGTATCAGAATTTCATTCCCTTTTTTATGGCTGAATAATATTCCATTGTATGTATCTACCACATTTTGTTTATCCATTCATCTTTTAATGGGCTCTTGGGTTACTTCCACCTTTGGCTATTGTAAATAATGCTGCTGTGAACATTGGTGTACAAATATCTGTTTGAGTTCCTATGTTCAGTTCTTTGGGGTATATACCTACGAGTAGAATTCCTGCGTCATATGGTATTTAAGCTATTTTTAATAGATCTTTGAACTTAATTTTTTTTTTTTTTTTTTTTTTGATAAAATTTGTATATATGTTTTCTAGACCTTTACCAGAAGATGATAGTATTGAAGCAGATATAACTGTATCTGGACCAGAGAGCCAGCCTGGTAAGAAGTTGAGACTTAGTTTCAAAAAAATGAACTTTGGGGGGGCGGATGTGGCTCAACTGGTTGGGCGTCCGTCTCCCATATGGAGGGACCTGGGTTCGATCCCCGGGACCTCCCGGTAAAATAAAAAATTAAAAAAAAAAAAAATGAACTTTGAGGAAAGCATTTTTTGGAATGCTTTGGAAATTTAAACATCCTAAAATCACAGCCGTGGTTTCTTGAAATTTATACAATAGAAAGGTAGGGAGACAAATAGTGAAGCTCCTTGGGGATATGGAGACATCCAGACACTACCCCCTACCCCCCCCCCGGTGTGTGACTGAATTAGACTCAGCAGTGGTTCCCTATGCATGACTCTTCTGTCCTTCTATTTAAACCTGTAATTAGTAGTAGAGTTGGTAGGTATACATCCAAGAGACTTAAATTTTTGGGCTGTCCATGTGCCAGCTAAGCCCTGAATCCCAATGGAGTGGTAACACCTACTCTCTAGTTCAATGGATTCACCCAGGACAACTAACGGGGAGCAGATGATGGACAAACAACATACCAAGGAACCGAGAGTGCCTACAACTGCAAGCAAGAGAGTCCCATCCATCAGACGTGTGGGATCGAAGCCCCCCTCAATTAATAGTGGAGTGGGCATCACCATCCCAGAGCCCTCAGGATTGGGAAACAAACTATGGTCTAAAATAAACTTACTAGTATTCTACTATAGACTTATTGTGGTTCTAGCAATGGAAGAAATACCATTGTTGTAGAGACAGTGACCCATGGTTGTTCTGGGGTTAGGGAGAGGGAAAAACAGGTGTAATAGGGGACATTTTCGGGACTTGGGAATCATCCTGAATGATATTACGACAACAGATAACAGGCCATTATATATCCGGCCATAACCTACAGAGTCGAATGGGAGAGAGCGTAAACTACAATGTAAACTATAATCCATGCTTAGTAGCAGTGCTCCAAAATGTGTTTATTAATTGCAGTGACTGTACCACACTGATGAAAGATGTTGCTAATGTGGGGAAATGTGGGAGATGTGGGGAGCAGGGCACATGGGAATCCCCTATATATTCTCTGTAACATTTATGTAATCGAAGTATCTTTTAAAAAATAAAAAAAGTGAGAAAAAAAAGGTTGTGGGGGGGATCGTTTTTGGACATAAGAGGAGACTATGGGGAGCGGATGTAGCGGATGTGGTTGAGCACCTGCTTCCCACGTACCAGGTCTTGGGTTCAATCCCCAGTACCTCCTAAACAAAACAAACAAACAAAAAATCCAACTCTCATTGGGGAGTGGATATAACTCAGTGGTTGAGCACTTTTTCTCACATACAAGGTCCTGGGTTCAATCTCTAGTAACTCCTCAATAAAAAATTAAAAAAAATAAAAAAATAAAAAAAAAAGGTGACTATAAGGTCTGCTTTTATTACTTAAAAAGACATATCCTTGCTGGGATACTTCATTACCTCTTGCCATGATATAAAAGCAATAGTGATCAAAATTCAAAGTTTGTAAATTAACCAGTGCTTTGGAATTGTGTTTAATGCTATTTTTCTCAAGAATTTTTATCTTATTTAATTTGAGCATATAAGCATCCCTTCTAATATATCTCTTACTTTGTTTTCCCATTTCAGACTCACTTGAAGTTAATGGAAATAAAGTAAGAAAGAAACTCGTGGCTCCAGACATTAGCCTGACGTTGGATCCTAGTGATGGCTCTGTGTTGTCAGATGATTTGGATGAAAGTGGGGAGATTGACTTAGATGGCTTAGACACACCATCAGAGAACAGTAATGAGTTTGAATGGGAAGGTAAATGCTTCATTGTTTTTATTTGATCTTTATTGATGAGTATTTGTGTTTATATACATAAAAATGTTTTTACAATGGCATTCTCTATTAGGAAAATGAGGATAATTGAAAAACTTAAAACTTGATCATGAAACCTACTAAAATCAATGTATTTATTTTAAGTGTGAGTTCTATAAACCCACAATTTCTCTAATAAAAAAAATTTTTAATCAGTATATTAAGGACCTCTGAAATATATATTATTCTTTTCTAAAGTTTATATATTTATTACTAAAATATGAAATCCTATAATTCTGAATACTCTCATAGATTACACAGGTTGGCTTAATTTTTTTTTCTTAATTGCCCATTGTTATAAAGTTTTGTTTTTTCATGGTTGCGCCAAAAATATTGCTTGGTAATTATGGCATGCTCTTTTATTTCTTTTATTCAGTAGATCAGCGAAAAAAAAATAAAAAAAAAAACTGAAAAATACATACAATTTAGTGAATGGGCTAAAAGTAGTTAAAGGTTTGAGGAGAGGGGGACCTGAAAGCAGTTTTTTGGAAGTTTTTAAAAATAGGCTTGCTTGTTAGTGCTGTACTTTGTGAAGCAACCAATTTGAAATAATGTATACTTTTAGTTCCCAAACCTTATATTCCTTATCATTAGTTATTTGGAATTCAAAGGAACTGGCATGTGTTTTGCTTTGCATGCTTTTTTAATTAGATCATTGCTGTCTATAGTATCTTTACATAGTTGTTAATAATTTATATATAATCCATCTTTGAAATGATTTTTACTGCAAAGCAGTGTTTAGCATTAGGTGTCTTTATATGCAGTAAAGAGTAAGATTATTGTTATGTTTTATCTTTGGTTCCTTTTTTTCCATCCTGTTTTACTGGTTTAGTAAGCATTCCAGTAATAAGCAATATTTTATAAAGATACTGAAATAGTTTTCTGCCTATGTGTTTTGTCTCTTCTTTCTTTAATGCTGCTGTAGTCATTTCCTGGAAGGATATTTTCCGTTAACAGCTTTGTCTTGGAAACAAACAACTAACATGCAGTAGGTCCCCCCCTCCCCCCATCTTTTGGTAAGGACTATGATACTAAAACTCTGAAAATCATTACTTCATTAAAAATCAGCTAAAATGCAATCTTGAAACACATAAATTATAACTAATTATTGGTGCTTATGCTTTGGCTAATGTTAATTTAAATAGACCTTTTTGCATGTACACTTCAGAATATCATAAATAGCTGCTTTATAAAACTGATCAAATGAGAAATAATCATTGACTAGTTAACCACTTTCTATCTGGAATTATAATGTTTGGGGAATAATGTATGTGCTACAACAGAAAAATAATTGGCTCCCAGATAGTTACTTTAAGTAATTCACAGTATTAACTATCAAGGACAATGTTTTCATAAATAGAACCCTGGAAAGGCATTGTAGGGCCAATATACTAAGACTTGGATTGCTAAATGAATTGTCTTTCCTGAACATGGGTATATACGTTGCATTATGATTAGCTGATTTGCTGAATTAGGCAATAAAAAAAGTTAAAGAACTATTATTCACAAAAAAAACCCAAAATGGCCTCATGTTAAGAGCAAGCCTTTTCCCTCTTTAAGGAAGAGATAGTTAAAATTCTGCAGATGATGTAATAAAAATCTTTCTGAATAATCTAAGATAGTAAAGTGGTTAACATAATTTGATTTTTATTGTAAAAATAACAATTTGGATTCAAAAATGTTTTATTTTTACAGATGATCTTCCAAAACCCAAAACTACTGAAGTAATCAGGAAAGGGTCAATTACTGAATACACAGCAGCGGAAGAAAAAGAAGATGGACGACGCTGGCGTATGTTCAGAATTGGAGAACAGGATCACAGGGTTGATATGAAGGCAATTGAACCCTATAAAAAAGTTATCAGCCATGGAGGTAAAAATTACTGAAGACTGCTCAGATTTTTTAAATGCAGTATCAGAAATCTAAATGTTTATAGAAAAATCTCCCTTAAAGTATCACATAATTTTGAAAAAAATAATAAACATTGCTCAGGAACATAAAAGTTTTAAAGTGAAACAATAAAACCAACACTTTAAAATCATTAATAAAATAAAAACAGTTTAAAAAAAACATTAATACATGCATGCAGTAAGTTCAAAAGGTAGAAAAATGAATGCAGTGAAAACTGTATCCTTCCAGCTTCTATCCTTCAGTCACCCAAAACTGGGACTCTACTTTCTCCCCTTTAAGTATATAGTTCAGTGAGTTCTGACCAATCCCCATGTAACCACAAATACCCATATAACCTACACCCCTAAAGATATAGAACATTTTCATTGCCCAGAAAATTTCTCTAATATTCCTTACTAGTGAACCCCCCCACCTACCCAGAATAAGTACTGTTCTAGTGTCTCCGTCCATGACTAGCTTTTCCTGTTTTAGAATTTCATGTAAATGGAATCGTGTTATATGTACTTTTTTCCACTTATTTTGCTCAGCATGTTTTTGAGATTCATCCATTTTGTTACAAGTATTTGTAGTTGGCTCCTTTTTATTGCTGAGTGATATTCCATTTGTATTAGTCAGCCAAAGGAGTGCTGATGCAAAATACCAGAAATCTGTGGGCTTTTATAAAGGGTATTTATTTGGGGTAGAAGCTTACAGTTACCAGGCCATAAAGCATAAGTTACTTACTTACCTCACCGAAATCTATTGCCATGTGTTGGGGCAAGATGGCTGCCAACATCTGCCAAGAGTTCAGGCTTCTTGGGCTCCTCTTTTCCTGGAGCTCTGTTTCTCTCCAGGCTCATTTGCTGTGCTCTCTCCACAAGGCCAGCTGTAGATTATCAGGCTAATGGCTCTGTTTCTCTCCCCAGGGCTTATGCTGTGTCTAAGGAGCTGTCTCTATTCCTCTGTGTTGTTCTCCTGTGTGTTCACTTCCTGGGCTTCAGCTCAAAACTCCAGCATCAAATCTCCAACTCTGTCCTCTGCCATGTCTTTTATCTGTGAGTCCCCACCCACCAAGGGACAGGGACTCAACACCCTACTGACGTGGCCCAATCAAATTCCAAATCATAATTTAATCAATTAAAAGCGATACCTCTGACAGACCAGTTTACAAACATAATCCAATAACTATTTTTGGAATTCATAAACAATGCCAAACTGCTACACTATTGCATGGCTAAACCATGATTTTTTTACCCATTCTCTTTCTGATGGACATTGAAATTGTTTCCCATTTTGGCTCTTATGAATAAAACTGCTGTGGGCATTCTTATACCAGTCTTTTTGTGGATATAAGTAAAACTTAACACTTTTAAACTATGATTCTTAATTTACCTAAAATCCCTGAACAAGTCATTTAGCTCTACCACAAAATGGAGTATTTCATTCCACATTTTTCTCAAGCACCTAGTTTACATATTTGTAGGGTACAAAAAAACAAGGCATAGTCCCTTCCCTTAAGAAATTTACAAGTCAAATAGGAAAAGCTATGGAAGTACAGGTTATAACATATCAGTCAGGCTGTTTCATATGTAGACATTTACCTAGGCACTGTGTAAATGGTGCCAGAATGTTAGTAGCCATCAGAATGCATAGGGCAGCTTCACAGAGTGTGTCATGTTACCTTAAATCCTGACACAAGCCAGAGAGAGCACATAGGAAAAGTACACTTATTTTTCACATAGAGTCATTTCTACTACATTTACTCTCCACTGAATGCATTTCCCTGTTTATTTCTACAGTTTTCATTCATCTGAAAGCAAATCATTGGAATATTTGCAGTCACATTATTCTGCCTAATTTAATCTTATTCAGATGAGGAAAAAAAAAAAAAAGAATAATCTGGACCAGGAAGTCTACAGACAGATTAATTCAATTTGTTCATGAGATGGAAGTCGTGAGACCTTCCTTATGGTTTATACCTAATATCTTTCAGAAATGATACTTTATTTCTCTTCGGGGAAAATAATTAAGGCCATCTAATCCTATTGGATTATCACATTATGTTTTGTGACAAATTAAGAAAGACAGGAAAAGTTCTAATTTACTTGAAATAATAAAACCTTTTCAGTACATGATTATAAACAATAGAAATGAAGGCTAAAGCAAAAATATTTGTTACCAGATTCAGCTTAATATCTAGAGATTATATGGAAACACGCATGTTTTAGCACTGGTTTTCTTCACTTAGAATTATGTCAGAGATGTAATCTTTTCTTAATTTTTTTTTTTTTTTTTATATTAACAGAAGTGCTAGGTGAAGGAACTTTTCTTAATTTTAATATCCTAAAATCTGTAAAATGCTAGGCATTATTGAATGTAAAATTACCTTTTTTTTTTTGAATGTGTGTAAAATTACCTTTTAAAAGCATCCACTTTAACTGTAAATAGCACAAGAATAGTTTAAATCAGATGTTTTGGGCTTGTGTCTACTTGTATTTTATCACTCTATGTGCTAAAATAAGGCTCACTTTTTAATTATGCCAGTTTAGGTGGGGTTTTGGTTTTTATGCCTACCCCCTTTCCTCTTCAAATTTTATTGTTTTCTTTTTTTGGAAGAGGAGATTTAAAGATCTGTAATAAGGGAAGCAGATGTGGCTCAAGTGATTGAGCTCCTGCCTACCAAATGGGAGGTCTCTACTTCGGTTCCCGCTGCCTCCTAAAGAAGAGAACAAGCTAGCACCACAGGCAGGCACCACAAACTGACGCAACAAGATGATGCAACAAGAGACACAAGAAGAAAAACATAATGAGAGACATAACAAAGCAGGGAATGGAGGTGGCTCAAGTGATTAAGCACCTCCCTCCCACATCCTGGGTTGGGTTCCCAGTGCCTTCTTCAGAAACAAGGAAGACAAACAGACACAGCAAGTGCAAACAGCAAGGGGATGGGGAGGATAAATAAAATAAATCTTAAAAAAAAAAAAGATCTGTATAACACTACATAAGATAAAACATACTTTTTAATCCAGAATTTTGTGGTAGGCAAACCACTATAATCTACCAATCATACAGACTTCCTCAGAAAAATTTTCAGAGTGAAGTAACTGGTGATTTTATCTGGGTTTCTTTTTCAGGATATTATGGGGATGGATTAAATGCCATTGTTGTGTTTGCTGTCTGTTTTATGCCTGAAAGTGGTCAACCTAACTATAGATACCTGATGGACAATCTCTTTAAGTAAGTACATCTCCACAAAATTTTTGGACCAGAATTTGGATCTAATTAGATATTCAATTTAAGGAAGTGAAATTTAGCTGTGTAAAAATTATAAATGTCCCAATTCTGGTTCTTTAAGTCCTTATTCTTTGGCATTATGGAACAAGTGTTTTCCAGCTCAATAGAAAAACTGTCCGTTTTAAAACTGGAAGGGATATCTCAAATGATCTCTTCCAACTTCTTTTGTTTACATTTGAGGACATAGTAAGTTTAAAGAAGTGCCTTTTATCCCAACATCATATGACTGAATTATACCTAAGCCCTAAAAGCCAAATACAACAGAGCTGACTTTGTTTAGTTATATTTCCACAGATTCATTCTATTTCTCAGGATAGTGCAGTTTTTAAAAATTTTATTGTAGAAAATTTCAAGCATACAAAGGTAGGGAAAAGTATATTGAATTTCATGTAGTATCAATTTATACTACATTCCCACTTCTTCAAGATAAGAGCATACTCTTTTTAATAATCATAATACCAGTTAATGCAGTTTTAAAAATTTAATTGTTTTTGGTTTCATTGATGGGGAGAAGGGGGAGTTGTGTTATTTGGGTACTCTAGTTCTGTTCTGCACAGCAATATGTAAATCTTAATTTGTTTCTTACAGATATGTTATTGGCACTTTGGAGTTGTTAGTAGCAGAAAACTACATGATAGTTTATTTAAATGGTGCAACAACACGAAGGAAAATGCCCAGTCTGGGATGGCTCAGGAAATGCTATCAGCAAATTGATAGAAGGTAATATGAATACAAGTTGAAAAGTAGTCTGAATAACTTTTATAATGGCCTTATTACATTAAATTTTATTTTCTGTTACCTCTTAAAGATACCATGTATCTACTTCCTAAAATACATTTATTAATATCAAAACAGGTTTCTGTTTTCTCAAAACAATATTTTAGAAAGTCATGAAAGAAATCAATTTTGATCTGGTTTTTTAAAGAATAACTATTTAAAACACTTATTTTTTCCTTATTTATAGCACTCATACAATTTACATCTTGGAAAAGAATGGAGAACTTAAAGTATTTCCTATTTATTACATTCTGAGTTCTTGTCTAAATTATATTACTTAGCACATTTCATGCTTTTTTGAAGGTGCTTGTTTAACTGTAATCATTCTTTGAAATGAGCTCTAGAAATGTACTCTCCTGGTAGTTAGTCACCTATGGTAATGGAATGAACTTTGGTCTTCCAATTAGTTTGATTTGGCCATAGTTTAATTCAAACTAGTTTGAGCTACTCAGACTCCTTAATAAGTTTCTCTTCATATTGAAATATTATATTGGCCAGTTCCTGTGATTAAAAAAAAAATCCTTAATGATCACTATTTTGCATGAAATATGCATAGTAAACAACAGTTTATATTTAGTCATTTTAAAAGAAGAGGCCTAGGATAATGTCTTTTGTTGCTAATCAAAGTTTTAAACTTTAAGAATAGGAGTTAGGTCTGATTCACACTATCTGTTGTGTGGTCATGTCTACTCCTGCATCTCTGCCTGTACCTTTAATCATGTTGAAGGAATTGGAACCAATTTCCCCCAGTCCTAAAATAAAAATATCATGTTTCTATATTCAGTTGCCCTCTATCTCTGGTGAGAGTCCTGAAGACAAGTTAATGTATGCTATGAGACATTTAATAACAGGCTATACTTGGACATAAATTTGCCAAATGAAATAAAGTTCATTTCATAGCAGTAGGAGAAACCACAGGAATTTGTGAGTGCATTTTTTAATTCTCCAGACTGTCACACCTAAATGAAAACTCTTGGATGAGCTTTTTAAATTATTATTTTGTATAAAATTGCACATACTTATTGAAGTTTTAACTTCTAGCATTAGAATTTATACAGACTTTTTTTCTTTTCTTTTTCTTTTTTTTTCTTTTTTTTTTTTTTTACTCTAGGTTACGGAAAAACCTAAAATCTCTAATCATTGTACATCCCTCTTGGTTTATCAGAACACTTCTGGCTGTTACAAGACCATTTATTAGGTAATTTTCGGAGAAGCATTGACTTTAAAAAAAAAAGCAACTCCTTGTATATATTTCATGCCAGTTCTGTTGGTCAGAAATATTGAGGTAATTATTCTTATTTTCTTCCATAGCTCAAAATTCAGCCAAAAAATTAGATACGTCTTTAATTTGGCAGAACTAGCGGAACTTGTCCCCATGGAATATGTTGGCATACCAGAATGCATAAAACAGTATGTTTTGTTTTATTTCTTTACATGTGTTGGATCTTTATATTTTGATATATTTTTCAATACCCATTCTTTCTTTCTTCACCTATTATAAATATTTTATAGCTGCTCTTTTTTTTTATATAACAAAGAAAAGGGGGGAGAGGTTTCCCACACCTTCCTAAACTTATAGACTGATCTCCCCATAAGTCACCATTTTCTTCTGACTCAGCTGAAGAATTAGGAGAAATGATTTCTGATTGTGATTTATTTTATATTTTTAAAAATTGATCACAATCTAAGAGATTACTTCCTGATTGGTCAGTACTAAGGAACATTCTCCAAACTTTGAACATGCTTTCTCCAAATTTGAGTAAACTCATCCTGTCGTTGAATTACCATATCGCTAGAGAAATAAAATGTTCTTTATATCAACCTAACCATAATACATTCCAGTGGCTGGAATTTGTTCTCTTTAGAAAATTTGCTTCCATCTAACTTCTGAAAGGACTTGATAGAAGGCCTATACAGATACTTGAGCATCACAATGCTATTATATAGAAGAAAAGTTCCTTTGTTCTGTTAATATGAGATTTTAGTTTATTTAATGTCAAAGCCAGATCTACCAAGCCAGTTTGGACTTTGAACATAGTGTATTAAGTATGTTTGGTTTCTCCTGGCAAACTCATATGGGTTTATTTTTAGTACCTTATTTCAAGAGTTAATTCATCTTCATAACATGTATATTTACTAAAACAACTCTTCCCTACCAAGGTATGAAGAAGAAAAGTTTAAAAAGAAACAAAAAAGGTATATGCACACCTTGACTGGGTTGCATCTAGACTAGTCTATTTGCATTGCACAGACTAACTCTTCCTGATTGGTTGGTTAGCTTGTAGACAAAGATAATAGCATTTGTAAATATAAATATACCCCATCATCCAAATAGAGGGTGAATCCAAAGTTTCTGGTGCTGAATATGAATTTGGATTACCCTGTATTAAGACCATATATATTGGCCAATTAGGAATTAAAAGTCACTGCCACTCATTTTTGGTAAAAATACTGAAGGTGAAACCAGAGAAATTCTGAAAATACTCCCTGAAACATCAAATACTTTAAAGAGTGTATCTGTTTTCCCCCATTTTCTTTAAATCTCTAACTTGTGCTTTTGAGATATTTATGCAGACTGTTTTTTAAGGAATCATAATTTATTTCCCTGGGGTTGATGATTATATTTGCAATGCATATATTCTTTGGCTAACCAACATTGATTTCCTTGTACGCTTCAATTAAATGGCCTGCTAACCAGTCAAATTCTACAAGTGATAAAATACCTGAAAGTTCAATGTACCATTTAACAGTTAAACACTCTGCTCTTCATTTTAAATTTAATTCTGAACACTTCTGCTTTGAGCATAACAAACTATTATCTATTAATATCTTGGCATAGAAAATGAAAGGCCAGAGTATAATATAGTTTCCATTTTTTATAGTAATTTATAAAAGTGTAGAATTTGGATATAATTTGTTAATGGAATTTAAAATACAATTACGTTAGCAAAACGTAGTTTAATACAATCTTTTATCCTTAAAAGTTAAGATGAGAAACTTATATGTAGTTTTTTATTTTGTCCATTATACGGAACCATCTGGAACTGGAACTTTAACTTTGAACACAGTTTGGCTCTGTTGATGAGCTAGGAATCAGCTGACCATGTGATAGAATCATAGTCTTAACATTTCTATATGACACTTTATAGTTTAACCAACACTTTACATAGAGATGTGGCCCATGATATTAGGTCTTGCTGATTTCCCATTCTTTCCTGGGTATTGGTGTGCATTTGCCAGACAACTGATTGAAATAAAAGATACAGGCTGTAATCATTAAATATTTTGAAGTTAGCTGCTTCGTGGGTTTCAAAATGAACCAATTTTTGCTGATGAAATGTTCTGTATTGTGCCTTTTTAAAAAACTTAGTATTTAATCACCTGCCAAGGAGTAATGTAGGCATCAGAAAAAAAGTGAAACTCATTGTACTTTTTATTTAAATCTATTGTTTGCAATCTACCATTACTATTTTATCTTGATTTTCTTTTTTCTTATTTTCTTTTTGTTTGTGTTTAACTTTAAATGGGATCATTACATAGACCATTCAGGCACTTCTTAGTTTTTGTACAGTTTCTTTAGCTTTAAAAAATAGTAAGTCTTGTCAGCTTAAAAATAATAAAATTGAATTTTTAAAAATAGAAGTCCTTGTTTTTATAATGAAAACTTAACAGCAGCTGGGTGTGGGGAAGCTGAGTTAAGGTAAAATCTCCATGATGTATACTAGTGATAGGAAAGGTATAAAACTGAGTGTTTGAGTGTTTGAGTCAACCAACTCCATACAAGTGTAACCAGGCAGCTAGAGATTGTTAAAATGTTTCAGCAGTTCAAAAACAAAGTAACTATGAAATTAGCTCATGAGGATATTCAGATGTTGAAAACTTTAAAATGTTGTTAATCTACCTTTCTCACAGACTAGGGCATTGAGATGTGATTCAGTAATGTTTAGGTGCATTATGATCATAGTAATGGAAATAAATGTTAAAGTATCTTCATATATCATACCAGATTGTTTTAAATTTCTCCCCAACAGTAATTCAAATTACTATAAATAAAATAGTAATAGAGTGATGTATATTGTCTTTGAAAGTCTGTCTATAATTCTTGTGTAGTAAATTATGTAATTATTCTAATTGTCACTTGCCTAAATTTTGGTGTAATGTCTGTGCAACCCACCACTAGTCCAGCAGATTTGTTACCTTTATATAGGTATTTCTGAATAATAAAATCATATGACTCTTTACAGTCCAAACAAGTGAAGGGCATTGACATTCTAAGCCTATAAATAAATTTTGGAGACTAATTTATAGTTTCTATAAATATGCATTTTATCATTGTATTTTAAACTATTAATTGATCAATTGGTGGCATTAGTAGCACTTCAGTGTTTCAGTTAAAATCTTTTTTGAGGGAGTTGTTTTTCCTGCCAATCTCTCTAACTACTTGGATCCTTGCCCCAGCCAAGCTACAATTCAGTATTTTATTATCCCAATTGTAATTAGAGCTTTAAGGGAATACATCTGCATTTGTGTGTAAAATATTTTATAATCTTCAAATAAACAAGAGTCACATTTCTTGCCAGTGTCCTGCCTTTAAAGTTTGTCTTCTCTTTCCTGGTTGGGGAAATAATGTTTGGTAACCTTTTTACTATGTCTGCTTTGCAAAGCTTTGTTTTTAACAATAATATTTCATGCTTAGTTATTAATTTTAAAAAGAAAATTGTTCAATTGCTGGTCTCTAATTACTATTTTTCATTAAACAGAGTCGATCAAGAACTTAATGGAAAACAAGACGAACCAAAAAGTGAACAGTAAGTTTGGCATCTAGTCCAAACAAGACTGAAGAATGTGCTGATGAAGCAATGCTCATTTTGCATTTATAATGCATTTATTCATCCTTCTTTTTAGATAACCTATTACAAAGTTGACTTGATTTTTTTCTTAATGGACTTTTGTACAAGGGACTGTTCACTGCTGTATTGGCTTGCTAATCTATTCAATTTAGCTCTTTAATAGCCAATTATATTGTAACCATTTTATATTTTATAATGCTAAATATCTGAGAACCACACTTTATATAAAGCAGTTTTTGCATTTGTTGAATGATGCATCTTCTTCAGTAAAATATTTATGTTCATAAATGGTAAAGGAAAGAGATAATATATATTTTTATGTTTTTGAGCAATATTTTTAATGTATACCTGTCTTTTGGAAGAATATTCAAGATAATAAGACCATGATTTTGTAAAGTGCATGTGTTTTTGTAAATGGTTAAATACATTTCTGGGTAACTTAGAAAATTAAGTTGCCCATAAGTTGAGGGACAGTTAAAGTGGTTTTCTTGAATACCCAAAGATCCTTCTTGTTCATGTATATAATTTTAGTAGAGTAGTACTATCCTGAGTTTTTTTCCTCACTTAATGTATATTGTTCCTTACTTCAGAAGCACAAATACAAGTGCATAGCACGTTTTTTCCTTTTTAAACTTAAAGACAAGTCAAAAAGCCATTTTTGGAACTAGAAAATTTAAGAGGCTAGGAATTAGGGTGTGAGTTTATATATAAATGGAACATTTTATCTTCTGGCCAAAAGCCAGAACTTTATAAAAATTTTAGGTTTATTCACTAATGTGAAATAAGCTATGTGCCCAGGGTATTACCCCCAAATTGGTGTGAGTGTTGTAGTGTTGCAGAGTATGTGATGAGTTGTTCACTGTCACTACTTTTTTCTGTAGAAACAAGGGCTGGTTTTTAACTGCTTTCAATGTGGGCACTTTACCAAAACACTTCCATGTCAGTTATTTGTAATTGGTAAGTATTTGACCTAGTCAGATATGGTGTTTTTTCACATTTCTGTTTGTCAGTACTGTAAATTACATTAACTTTGTAAATCTTAGAGCTCATTGTTATAGTGTGCTCTTTATGTGACTCATTTGACATAAGTATGTAAACTTGTTTAATTTGGTAAGTACATTTACTTTACATTAAAATAAATTGTACTCGTGCTTCCAAACAGTTTAGTTACCCACAAAAATCATCCTAAAATAACAGAATAGTCTAATATTGTGTCATATACTTGTATGACTCATATATATTTGGTAAAATTAGTACCCTCCAGATTTGGGGGTCACACTACTCTCTTGACCATCCTATAAGGTATTTTTACAAAAGAATGGCATAGAGTAACAAAATTGAAGTTGGATGTGAGCTAAGTTTTTAAAATGTATCCTATCCTAGCCGGGCTTTTACCAGTTGCCTTGTTTAGCATAGAGTTCCTATTACAACTGGAAATTTCCCTTTACTCTTTGTCCTCTCAATCATGAATGTGGTCTGTTAACTTATAACCACTCACCAGAGATACTGGGGGATTCCCAGGATGAGAAATTCCTCAGCAGCCTCCTGACATAATGTGGATTCAGCAGCTGTAGGTAGATTGTTAACTAATGTCATTATAGTGAATAAAGCCAAAACCATTATTGCTTGCTCAAATCTTTGGAACACTTTGTGTTGAAGAAATTAACAGTAACAACGTAGGCATTCCTTCTCAATTCACTATATGCAGATTATGAATAAAGGATGATAATGAATTTAATTATGATTAGATTATGTATAGAGCATATTAAGTAGTATTTCATTTATAGGACTTTATTTTGCTCACCGTGGGCTGAGCTTTTTAAAAGATGGTTTTTCACCTTATTAAGTACTCAGTTCTTCAACAAAGAATAATTCAACTCTTTATTTTGTTTATTGACTTTTGCTTCTGCAGTCATTTGTGTTCCTTAACTGTAGATAAAACTTATTCCAAAAATGAAAAGTGTTTCTAAATATGTTTTATGTAGAATTAGCTTACATTCCATTAGAACATTAAAATTCAGAGGGAATAGTAACACCTGGGATATATAAAAGGGATGTGTTTTGTATCACTAAATTAAAAGGAAGCTGCTTCAACGTATACCTTAAAGGAATCTGGTGTAGTTTGGAAGTGCCCCACAAAAATGTTTCAAAACTATCAGATTCAAGATCATAACTAGTTCGTTAGAGTAAATGGATTTATTAAGTTTGTTATTTGTAATTTGTTGCTATGTAATATTCTCTCCAATCATTTAATTTTTTTTTTTTTTTTTGTGCTGGGGTGGGGGGGTTGAACCACAGACCTCGTAAGTGGGAATCCGGCACTCAACCACTGAGCCACATCGGCTCCCTTAATTTTCCATTACTGATTGAGATAAAAGTACATGTGTAATTGTATTATTTTACCTTCCCATGGACGTCATGGGAATCTTAACTGATTTAATATGATGTGTCCATAGCTATTTTTTGTTATACTTGGGATCTGAGTGCCCCTTTTTATTTAAAAGTTTTTTCACATGAGTATGAAATAATTTGATTCTTTGTTCTGCTTGATCATATTCTAAATAGCACCAAGGAATGATGCGGTATTGTCCCTGTGTTTAAGCTTAATAGTCTTTAACTCAGAAGGTGGTATGAAGAAATATGATTCTAAATAGGGCTTGGCAGGGCAGTTGGAAAGGAAGATAGCAAAACAAGTAAGTAAGAGAAAGAAAACTATTAAGGGGTTAAGAGTTAGCCATTATATGCAGTACCACTGAGTTTGTCCCTGTTAAGGGAAGTACTGTGTGTATGGCAAGTGGTGCTACAGTATCCTGCAGGAAAACTTGCAGCCTGCACACAGAATATGTGAATAAGGAAATATGTGGCATAACAAGAAAAAAGACTGATATATATCTATGATGAGAGTTCCTATTTTCATCTTCTTTGTCTCATCATACAGAAGCAAATTTGAACAGAGAGGGCAGCAATTAGAGTACTTATATTAAAGACTGGTTTATTTTTCATATTCCATAGTTGGTGAGCATTAATGTAGCCTTCCAAAACAGACATCACTGTTTAGTACACTGCATTAAATATTGAAATCTGCTGATTGACAAGTGTTTATTTATACCTACAATTTCTTCAGCTGCAATTCCAGAAATTTAAAAAGGTAAAAGATCTGCTTTTTGATAAGACTTCTTTTAAATGACTATATAGCATTACTATTTGGCTGTTTCTATGTGAGTGCTCAGGGAATTTGAGGGTATTTGATGTAATGCAGAAGTAGCCTCTTAGAGTTCCTCAATTGATAGGTATACTGGGGTAGAGCAAGCCAGTTTCCTGTCAGTTGGAGAAAGATTTGCATGGAAAGGAAGGCCAACTGGAGAGGGAAGTAGGGGAGGCGGGGTTATCTATTCAGTGTTCCAAACTAGTTCAGAAGAATTACCTGGGGAGCCCTTCACCTCCCTTCTCCTTCTCCAGATTCTGTATGACCAGGCCCAGTAATGTAACTTTCTTTGTATAGTCTAAACAGTAATTGAAAATAAGAGTAGTGTCGTAAACAGTAGAGTTTGAATAGAACTGTTAGCCTGTTGCAACTATATATGTGATAGATCTTCTACTTAATTTCTTAGGTTTGGAGAACTGAATAAAAAATGCTATGGGAAGTTCATATAAAGCACTTAACAAATCAAGCACTGGATAAAAACTCAAACATTTAGTGCTTTCAGATTTAATAATGATACTAAGCTGTTTACTTCAGATCATTTATTTAAGAACTTCTAAAGGAGGTTAAAACATTTGCATTTTGAGATTTTTATGCATTTTCCCATTCATTTTGACTAAAGAAAAACTTGGGAAATAACATTGAAAATTATCAGCTACCCCACTGCACTTTTTATTTACAGATTTTCTGACTGTATCCCTTAAACCATTGCTTAATTGTTTATTTACAATAAACCTAGCTAGTAAATATTGGTGGTGTTTAGGGCCCTTGACTGCACAACCCTTGGGGTACCATTCACATAGAACACAATTCAGAGTTTGTTAGACACTATCGCACTTTGATATATATTTCAAAAATGTTTTTGTTACCACAAGTTCACATGCTGTCATTTAACAAAATTAATGTACTGTGATCATTTTTACTGCTATTCAAATGAGGTTGCCTAGTCTAGAACTGTCATTTACAGTGTGAGAAATTCAGTTCTGATGACTTGTCTGCAAGATGATGATGTAGTCCCTGTAAGAAATACTAGAGTTGATCTTGATTTACTAAGGAGATGTAGTATTTTATTTCCTCTTTGACCTGTTAGGAATACAATAATTTGTGTCCTGTTGTTTGTTGAACATCACATTTTTGCAACGTTAATGAATTAAATAAATTAATTAGAAAATTTGTTTTTGTCTTATTTTATCATATTTTTCTGTTTTCCATTAGGCTACAAAATTTTTTACACTGAATTAATTATCTTGTAAGCTTTACAAGTAATTTTAGACCTTACTGGTGTTATATATATATATATAGTCTGGGTGCTTCATAATCTTTTGGGGGATGAAGAGTTCACCCTGCTTTAATTTAAAGATTTTCGTAACTGTTAGCAAACTTTGTATTTTCATAGTTTAGAGTTACTTTAATTAGTGCAGAATCCAAGAATGAAATCTGCTGGAAACATGACATATGTGAGAACTTGTTTACTTTATAGACTTTCTCAGGATTCCAGTTGGTAGCACTTGTTTTGCACTATTTAGCAACTTAATGGCAAGCTGCTGCACAGTTACTGCTGCCTTTAATCCATAGATAGGATACCATCCCTAACACTTCAAGGAATTTGGCATTATACAAACTCGAAATATATATCTAAGTATTTGTCTTGCATAATGTCTTGCATTAGGCACAACATTTTAAATATAAATTCTCCCAAATTAAAATTCTTCATGAATGACAAATTTAAAGCTTGCTACGTAAGTGAATTGCAGCCCTAGTTTGAATGGTAAAAGAAATAACCCTGCCAAATTCTTTTCAGAATTTGTCTTCAATTTGAGTATTGCAAGATCTTCAATACTACTACTCTGCATATATCCCAGGCATAAACTGTATCTATCAGTGAAGAATAGTAGTCCCTAAAATTGATAATTCCCTTATGAAAGATTTAGTAAACTGGCTACTTCACCCAGGACTGAATTACTCACAAACCGGTCCACAGGTAGAGGGCTTGAAAGCTCCAGCCCCCGCCTCGGCTCTTCAGTCTAGCGAGGAAAGCGGGAGCTGGGAGTGGAGTGGGGCGGGGCCTCCCGGCCCACCAGCGTGGTGTCACTTCCAGGTTCAGCGATCACTTCCGGGTCGTTGGCCTTACTCTCCGAGCTCTGCGGCTGCGGAAGAGGTGGTCAAGGAAATAGGCACCTTCCGCGTATATTCCGACTTCTTCGCGGCGGGAAGCGCCTTCCCTACAGGTACTGGGTGACCTGGGTGGTGTTAGGGAGAGAAAGCCGGGCCGACGCTCCCTGCCGCCTGTCAGAGCTAGGATTGTGGCTGGATGGGTCTTCTCCCAGGACTACTCCGAGGGCAGTTTGCCCCGGGTGTCCCAGGTCGGCCTGCCACCGACTTCGCTGCGGGGATGCCCCGAGACCGATATCCCGGAAGGGAGGCGGGGCAGCGGGAGACGATTGTGTCCTGGGGCGGGAAGCTTGTCCACGGGGCGTCCCGAGGCATTTCACCGTAGCTGAAAGGATCTAGGGGGAGGTCATCAGCCCAGCTTCGTATTTTTAGCCACGTAAATGTCTTATAGCGTCCAGAACAGCAATTTGGGTTTGGGGACCGAATATCGAGGAAGCGCATTCATAAGTACCTCGTTCCTGTGCTTCATCGCTTAAACTACAAAATAAGGAGGGAATGCTGAATTTCTTTGGCTCATACCACGTTTAAAAGATTTGTACGTTTCGCAGGAAATTTTTTAAGAATCTAAGCTCTTTAAAACGAGTAATTTTAACAAAGAGTTACATTTTTAAAAGCTACTTTCTAGATAGCTCTTAGTCAAATGGGGCATGGCACAAGATTCCGTAGTCCTACTTTGTTAAATTTTTAGCTCCCTCTTTTTTCCCTTGCCCTTTTCACCACCATCCTCCCCCCTCTTCCCCCCCTCCCCCGCCGTTTTACCTCCTTACTGTTTTGTCTTCATTTCTTGAGCAAATGTTTATTGGGTTCCTATGTGCAGGGCACTGCTCTAGGCACCTAGTTGGGTTTTTGTTTGTTTGTTCGTTTGTTTGTTTGTTTTTTTCAGTAAACCAGTCAAAAATCTGTCCTCCTGGAGCTTATATTCTATTAGTTGAGGCAGAAAATAAATAAAAAGAGATAATTTATATAACGTTTTAGAAGGTGATTTTAAAAAAATAGATTAGAATAAGGGGGATTGAGAAGTTCCAGAGTGTGTGGGGGGGTGGGGAGAGAGCTGCTAATTTTAAATATAAGTCGGTTTAGACATCATTGAATAGGTGCTATTTGAACAAAGAATTGAAGGAATTGATAGTGTTAGCCAAGTGAATGTCTGTAAGAAGAGCATTCCAAGCAGAAAGAAAGGCTCTGAGGCAGGAGCATGTTGTCATGTTCCAGAAGTAACAAGAAAACCTGTGTGTCTGGAAAAGGGCAAGCAAGGGGGCAGATGAATAGTAGATAAGGTCAGAGAGGTAATGGGTAACCAGATCATAGTTAAGGACTGAGTGAATTGGAAGCCATTGGGAGGTTTTGGGCAGATTCTAACCAATGTTTTAAAAGATCACCCTCCCTGCTGAGTTGAGATTAGAGTGTATGGGACAAGCATGGAAGCAGAGAAACAAGTTAAGAGTTATTGCAATAATCCAAATGACAGATGGTGATAATGGTCCAGGCCAGGGTGGTAATGATGAGAAATGGTTGGATGCTGAATAGGTTTTGAAGTTAGAATTTACAGAATCTGCCAGGGATTGGATGTGGAGTGTGAGATAGAGGAGGGAGTGGAGGATTACCTAAAGGTTTTGCCTAAACCCATAGAAGTAAGGAGCTATATTAACTGAGATGGGAAAGACTACAGATGGAGATGTTGGATCCAGGAGTGATGCATTCAGGAGAGAAGTCTGCACTATTCTATGCATTTGGGAATCATCAACAATGGTATTTAAAACCATGAGACTGAATGTTATCACTAAGAAATGAGTGGAGATAGAAAGCTGCTGAGGATCTGTGTCCTGTGACATCAAGAGTTCATGGAGAAGAGGATCAACCAACAACCAACATTGAGGATGAACCAGTGAGATGAGAAGACAACCCAAAAAGTAGTGTCCCAGAGGCTAAGTGAAGTTCCTTTATCAAAGAGGAGGGAGTAACTAGCTGTGCGAAATGCTCACGTTTGGTGAGGACTGAAAATTGAAGATTAGCTTTAGCAATACCGTTGGTGAACTTGACCATTCAAGTGTTATAGGCAAAACCCTGTTAGTAGTTTAAGAAAAAATGGGAGAAAAGGATTGGGAGACAATGAGTACAGGCAACCCTTAGGAGTATTGCTGCAAAGAGAACTGAGAAATAGGATGGTAGCTGGCAGGGGAAGTGGGTCGAGACTTTTTATATTTTTAAGGTGGGAGAAGTAGTCACATGTTTGTTTGCTGATGGGAATGATCCGTGGAGGGGAAATTTAATGGTGAAGGAGAGAAGAAACAATTGAATTAACTGATATCCTTGAGTCTGCTAGAGGGAGTAGGACCTAATGCACAGGTAGAAGGAGTGAATGAGTATGGATAGCTTAACTACAAAGACAGACAGGAAGGCAGAATATATGGGGATAGGTGTTGGTAGGTGGTTAGATGTGGTTTTGAGAATCTGGAAGATTTCATTGCTTCGTTTTCTCAATAAAGTAGAAAACTTTTCATCGTACTTCTGATATTTGATATTTGATATTAGCGCTTTGACATATCTTCAAGTCTTTTATTCTCTCAAAAATTATTTATTGAGCACATGCTACATACTAGGCACTGTTCTATGTGGTAAGTATATACTTGTGAACAAAAGTCTCTTTTGTATATATTTTTGTGGATAGAGACAGAATAGCCATATATATGTCGGCTTTAATTATTGGTATGAATGAAAATAAAGCAGTGTAAGGAAGAAAGGGATCATTCTTTTTTTTGGAGGGGTCGTCAGTCACAGAAGGCCACTCTGATGAGGTGACATTTGAGCAGAGATTTGAATCAGATGAAGGAGTGAACATGCAGATAATCTGGGAAGAACATTTGCAGCCAAAAGAACAACCAGTGCAAAATCCTGAAGCAAGAACATTTTAAAGAGCAGCAAAGGGCCAGTTTGGAGCAGAGTGGATAAGAGAATGAGTAGAAAATAAGGTCAGAGAGGTAGTGGGATGCCCAGATCATTTAGGCTCTGCAGACCATTGGAAGGACTTTGTTTTTTACTTTGAGATGGTATGCTGGAGGATATTTGGATAAACAGTGATGTGATTTGACCTGGCCCAGCTCACTCAGTACCTGTGGAGAAGAGACCTCGTACATGGGAAGGAGGCACTCAACCACTGAGCTATACCTGCTCCCCTGTTCCTTCTGTGTCTTTACTCATTCTGTTCTTTCAACGTAGAATGACCTTCCTCCTTTATTTGGCTAAGTCTAGCTTTAAGAATCAGGAACTGCAAATATTCTTGCTGTCCTGATTTTGTGATAATCAGGATAGGCTAAACATTCGCTATATTAGAAACCATGCATGTGTCCCCAGACCTCGTTTTTCTCCCTAGGTCTGGTTTTTAGAATGCTAGTGATAAACCAAGTCTGATTTATTATATGGCCATTCTGTATGGGAAATGACTGTAACTCTAGTTTTGGTCAACCTTAAGAGATATAGCAGGGGGCGCAGATGTGGCTCAAATGGTTGGGCGTCCATCTCCCATATGGAGGGAACTGGGCTTGATCCCTGGGACCTCCCAGTAAAAATTTTAAAAAAGAAAAATAGTGCTGTCAGGCCCCGCCGAGCCACGCAACAAGATGATGACGTAACAGGAGAGTGACACAAGGGAGAGCCAAGACAAGTCGTGCCGAAAAACCTGCTGCGCAGGCAGTAGAACGCCTCTCTCCCACATTGGAGGTTCGGAGAATCGAATCTTGGTGAAGACAGGAGGAGAAAGATGAGAAGAGAGGGCAGGAAACAGACACAGAGAATTGCCCAGCAAATGGACACAAAAACAGCAAAAACGGGTGGGGGGTGGGTAAAAATGGATAAAAGTAAATAAATAAATATTTAAAAAAAAAAGAATCAGGAATCTTTTCTGAACCATCTTGCTCAGTAGAGAGGCAGCCTCCACAGTACACCCTTGTGCATATCTCTCACAGTTGTTCTTTCATACTGAATTTACTTTTTTGTATGTTATTTACCCTCTTGAGAATATAAACTTCTTGGGATGAATATGTTTATTCATCTCCCTCTACCTGATACCTAGCACAGTGCCATCCTCTTGGTAGACACTCTATAAATATTGAATTTTAAGAGAACAGGAAAATGAAGAGGAAGGCATGCAAGTGTGAGCTGAAGATTTTCTGGATCAGTGACTTGATAGTAAGTAGAAAGGATGGTACACAGTAAATTCTAGATTAGGGCAGAAGGCAGAATTTTGAAAGAAATGGTAAAGATATACATTTTTATAAATACAGAATTTCTTTATAAAGGAGTATAAATGCCTATGTCAAAATTATAGAAAAATAATTTTAAACTATTCCTTCTAATTCTAAAATTATTATATAGTAATTTGCAATTACTAAGTGTTCTAATAGTATATATTAGACTATGAGGGTATACTATATTACTTACATAATTTATAATGTAACATTATAATCTTTTTTAAACACGCTTAAATTAAATTTTTAGACATCAATGCAAACCTGAATAAGAAAGACAGTTTCTTCCTCCAAAGCCATGGCATATCAGTTATACAGAAATACCACTTTGGGAAACAGTCTTCAGGAGAGCCTAGATGAGCTTATTCAGGTAAGGGACTAAAAATCAAACATTTTTATTTGAGTGAGTCTATAATAATTCTTGCCTTGCCCCAGGCAAACAATGTGAGGTAAAATATTTTGGACTGTTTGACCCAGCAAGTCAGTATCATTAACTGATGAATAATTTCAAATTCCTGTTCATTACACTACCCTGACTATAGGACATAAAATATAATGATGATTGAATGATAGAGTTCAATATATCTAAATCTCCAAAGATTTTTGTTAAATCTAAAAATTGAGTTGTTCATTTTCTCCTTGTATTTATAAAAAAGGCATATTTTATGTACCTGTAAGATAATTTTGTCCAATTTAATAGTCTTGAGATTTAAAATAGAACTTTGAATTTATATTTCAATTTTTGGAGAATTAACCTTTTTTAATATAAACTCCATCTAAGAATATATTAAATATATCCATTTGTTTAGATATGTTTTATGGGCTTCAATAATATATTGGTTTTGTTTTGTTTTCTAATAAAGGTCCTATGTTTTTTATTTAGAAGAAAATTGTTTCCCTCAATTTATTGAGTGCTTCTTTCCAGACCCTATGAAGGAAAGATAGACAAAGTTTTTTTCTGGCTTTATAACATCATTGTATGTTTCCTTTTCAAAATTATGTTCATGTTAAGATAATGCAAAAAATATTTTCAGGCTTCTTGTCAGTTATGGCAAAAGAAAATAAGAAATTCTAGTTTAGAGACTCTGGTAAACTTTGATTAAATTTTAGATGATAATTCATGTATTTTTTATTTAAGCCTTTAATGTTCTTCCCTAAGAGGATTTATGATCTTTACTTTTTTTAGTCTCAACAGATCACCCCCCAACTTGCCCTTCAAGTTCTCCTTCAGTTTGATAAGGCTATAAATTCAGCATTGGCTCAGAGGGTCAGGAACAGAGTCAATTTCAGGGTAAGGCTGTTTTCCTAAATCTAGAAGTCTGCACCAGTGATTGTTACCACAGTTTTTTTTAGGATCACTACATATTTATTAATCCTAATAGGAAAAGGTTGCTATATCAACATTTGGAACTTGTTTTGTAATAACTAAATTATACTTTCAAATGAATTGTTTAACTAAGTACATCCACTTAATATGAGATACATAGTTGTTTTTAGATTTTTATTCCATTGTTCACAAATCAGCCTGTGTATATTTGGCTGCCTTCCCCAAAGTGTTACTAAGATTTCAAAGGCCTGAAACATTATCTGCAGGACTGAAGGTAAGTGGCAGAGTAATCCCTAAGGTTGTGTTTTTCAAACTCTGGCCTTCACCTATTTCAGGGAAGTGCAAAGTTATTTCTAGAAATAAATTTGATCAGTGGATTCTTGAATTTTTCACAGTTCTCATTCTGGCAAGATTATTTTATTTTTTGTGTAACCATATGTAGAAATCTTCACAATTTGTCATCTAAAACCTAATCTTTTAATTTTAAATTGATCCATGTTAATACATGTAGAAAATGTGTTCAGCTACATATCAGAGTCAGTACATTGACAAGACCCCAGTGGTTTTCTAATCATTGCCTTATTGTAGGTTTCTAGTTGGATCTATTTAGCTAAAGTTAAAGGTAATCTGACATTTGCATTTCTCTTGTTTAGTGTTTTGTAAATTTGTCTGTTTTCCAAAAACTATAAATAATTCCTTGGTCTTAACCAGGTTTTCCATACTTGCTTTTTCTTTTCCTCCTACTTCTTTCCTAGTTTAGGCTTTCATTACCCTGTCCTCACCATCTACCCTCCAACCTCCACCCCCTAGCCCCCAGATTAGAGCAAACTTAATTTTTTTCTTTTAGGAGGTCCCGGGGATTGAACCCAGGACCTTGTACATGGGAAGCAGGTGTTCAATCACTGAGCTACATCTGCTTCCCAATAAGAGTTGTTTTTTGTTTGTTTTTTGTTTTTAGGAGAACTGGGAATCAAACCCAGGACCTTGTACATGGGAAGCAGACGCTCAACTGTTTGAGCCATGTGCACTCCCCTCAATCAAATTTTTTTTTCTACCTGGTTGCGTCACCGTCTTTTATGTATTTATTTATTTTTGGTGCGTCCCTTCGCCACATGGGGGCCTGCACCTCTCTGCACAGTGCAGGTCTGGAACACCTTCTTTCTTTTTTCTTTTTTTTTTTAACAGGAGGTCCCAGGGATCGAACCCAGGTCCTCCATATGGTAAACGGGAGCTCAATTGCTTGAGCCACAGCTGCATCTCCCTCAATCAATTTAAATTCCAGAATATTTGCAGATAGCCTTCTTTTTAGCTTGGTGGGGCATATGGCAAAGAAAAAAGAGATAGTACATTGATAATATTTAATTTTCAAAGCCGTATACTTTTGGTTTATAGTAATTCTTACTGACCTAGCAATAAGATTAAGAACCCATTGAAAGAATAAAATAATCTTAGCATGTTAAATTTTTTAAAAATCCTTATATGAATTCCATATGAGAGAGATTTTTTGTGAAAGTTACAGGGGAAAAAAATCCCCTTAAGTATGAAAGTAAAGATTTTAATAATTTATGTATTGAAATTTATTGGAAATAAGGTCAAAATCTATAAGAGCCTTGAATTAATTTTTAGAGAAAAATTTTCAGATTGAACTAGTATATATAACTAGGCTCTTAAAGCACCACGGTATGCTTTTGAGAAAATGTATGCCTGCAGATAAAATATAGTAATAATAATTAATAAAGCATTAAAAAATTATTGATCAAGAAAAATAGTCCTTCTATTTCCCTTTGCCTATATGTTTATGTTTCTACAATCAACGTGTATTATTTATTTAACATTTCAAGCTGTCTTAAAAAAAAAAAAGATTGCCCAGTTGTGGATATATGTTAAAAAATTAAGTATTTATTAGAGGTACATTGAAGATACAATTTGGCCAAATGACTATGTGTTAAGATTGCTGTTTGGGGGAGCAGATACGGCTCAAGTGGTTGAGCATCCCCCTCCCACGTGGGAGTCTGGGGTTAGGTTCCCAGTGCCTCCTGAAAAGAAACAACAAGCAAAATAAATGAAAAAAGCCCTACCCAAAAACAAACAAAAAAGAAAAAAAAAAAAGCCTACCCAGGGAAGCTGATGTCTGTCGCTCAGTGGTTGGACACCAGCTTCCCACATGTGAAGTCCCAAGTTCAATCCCCGGCCCCCGGTACCTGAAAAAAAAATTGCTGTTTGGCCAAAGCCAAATATTATCATATAAAAGGAACTTTTTGAATATAAAGACTAAATCTAAAATTTCATTTTAAAAAATATTTAATTATTTTTGTCTGTCTTCTATAGTTGAGATACTAGATTCTTACTTTCAAGTGAAAACAGTGCAGGAGCAAGATATTTTATAACTAAAAGTTCAATACAGTAAAGATTATTTTATTGCATGTTAGGGATTGTAGATCAAACAATTCTAGATAAATTAGATTTATATTTTTATCTAATTTCTTACCTTTGTGATTAAATTCTTTAAAATATTATTAATCCATTTATTTCTTAAATCTAAATATTGAAAAGCATTTAATAACTGTCTTATACATATAATTAACAGCTTTCACAGTCAAATTTGGTATCAATTTTAATTTTCAATTATAAATAAATGGGCTTTATACATTTATACTCCAATTAATAGAATTTCAATCTATAGGCATATAAGTAGATTTTTCATTCTCAGCCATATCTGAAATGTTTTATTTATATTTGGAAATGAATGTTCAAGTGTTAACCCTAAATTATTGACACAGGTAGCACCAATCTGATAATGACAGTAATCTACACACTCGCAGGATCATTAATACACACAAGTTCAGGGATACCAGAATTGAACGTTGATGTTGACAAGTGACTGTTTAGCCTTCCAAAGGCTTATACTTCAGCCAAGGAGCAGATCTAATTTTTCCCATGTATTTTTTTTTCATTTACAATTCTTTTTTTTTTTTTTTTTTTTTTTTTCCCCCACTTAACATTATGTCCTGGGTGATTTTCCATACATTAATCTCTCACCATCCCACTGAAACTGCTCCTGCCAAGTTATTTATTCCTCCATCTAATGCATAATTTCTGCATTAAAACTGTTGATTATTCCCTCTATTTTTGATACCCATTCTTCCCTTGAAACCATACTATCCTAGCTTTTCTTCTATTCTCTGGCCTCTTCCTCTCAGGCTCCTTTGTGGTTCTCTTCCATATCTGCCTGTTGTTTAATTGTTGGTATTCCTTAGGGTTATGTAGGACCTCTATATCCTTTCCTTGACTGATGTCATCTGACTTATGGCTTTATTTTTATTTTTATTTTTTTTTAAGATTTATTTTATTTATTTATTTTTCCCCACCCCCTCGTTGTTTTGCATTTGCTGTGTCTGTTCATCTTTCTTGTTTTTTAGGAGGCACCAGTAACCGAACCCGGGACCTCTAATATGGGAGGGAGGCGCCTAATCACTTGAGCCCCCTCTGCTCCCTGCTTTATTGTCTCTCATTGTGTTTTTTTCCTTGTGTCTCTTGTTGTGTCATCTTGTTCTGTCAGCTTGCCATGCCGGTCAGCTCACTGTCTTGCTCGTCCTCTTTAGGAGGCACTGGGAACCTTCGCTCCTTACTTTGTTGTGTCTCTCATTTTGTTTTTCTTGTGTCTCTTGTTATGTTGGCTTGCCGTGCCTACCAATCATGCCAGCTCACTGTCTTCTTTAGGAGGCATCAGGAACTGAACCCGGGGCATCCCTGGTTGAGCAGGAACTCAATCACTTAAGCCACATCTGCTTCCCCAACCCATGGCTTTAAAGTCAATATGCTCATGCTCCCATGCATTCTCCTACATTCCAATTGCTTATTGGTTATGTCTCAAATTCATCAAGTCCCAAATTTAATTTCCCTCTCAACCAGCTTTTTTCTGTGAATGTATTGTTACTAAAGCCAAAAACTTGGGAAGGACCTTAGATTTCTCTCTTCCCACCCAAGCATATCTAGTTAGTTGTCAAGTCTTGTCAATACCACCTCTTAAAATCTCTCCACTTCTTTTGATTCCTTTCTTATGTAGCAAGGCCACTTTCACCTCTGGTTAAGCCAGCTAAGAGGCATCAGCTTCTTCAGCTGATCTCCCTATCCTCCAGTCATATTCCTCTCTAATCCATTTTTCCTGCCATCACTAAAAAGGCATATCTGATCATGTGACTCTCCCCACTCTCCTGCTTTTAAACTCTTGCATTGACCTCCCAGTACCCTCAGGATATGAGAAAGGCTTTCCTAGCCTCTCCCTGATCTCCTTCACCTTAGGGCCTCCTTATACATTTTGTTCTCTGGAACTTAATACCTCATTCCTACTGTTTCTTTTCCTTTCCACTGCCCCATCTTTACTAACTCTTACTTATTCTTCAGGACTGAACTTAAGCTTCACTTTGTTAGAGATGCTTTCTCTGCCCTATCTATGTCCTTCATACCCTGAGTGCCCCTGCTACACTCCTATTATACCCAGTAACTTACTCTTTCATAGGACTGTTACACAGCGTACTTACTTGTATTACTGATCTCCCTTGTTAAACTAAAGTCATTGATGACAAGAGACCATATTTGTATTTCTCACCATTATATACTAAGAGCCTAGTATATAGTAATTGTTCATATTTGTCATTCATTAACCAATTTATTCAAAGCCATCATAATTGCCTTAATCTTTCTCACGTTATAGAACATTTAGATTGAATCCAAATTTTGCTACTTACAAATAACAATGCAGGGTATGTTTTGGTGCTTAATGTTTTTTTCTGAATTGAGTTTTTTTTTTAAAAAAAGAACTTTTTACTAATGAGAAAAATGTCCATGGCATGGGGCAATGTATGCTGTAGTCTTTACTGATAACAGTAATGCATTTGAGCCAAATCACAGAATCAAAATTAATTTAGTGTTTCTAGGAAATCCCTGCTTTTGTACAAGTTCAGAGAATTAACGTACACAATAAAATATATACCTTTTAAAAAGTGCTTGTATAAAAAAATTCATAATCTAGCCACATGAGGGCAGTAGAAATACAAATTCAAGTTTCCATTCAGCTTTTCTTCAGATTTCTGGTAAGTAATTTGCAGGCTCTTTTACAGTGCTGAAAATAGTCTGCTACTAATACATTCTTTTTAACTCTTCACTTAGTAAATTTATATAGGATTTTTAAAAAGCAGGTGATATGATTAAAATTGAAAATCTTAAGCTAGCTAAGCTTCAAATGAAAATAATCTATTGTTTTTAAAATTATGTACTTCAAAGCTAAGTTCTCTTAAATTGCTTTTCTTTAGAAAGAAATGTGAGGGGAAAAATGGCTCTTCATGGTATGTCTAAATGTTTTGTTTTAAAGGGCTCTCTAAATACGTACAGATTCTGCGATAATGTATGGACTTTTGTATTGAATGATGTTGAATTCAGAGAGGTGACAGAGCTTATTAAAGTGGATAAAGTGAAAATTGTAGCCTGTGATGGTAAAAGTAAGTGTTTGCCTAATTACTGTGAAAGTCAAGCTACTTGAAATCTTGTTTTCAATAAATCTTTTTATCTATCTGAAAAGGCTAAGGGGGAGAAATAGCCAACTGATCTACCTGACTTTTATCTCACCTAGATTCTGAATTCCAGTTCTTAATAAGCTTTTCTTACCTTGTTGCAAAATAAGTGTTTATTAGCCCTTTCATACAATCTTTTTCTTTAACAAGTGTTGATTAATTTGACAGTTTATCTTGTGGTTTCTGTGTTGCCGGATACCTATACATTTTATAGTTTAAAAACTGGTTATTTAAAAGCAGACTTTAAATAACCATAAGAACCTTGCTAGTCATAATGGTAAATACTTATTCCTCTAATCTGTTATGTCTATTCAGATGTGTTCTCCACAGCAGACCGAGGAACTTGTTCAGGTCCTTAAGTGTTTCAAAAGCTATCTATCTCTGCTTTCTGCTCCATAAATAGTTATTTCCTCTTTGCTAATTATATTTTAAATATATGCTTATCCTTATTATCATTTTGTGGTCAAGGCAGCTATGCTTGAAGTTAAAAAGAGAAAATTCTCCAGAAAAAAGAATTTTGAAAACAAAAGAGAAATGTAGCCTCTATTTCTCAGGTTATAGGTTGGATTTTTTGTATTATATATTTTATTTATATATAATATAAATATTATATATTTCAGAAGAAATCTCTAAATCATTGAAGAAATGTAGAGAATACAAAAAAGCACACAAAAGAAAAAAATAATCTGTAATACCAATTGGAGATAACATCACTTTTAATATTTTGTTGTATAACCTAGTCTTTCATGTTTTTTTTACAGTAATATATATCCATGTGCATACACATTTGTAAATACACTATTTTTCACACATGTCATTAACTATTAAATCTGATTTTTAATGGCTACTTAAAATTACAGCTTCAGCCCTTTTTTTTTTTTTTTTGTCTCTTTCTAAGAAATAACCTCTTCCAGATGTCAGAAAGTCTTGGAAAAACTAGCAACATTATGACAGTGTCTTCCTTTCAGAAGGTTAACTAGAAACAATCACTTTTAGAACTTTAGGCATAGATGTCTTTTTTAACAGTCATTAGAGCTTTTTTGTCATTGCAGCAAGGAACAATGTTATTTTATAATGTTTAATTTCCATGAAGCTGGTGCAAAGAATTCCTGGATCACAAGATGATAACATTTCTATATTTGAGATGATGTGTAATATTTTTCATGTATTTTTCTTATAGTTTAGGCTAATAAAATCCTTATAATCCTTAGGTTTTTTTGTTTTTGTTTTTGTTTTTCAGTTTTTAGCAGACTGCAAAATTAAGATTATGTTTTTTCCCAAACTGAAGTGGATGAGAAATAGCAAATCAGCCTTACCAATCACAGTGGCTCCTAAGGAGCTTCTCCTTTTACAACATAGTATAGTTATCAATTTTCTAAGAAAACATCCTTGAGAACTCAGGAAAAGCTTAGATTGTGTTCTGTGTACTTTATATTAATAGACAAGAAAGCCATCTCAGAAAATTAAAATACAAATGATTTGGCATCTACTGATAGAAGTAAATGTGAATATTTAGAAAATACCATGACTCAGTGATGCCAGATAAATGTGCTGCTACTATAAAGTAAACCTATTTTATTCTAAAAGTCAACTTCCTGGGATAAAGTTGTGTTTCTAATATAGAAACAGAGAAAAAGTGATAATAGCTACAGTTTGTATCTGTTTCACACCAGGATATATCTTTAAATACAATTCTCTTCTAATTATAAGTTATGGTCCTTTTGTGATTTAAAATTTTGGGACAGTAGAGTACCTGAAAAAAAATGTGGTTATATAGCAGTTATATGAACAAAAAATGTAAGAGAGTTTGGTTTTCCTCTAGCATAAATATGGAGACCTTATTGGTGTTTTTTACCTCTGTCCTGAAAGTTATATACACACACACACACACACACTCACTCTTAAGTTATTTCCATAGTCAACTTCCCTCTTCAGCATTGCCTCCTCTTCCCCACCCCTCCAACCATTACCACTTTAGTTCCTATTTTGTTTTTTAAAAGGTATTCTTAAAATATTTAGATTTAAAAGTATGTTGCTCCTTGAATTTAATCTTTTTCTCTGTGTTCTAGATACTGGCTCCAATACTACGGAATGAATAGGAAAAAAATGGGCTTTTTTATGCATCTTCTGTTATTATTCACTGCTTTTTGAAGAGAAGCATAGAAGAGACTTTTTTATTTATTCTAGCAGTGCAGAAATGACTGCACTGTGCTCTACTATCAGAGAATTCCAATAGAAAGAAGCTTATAACTCTGTAGCCTCTTAATTACCTTTATTATACAGCATGAAGAAACATAACTTTTTTTTAATGACAAATCAAAAGTTGTTGCTTTCTAAGAACATTCTTTAATAAACTCATTTTAAAACTCAGTGCGGCCCTGTTTAGCGGGAACAGGTGTGGCTCCGTGGTTGAGCGCCTGCCTCTCATGTACTAGGTCCCGAGTTCAATCCCCAGTACCTCCGTCCTAAAAAAAATAGAACGCTCTGTTTAAAAAAAAACAACAAACACAGGAGCCAATATGGCTCAGTGGTTGAGTGCTGGCTTCCCACATAGGAGGTCCTGGGTTCAATCCCTGGCCCTGGTACCTCAAAAAGAAAAGAAAAATTCAATGCAAGTAATAACAAGTGTTGCTATTATACTAGCATTATGAAGATGTTAGATAAGCATTCTGAAAGAGAGCCGTGTTCCTTGCAGAGGAAATTTGAATATGCATTTATTTCAGTAAAGTCATGTTTCATCATTTGAAACTTTTGTTGAAAGCATCAGCAGGGACAAAAGCTAATTATGAATGGAATGTTATTTAGAAAAATCTCTTTTTTAAATGTTCAAAACCAAGAGTAATCATTGGTGTGAAAAACCCATTAAGAAGTACAATTCAATAAGGAAAAGTTAGACAAATTTAGATAGTGCCTATAGTCAAAAAAAAAATCCCCAACAATATAAAATAGTCTCCACGTGACATGTAATTTATTTCTTCAATTGGCCATATTTGGTCAAGTTTCATACATTTTTAAATGACCTACATCTTATCATTTATTAGATTTTCAATTAAAAGTCCTCCTAAATGTATGACCTTTGTTCCGATGTCTGCTTCCTTCATTTGTTAGTCTAGGAATATATAATGAAGAATGTGGCATTGCTAAAATATCCAAATAGGTAGAATGTCAGTCACCAGGTAGTTGAGTGTCTGGAATTTAGGAGTTAACTATATATGAATCATGTTTTATATATGTTTATCATTTAGTGAGATTAGGTTCTTGGTGGCCCCATCCTGTTTATCCCATTTCAACCCTAGTTCAATATACTTAAGCCACCACATATGGATGAAAGATCACCTTTTTCGCTCTACTGAGAGAAAAAGTGGCCTTTTCACAAATCTATTAAAATTGTAAATAATTATTTATATTGCACATAGTCCCCCTTTTTCCAAAGAAATATGTTATACAATTGGTATGTTCATTTTTAAGCACCCAAAGTAATCTACTTGGCAGTATAGAAATGAAATTTGTTTGTAGGACAATAGGCAACATTACTAACTTTATTATGTGAGACACAGTGCTGTATACATTACATATATTCTATATTCTCCTGAGTAATCCTCACAATGACTTTGGAAAGACATTTGTTCCTTTTTGCAGATGTAGAAATTGGGTTTTCTTAATTGCAGTTAGTCAAAACTAAGGCCTTTATTTTGGAGGTTCAACATAGTATTTAGGAGATAAGTATATTGAGAGTAAATTTATAGTGCTTGTAGAAATTAGAATAATGTATTTCATAAGGATTAAGTCATGGTTTAAATTTTTTTTTCTGTTATTAATAGTCCCTTGAGTCTTAAAAGAAGTATAGGGCTGAGTTGTATACCTCTTTGGAAACAATACTATATAAATGATGTCAATAGATTATACTTTCAAAAAATATAAAAGGACCTTTAGATGAGGATTTTTTTATTATAAGATAATAATTAGGTTTGCCCTACTAATTGGAGTAGTAATGTCTTACACCATTCTCTGGGTGCTCCTACAGTGTTAAATCAGAAAGTTAGTGTAGTCCTTGACTCTCAGATTAAAGTGCACTTTTCATGTTAGCAGCCCAGTCTTTGTACTCTATCCCCATGTTGTCTTCCTAGCCTTCACTAATCACAGTCACATAGTCTGTCCCAGTTACATTTGAGAAACAACAACAAAAAGAGTTGAATCTAAGATTTCTCTTTTTGTCTTTAGTTATGCTGTTTCCTCCATTTTTCTTCTTCCATCCTTCAAAGCCAGGCAAGGAAATTCTCATGAAACCTTTAATGATCTTTGATGATGGGAGATACACGAAACAAAGCTGAGATATATAGGAAAGGTAATAGAGTATCTAGGCAAGAGTTAAAAATAGTCTGGCTTAGGGGAGAAATTGTGAAAATGAGAGAGCCCCAGGTCAGAGAAATTTCATTGAAAAATCAACAGAGCTTGGAGTTCATTCAGGCTATTAATAAAGATAGGAACACTTGTCAAGACCTGCTCATGATGCCAACTCATGGTCACATGGTGAGGTTCACAGATCACCCAGGAACACTGAATTTGTCCAAGTGGAACCCAGTGGGTCAAAATCAATGCCTACTATTAAAATATTTGAAAATGAAATGATAAAACAATTGGGGGTTGGAGGATATAGATAAAATTGACCATGTATTGATAGTAGTTGAAGCTCATAGGTAAACTGGATTGCCTGTATATGTTTGAAAATTTTCTAAACAAGAGTTGAAAAAAAATCAATGCTGGCAATGTGCAGCATTTGAACGAAAGTGTTATATTTGGGGCTTATTTTTAAGACTTAAAACTTTGTTTCCTTTGACCACATTATCCAAATATGATGACTTGTATATCCCACAAGTATTCTCCTTATAACTCAGTTTCAACTGGTCTGGACAATGACTTACCATCTCTTTATGGTGCCTTCCAGGACCCTTCAGAATGAATTTGTAGCCTTTTGTCAATCCATTCTAAAATACCCTTTAATTTGGTGAAAAATTCCAACTACTTTTTGCATGCTGCTGTAATTGAATCTTAATGTTTTTTCTAGTACATAAATAGAATCTGTGCTTTGGGGCAAGGCATTTCACCTTTGAAGAGCCATAGGAAGTTGGCAAATCCTTTGGCAGAACAAAGGATTTAGTGGAATTAGTTCAAGAGACTTGTGTGAAAGACTGGTAACAGGAATCTCTCTTAAATGTCCCAACTCTTACTCTGAGTCTGAATCCCTTGAAGTTCTGTTCCCCAAGAAATTGGCTTCAAAACTAGTTCTTCCACCCCTAGTGTGTCTCCCCCACACACACACTTTATTTTCCAAGACACTTTAGGTTGCAGAAAAGTCCCATAGAAATTATAGGGGATTCCCATATATACCCAACTCTCCGCACCCCTGGAATTTGTTTCTGTTTTTTGTTTTGTTTTGTTTTGTTTTTAACCTCTGATGGCTTTTAAAGTTTTTTCTTTATTACTGGTTTTCAGCAATTTGATTTAGATGTACTGTTTATCCTTTTTTGAGTTTAATAAGCTTCTTGGCTCTGTTGGTTTATAGTTTTCATCACATTTGGAAAAATCTAGTCATTATGTCTTCAATTTTATTTCTGTCTCTTCCTTTTGGGACTGTCTATAATATATAACATTGTATGTGTGTGTTAGACTGCTTGATATTATCCCACAGGTGGGTCGCTGAAGCTCTGTTCATTTTTTTCCTTAGTCTTTTTGTCTATGCTATAGTTTGGATGGATTCTATTGCTAGTTCTCCAATTTCATGATCTTTTCTTCAGCAGTGTCTAATCTGCTGTTAGTTTTACCAGTTAAATTTTGGCAGTTATTTTGGCAGTTTGAACTCCTTGAATCCTGTTTTCAAATTTTGTTAGGATCTAACTACAGTATCCTTCACTCCAAAGATATTTTATTCTTGACTCTGGGTCCTCATCCTATGTGAGCGCTGGGGATTGCTCTGTTTAGAACTACCTCTGTCTCTAACTCAGCAAGGTTGCTAGGCTCTTGTCAGGATTCTCGCTCCCTATCCCTGTTTAGATATTGCCTCCATGCAGAAATTTGGGAGATTATAGGGCTCACCTTGTTTCTTTTAGGGATTACAGTCCTGGGTTGCCTATTGTCCAACATCTGGAAAACATTTGTTTATAGCAAGAAGTTAAATCCTGTCCTTGCTTCTCTGGCATGACTGGAAGCCTAAGTCTCTTTGCAGATACTGTCTTCATCTTGGAGACCAGCACAAGTAAAAGCAGCAGTAGAAAAGCACAGGGTATGTGTACCCAGTCCTTTAATTTGGCCAAAGGATTAGTGCTGCCAATACCTCTCCAAAGTGGGAAGAACAATGTCACATCTCTGTCCAGGGGAACATACAGAAGAAATTGTCACTATATATAAAAGATAACATGGTGATGAAAAGCACAATGCAAAAAAAATTATTTTTGGCTTTGTTTTTGGTGAGGTTTTGGATTACAGAAGGGTTGCGACTGTGGCAGGGGAGGATTACTGGGGTGGGGTGTTGGTGGTGGGAGAATGTGTGTGGAGGGCTACACCTGGGGCATGCCTCTATGGAATATGAATGGGTTTATGTGGTCATGAGGTATTGTCTCAGTGGGTGGAGACCCACACGATAACCAACGGAATACTGAATTCCCATCCTGACGAGTAGCAAGAATCTCTGAAGCACATGAGCAGTGCCTAGTGAAGGAGGACAGACCAATATGGCAGGCCCTCAATAGTGATGCTTGTACTTATGAACCTTGTTTTTGTGAAATTGAAACTTAGCCTAGTAATATATATTGCCCAAGAGTTAAATCCTGAAAGCCTCCTTGTTGCTCAAATGTGGCCTCTCTCTAAGCCAAATTCAGCATATAAACTCACTACCTTCTTCCTGGTATGGTACATGACTCCTGGGAATGGCCTCCCTGGCACCGAGGGATTATTACCAAGTGCCAACTAGAAATGCATTTGGAAAAAGACCTTGACCAAAAGGGGGAAATATTAAATACATATGAGTTTTTATGACTAAGAGATTTCAAAGTGAGTTGGGAGGTCTTTCCAGAAGTTAAGCTTATGCACATCTCAGGAGGATCTCACTGACTGCCACAGTGAACAGTGCCTCAAGCAGGATGCTCCTAAGGGCTCTACCTTGGAATATATGCTCTACAGTGTAACAGAGTTAGACTCATTTACAAATTCCCTACAAATGACTTCTGCCCCCTTAATTAGAACTTATGATTACCACTATACTCATTAAATATGTGTCCCAGAGACTTAAATCTTCAGTCTGTTCATATGCTGCTTGAACCCTGAATCTCAGCAAGAGTTGCAACATTTACTCTCCAGTTCATTGGACTCACCCAGGACAACTAACAAAAGGATGATGATAGACAATGTCCATTCCCAAAAAAGAGTATCTGCAACTGCAAGCAAGACAGTTCCATCCATCTGCCTCATGGGATCTAAGCCCCCTCTCAATCAGAAACAGAGTGGGCATCACCATCCCAAAATCCTCAAGATTAAGGGATGAACCAATGTAAGGGGGGAATGCAACTATGGACTTAAGTAGACCCACAATTATTCTAGCAATGGAAGAACTTGTATCATTGATGTAAAGGCAGTGGCCACCAGAGATTGTGAGGGAAGGGAGAGGGAAGAATAGGTATAACATGAGGTACTTTGGGGACATTGGAATTGTCCTGCATGACATTGCAATGATGGATATAGGCCATTATACATTTTGTCAAAACCTATAAAATTGTACAGTGCAAAGTGTAAACTATAGGCCATGCTTAGTAGCAATGCCTCAATATGTGTTTATCAATTGTAGCAAATGTACCACACTAATGTAATGTTAATGGGGGAAAGTGTGGGAGGGGAGCATATGTGGATTTGATATAACATTACAAAGCTTCTTTAAAAATAAAGGTAAATAAATAAATTCCAAACATGTTTTTAAAGACAATACAACCAAAAGTCAATGAAATGAAATCTTAAAAGTGCTGTGAGGGGGTGGGGGTGGGGATATGCTATCTATCTTCTCCCTGCCTACCCCACATCCTTCTGCTGTACTAAATTGCCATCATTTCCAAGAAGCGTTTCCTCAACCTTTCTATTTCCCGTGTTTCTCACATTTCTCTGAACTCCTGTACCACCCTACTTAGCATCAAATTATCTACCTATCTTGACATTTAGTCTGTAGGAGCCTTGGGGAAAAGAACTATGTTTGAGCTTGTTTGGGGGCCACTATCATACCTATTTTATAAGAAGTGTCCAGTTAGGAAAATAGAAACCACTGTAGGCATTTCAAACAGAAGGAATTTAGTATAAGGAATTTGTTACAAAGATGTTCAAAGTGCTGGAGGAATGAAAGAGGAAAGGTGAGCTTTTCTAAAAAAATAGTACCTATAGGAAGCAGCTACCATCCCTTCTGCTGGAGAGAGCAAAAGGGAAAATGAGGCAGCTGCTGTTGAACCAAGCTGCCTGATCAGAAGCCAATTGGCCTATATTAGCCATGCACGGCTGCCACTGTGCTGCTTTCATCATTGCTGGTGCTGCATCCTGCCACTCTGCCTGTTACTGCACCTATTGTTGCTTCTGCTGCTGCCGCTGCCATTGCTCGAGGCATTACCAAAAGGTATAGGAAAAAATGGTTTCTTCCTTTCACCTTCTGATATCCTTCTAGTGCCTTCTAAAGGTAGACCTAACAGAAATGCAGCTGCAGGTCATATGGGAGATGTAGCTTGCAGATATATTGTCACAATGGTGAAGAGGAAGATACAGCGTGAATATGGAACTGAAAGAGAACAGACAATATCCATCACCCTCTGACAACTCAGCATATATGCCCGTCCTTTTGCCCATTTTAAAATTTGCATTCAGCAACAAACTTTTGCATAACAGGATACAACTTTCCTTTCTACAAAGTTATGTTTAATCTCTCCCCCAAAAGAAAGACACAAAGTAGTATCAGTCACTGAACATCTCTGGGCAATATTAATCCATCTACTAATTAAGTCACAACCCCCCAGACATTTCATAATTGTAAGACTAAATTGTAAAGTTAATCACCACTGAAATTCTCTACATATAATAGTAGAGGAAGGGGGTGTGTGTGACAGTTTGAGATTATGTTTCTGAATCCCAAAAAGCGAAAGATTATGTTTGTAAACTAATCTATTCCTCTGGGTGTGATACCCTTTGATTGCATTAGATTCAGCTGAGATGTCTATTTAAATTACTCGTTAAGATTAGGGCTTTGATTTGACCATGTCACTAAGGTGTGACTCAGGTTGAGTCCCCGCCCCCTTGGTGGACCTATAGAAATGGACACTCACTCAAGAAGACACAGGAAGAGAGAGAGCTCTATCATGTTTGATCCTGGCCCTAGGAAGAGATGAGCCATTCACCTGATACTTTGCCCCTGAAGAGAACCAAGCAGCTGAACACCTGAGAAGGCCTGGAAAGAAACGAGCCCTATGCAGAGACTAATATAAAAAGCCCTGAGAGACTAGCCCTGTGCCAGCCTACAGCTGAGATCGGGAAGAAGCTGGGCCCATGGAGCTGTAAGAAGAGGAAGCACAGGAAGGAGAGATCAGTGACCCCATCTCACTTCAACATGTGGCAACTGACTTTGGTGAGAAAACCTTGAGTTAGGTTCTTTAGGGCCTTGTAACTATAAGCTTTTATCCCAAATAAATACCCTTTATAAAAGCCAACAGATTTCTGGTACTTTGCATCAGCACCCCCTTTGGCAGACTAATACAGGGGGTAATTAAAATATTTTTTTTTAATGTGTATAAGAAAGGAAGAAATAAATGTAGTTGGTACTGCCCTTATTTTTATAATTCAAATCACCATCATTGATCTTTCTTCTTCCACAGACCATATGCCCTCAGCATCTTAGCTGATTGGAATTCTTTACGTGGTGGGGTGACCCTAAATGTCATTCCTAAATGACCCTAAATTTCATTCCTTAGGGATACTTTAAGTCCTTAATGATTCTGCCTATAGGGATTTGCTGTAGCTTCCCATTAACTTTTGCTCCTGAACATGGAAGCACTGAGAGGCACTCCAAAGAATCCCCTTGTTAAGTGGGATCAAGTACCCCCCTTTTTCCCCATCGGTCCAGCGGCACAGGAACTCCAAATGCCCAAATGGGAGTCTGAATTTACAGTGCAGTGGGACCATTGTTGGTTCCCAACTGGAAGCATTCTTCCAAACCAGCAAGCCCAAAATTGTAGGGAGAGGAAGCAAAAATTCTGTGAGTGGGCTATTAGTGTAAAACTGAGAAGAGACACTCCCTAATGCCTTGATTCCTCAACCCCTTGATTCAGTGGCCAACCTATTAGCAATGACCATCCCTAATGCCCTAACTACGGTTTAAAAATACTATTTCACACTAAAACAAACAAACCAGGGCTTCTTGGAGAAATAGCTGATTAAGTTAAGATTTAAGAAATGCCTATAATAAGCATGGAAAGGCTTCTTGTGTCAGAAAATAAGGAAGTTATCAAAGATTACTGGATTCATGTCAAAAGGTCTCAGAAGCCAACTTTAAAGGGCTCTCACTAGCTATAGGAGGCTGAATAAAGGTCCCCAAAGATATCAGGTCCTGTTCCTTGGAATCTGTATATGTTCCTTATATGGCAAAGATTTTGCAGATATGATGAAGTTTCAGATGGGAGAGTTTCCTAGATAATCAGGGTGGGCCCTAAATGCAATCATTATATATCCTTGTAAGAGGGATGCAGAGGGAGAGAAAAAGAGGGGGCAATGTGGCCACACATCAAGGAATGTTTCAGCAGCCACCAAAAGCTAGAAGAGGCAAAGAATGGATTCTCCTCAAGAGCCACCAAAGGGATTGTGTCCTGACACACCCTGAAACTGATTTTGAACTTCTGGCATCCAGAAGAGTGAAAGAATACATTTCTGTGGTTTAAACCACCAGGTTTGTGATGGTTTGTCACAGCAGCCATAGGAAACTAATACACTAGCCAAAGGTAGAACATTCTGAGCATCATCAAGAACAATAATTTCAGTGAATCACAGCACATAAATTGTGTTTTTAAACAATTCATGAGTTCAAAATTGTACTAATACCCCCATACACACACACAGATTCATTTGTCACTAGGTAGCCAACTGATCATTCTGAAAACTGATGAGGAAAAATAACTGCACTTAAGGGTAACAATACAGTACATGAGAAAAAATTTTGCTTTACAGAAAAAATTAAATAAAGAAGGGTTTGTAGAATTGGGATATCGCCATGTTGCAATCCCTTATAAAATAACAGATTTGAACAATGATCATCAATGGTTGCTAAAATCATTCGGAGAAAGGGTTATGGGAAATTTATAACAACATCCAAACTCCATCACAATCCTAGCAGTAAAAAAAAAAAGACATGATTAAAAATCAAACAGACACGATATACCTCCTGATGTGAGGCAATAGGAAGCATATAATAACAACTATAAAAATTATCTTGACAAAAATTCAAACCTGAATCTGATCAAACTTCTGGATTTAAGTACCAGTTTATAAGAAATATAGGGGACAGAGGACTGTGCTGTGATTTCTGGGATGCCATCAGCAGAATCCAAAGTGTGGGGAACTGTAGAGGATAAAAGACCTAGCTTCAACAAAAAAAAAATTGTCAAAAACAAAGCAAACAAAAGATGGTGGAGACAGAAATCTATAATTAAGAGATATTTAGGAGTTGTCCCAACCAGTGGGTACTGATTCAAATAACCCAACTGTAACAGTTTGATGCTGGATGGACCCCAGAAAATCATGTCCTAGAACTAATATATTCCTGTCAGTATAAATCAATTGAAGTGGGGCCTTTTGTTTATGTTACTCCAGTAGGGTGTGACCCAGGGTGGGTCTTAATCCTCTTACTGGAGTCCTTTATAAACAGGATGAATACAGGGAGAGAAACAGAGATAAATCCCCAGAAGCTGAGAAGAAAGCCCCAGAAGCCATAAGCTGAAATCCACGGAACACAGAATGCTGAGAGAACAAAAATCACAGAGGCAGAGAGGGGAAGCCAGAAGCTGAAGCAATGAAACCAGAAGAGAAGACAGAGACCAGCAGATGCCTCCATGTGCTGGTCTTCAGGAGAAAGCATCATCACTTGATGCCTTGATTTGGACACTTTCATGGCGTCAGAACTGTAAACTTGCAACCTAATAAGCCCCCATTGTAAAAGGCAGCCCATTTCTGGTATATTGCTTTCGGCAGCTTTTAGCAAACTTAAAACACCAACTGTAAAACTTCATTTTATAACTGAATGAGGGAAATAAAAAACTGACTTGGTATTTGATTATATTAAGGAATTATTGTTACTATTTGGACATGGCATATTGGATTATGTTTTTAAAATGGTACCTAATGTTGATGGTAGCACAATATTGTGAATGTAATTAACACCCCTGAATTTTATATTTGAAAATGGTTGAAATGGGAATATGTTGTATAAAATATTACCACAATAAAAATTCAAAAAACAACTCCAAAAAACTGTGTATCACGAAGAGTGAACCCTAATGTAACTTTAGTTAATAATATAATTATAAAAATATTTATTCACCAATTGTAACAAATTTGCCACACTAATGCAAAATGTTAATAATAGGGAAAATCAGGGGGTGAGAGAGGAGTGGGGAATATAGGAACTCTATACTGTGTGCATAATTTTTCTCTAAACCTACAACTGCTTTAAAAAATAAATTTGAAAAATGATACCTAGGTAGAACCTATCTTAATTTAGAGATACATAATGAAGAATAGAGGAATTAAATAATGTATTTGGGATTAACTTCAAAATATTCCAGTTGGGATTGGAATGCTAGTGAGAGCAAATGAAACAAGATTGGTCAAGAGTTCATAGTTGTTGAAGTTAGGTGATGGGTACATGAAGTTTCATTTTACCATTTGCTCTGCTTTTGTGTATGTTTGAAAATTTCCATATTAAACTTTTTAAAAGTATCTTCTATAGATGCTCATTGCTTACCAATGAAGCCTGAACTCCTTAACAGAAGCAGAATACTCAAATATCTGCAATCTTGCCATCTTCCAGGCTCAATCTTCACATGTCCTCATACCCAGCTGCTTCCCCTTTAGTTCTAGGATGCTACATTCTGTTCCCTGAACCATGTCCTGTATTTTCATAGGTTTAGTAATGCCTTTAAAACCCTTTTTCACTCTTAATATTTGGTGAAAACCTTCATGGCCCGATTCAAATGTTAGTTTCTATAAACCTTTCTTTAACACTCCTTGAAATCTAACTAATCCCTTGCTTTCAAGCAATCTCAACACATCATAGACATGACACTTTACTATACCTCTTATATATGAATGATTAACAGCAACATCCACTCCACTCAAACCTTTCCAAAATTAAATTCCATGGTCCTTCATTATGATCACTCCCTCGTACATAAGCTCAACATGCTTGCCTTTCTCTCCTACTTGTTTGGATAAACTACAACGCTTGGTAAACACTACTCTCTACCTACTCTGTGCCTGTGCCCATGTAGCTGACATGGATGAATGGCTGAGTGGCTAGTCTGTTTAGGAACTCACATCTCCTAATGCAATGGGGACTAGATGCTGCCTAGAATCATATTTATTTCCTTGGTCTGGACTGTCTTCCACAATCTGAAACAACTATTTTATACCTCCTTCTCCTTCAAACCTCTAGTCTCCCCTGTTGTCAATTATAAAATGAGCTTGCTCTTTATTTCACTGAGAAAACACAGGTAATCAAAAGAAAACTTCCACTCCAGGGAAGATGGCAGGTTAGAGAGACACAGGACTCACTTCTCTCCCAGAAAAATAGCTAGAGGACAGGCAAAAACTGTCTGGAAAAAATGTTCTAGGGTGTAGAGCACTAGGGGAAGGCTGAACACCACCCAGAAGAGAGCTGGGCAAAGGAAAAGAATCTTGATGGCAAAACTGTGAGTTAAAGCTGCAACTGCAGCTGCTGGCACCCTTCCCCCCTGTGGCGGTTTGAGATTATTTATGAATTTCAAAAAGAGAGATTATGTTTGTAAACTGGTCTGTTCCTTTGGCCATGATACCCTTTGATTGTATTAGATTCAGCTGAGATACTCTGATTAAATTATGTTATGATTAGGGCTTTGATTAGACCACATCATTAGGGTGGGCAGGGTTGAGTCCCTGTCCCCTTGGTGGGCAATATAAAAGAGGAAGGGAGCTCCATATACATGGAAGAGGATCCTGCAGCCCAGGAAGAGAGATGAGCCATTCACCTGATAGTTTACAGCTGACCTCATGAAGAAACCAGAGCAGCTGAGCCCTGAAAGAAACAAGCCCTCCAGCCTACAGCTGAGATCAGAAGGAGCTGGGACCATGGAGCCTTAAGAGGAAAGAGGAAGGCTGAACCTTCACAGGTATCTCCCACCATCTCGTGTCAACATGTGGCAACAGACTTTGGGTGAGAAATTACCTCTTAAGGTACCTTGATTTGGACTCTTTAGGGCCTTGTCACTGTAAGCCTTTGCCCCAAATCCTTCATAAAAACCAGCAGATTCTGGTACTTTGTATCAGCACCTCTTTGGCTGACTAATAGACCACCACCACCCCCGCCCTCAAAGCAGATAGCTTTGAATTCTCTGACATCTGGCCAGTGGCTATAGACAGAGGGGGCTGTGGGGATCCACCTCCCCAGAAAATGGAAGAGAGGGATGCAGCCTAAGGCTGACTCAGCTTTTGGCCAACAAATTTGCTCTGCCTGTGCTCCACGAGCCCTTCCAAGTCGGGCAGGGTTGCACTTTGTTTGCCATGGGAGCTGGAAGGGGACTAAAGAGATCCAACTCTCACAAACACCCTCCCTATTGAACAGAATTGGTTTGAGGATGCAGAGGGGAGTGGAATTATTTCCTACCCAGGAAAGGGAGGAGGCTGCCGGCAAAGGTTGAATAGCCTCTGAGAAAGTTTGATCTGCTAGGTTCTGAATAACACTGAGGCAGGATCCTCTGTCAGATTGTTGCAATCGGTGTCGCAGTAAACACTCCAACCAGGGTTTGAACTGAGAGGGCTGTTGAAGAATGCCATCTGCTGGCAGACCAAGGAAGAGGATGCGAAGAATTAAAAACAAGAGAGGATTTTTCCGGCCTTTACAGTCTCCCTCCCAAAGGCCCTTGTAAGTGGGTCTGCAAACCATTACTGGGTCCATGGCCCAAATTTGAGCAACTAAATAGGGGCAATCCTAAAACCTAGAACAGGTGAACCAAGAATTGAAGAATAGCAGTAACACACAACTTCCTGCCACTAAATTCCTATGCAAGACAGAGAAATTGAGTATCAGAGTAAACTCATCATCCTAATCAGATGCCTAGACATCAACAAAAAATTACAAGCCATACTAAGAAAATGGAAGAAATGGCCCAAGAAAAGGAATATATCAAAGACCCAGATGAGACACAGGATTTGAGACAACTAATCAACAAGGTTCATACAAATCTCCTAAATCAAATGAGTGAGTTGAAAGACAATTTAGCTAAAGAGATAAAAGACATCAAGAAGACATTGATAAAGCATATGGCAACATGGATGAACCTGGAGGACATTATGTTGAGTGAAGCAAGCCAAACACAAAAGGACAAATACTGTATGAATGCATTACTATGAACCAAATATATTGTGTAAAATATTGTTTGATTCACACAAAAAAATTTACATGTATCCATTACATTTAATTGAGAAATGTATATATTTATTCATTTGTGTTTACTTTTTAGTTTTTAATTGCTTATGTTTTCAATTATTAAATGTACAAAATAAAGTTTAAAAAAAAAAAAAGACATTGAGGGGGACGGATGTGGCTCAAATGGTTGGGCGTCCATCTCCCATATGGAGGGACCTGGGTTCGATCCCTGGGTCCTCCCAGTAAAAAAAATAAATAATAAATAAATAAATAAATAAATAAATAACTCCCACAAAGGAACACACACACACAAAGACATTGAGTGAGCACAAATTAAAATCCTGAGTAGAAAAGTAACAACTCATGGGAATGAAAGACACAATAGTGAGATAAAAAAAACACATTAGAGGCATACAAGAGCAGACACAAAATGATAGAAGATAGAATAAGTTGTACTGAAGACAGAACAGCTGAAATTGAAGAGAGAAAAGAACAGAGAGAGAGAAAAGAATGGAAAAAATTGAATCCAGCAAAATTGTCCCTCAAATATGAAGGTGAGTATAAAATATTCGCAAACAAACAGAAACTAAGAGAGTTTGCAAAAAAGAATCCAACTTTGTAGGAAATATTAAAGGAAGCCTTAGAACCTGAAAGAAAAAGACAGGAGAGATAGGCTTGGAGGAGAGTATAGAAGAAAGAATAGCAGAAAGGATAACCAAAAGAGTAAAAAGACAAAAATAAGATATAACGTATGGAAACAAGGAATAAAATGGTGGAAGTAAATAATGCATTTACAATAATATCATTGAATGTAAATGGATTAAACTCCCCAATCAAAAGATATAGGCTTGGGGAGTGGATGTGGCTCAAGCAGTTGGGCACCCACCTCCCACATGGGAGGTCCCAGGTTTGGTTCCCAGTGCTACCTAAAGAAGATGAGCTGGTGTGGCAAGTTGATGAAATGAGATGATGCAATGAGGAGACACAACAAGAGACAAGAAGCAGGGAGTGGATGTGGCTCAAGCGATTGGGCACCTCTCTCCCAATGGAAGTTCCCAGATTTAGTTCCCGGTGCCACCTAAAAGAAGATGAGCAGACACAAAGAGCAGGCAGTGACCGCAAACAATGTGGGGGAGGGGAAATCAATAAATCTTAAAAAAAAAAAAAAAAAAAAAAAGATGTAGCCTAAGAAAATGGATAAAAAGACATGAGCCGTCCACATGCCTACAAGAGACCCACCTTAGACCTAGGGATACAAACCAACTGAAAGTGAAAGGTTAGAAAAAGATACTTCACACAAATAGTAACCAAAATAGAGCAGGGGTACCTATACAATCAAGCAAAAAGGCTTTGAATGCAAAAAAGTTATGAGATCGAGAAGGCCATTATATATTAATAAAAGGGACAATCCACCAGGAAGATATAACATTCATAAGTATATATGCACCTAACCAGGGTGCCCCAAAATACATGAGACAAACCCTTGCAAAAGTGAAGGGAGAAATAGACATCTTTAGAAAACTCTTTGGAGACGTCAACACCCGACTCACATCATTAGACAGAGCAACTAGACAGAAGATCAACAAGGACACCGAGAACTTGAACAATATGATAAACGAGCTAGACCTAACAGACATATACAGAACACTGAATCCAAATTCAGCGGGTTATACAGACTTCTCAAGTGCCATGGTTCTATCTCCAGGATAGACCACATGTTAGGGCACAATGCAGCTTTCAATAAATATAAGAAGACTGCAATTATACAAAGCACCTTCTCAGATCATAATGGAATGAAACTGGAAATCAATAACAGACAGGAAAAAAGTATATTCGCTAATGTGTGGAGGCTGAACAACACACTCCTAAACAATCAGCGGGTCAAAGAAGAAATTGCACATGAAATCAGTAATTATATTGAGACAAATGGAAAGGAGAACACAACTTATCAAAACTTATGGGATACAGCAAAGGCTGTCTTGAGATGGAAATTTATAGCCCTAAATGCCTATATTAAAAAGAAGCAAAAGGGAAGCGGCTGTGGCTCAATCAGTAGGGCTCCCGTTTACCATATGGGAGGCCCTGGGTTCGGTTCCCGGGGCCTCCTGGTGAAGGCAAGCCCGCCCGCGCGGCGTGGTTAGCTGACCCAGCGAGCACAAGCAGCAAGGGGGGGATAAATGAATAAATAAATAAAATCTTTAAAAAAAAAGAAAAAAAAAAAAAAAAAAAAGAAGCAAGAGCTAAACTCAAAGATCTAACTGAACAAATAGAGAAACTAGAAAAAGAAGAGAAAACCAATCCCAAAGCAAGCAGAAGGAAAGAAAGAATAAATATTAGAGCTGAAATAAATGAAATTGAGAAAAGAAAACATAGAGAAAATCAACAAAACCAAAAGCTGGTTCTCTGAGAAGTTCAATAAAATTGAGAAAACCTGAGCTAGGACAACAAAGAAAAACAGAGAGAAGATGCAAATAAATACAATCAGAAATGAAAAGGGAGAAGTTATGACTGACACCACAGAAATAAAAAGTTTTATAATAGGATATTATGAGAGAATGTGTGCTAACAAACTAGACAACCTAGATGAAATGGACAAATTCCTAGAAATGCACAAACAACCTACACCGACACTACAAGAAATACAAGAACTTAACAAACCATCACATTTAAAGAGATTGAATCCATCATCAAAAATCTCCCAACAAGGAAAATCCAGGACCAGATGGCTTCACAGGTAAATTCTACAAAGCATTTTGAAAAGAATGAACACTAATCCTGTTTAAAATCTTCCAAAAAATTGAAGAGGAGGAAAAATTACCCAACATATTTTATGAAGCCAACATCACCCAAATAACAAAGCAAGATACAAGAAAAGAAAATTACAGACCAAACTCTCTAATGAATATAGATGCAAAAATTCTCAGCAAAATACTTGCAAATCAAATCCAACAGCATATCAAAAAAAGTATAAACCACGACCAAGTGGGATTTATTCCCACTATGCAAGGGTGTTTCAATGTAAGAAAATCAATTAACATAATACACCACATTAACAAATTGAAGGTAAAAATAAAACACATGATCATCTCGATGGATGCAGAAAAAGCATTCAACGAAATCCAGCATGCTTTCTTGATAAAAAACACTTTGAAAGATAGTGTTTCCTTATAGAGGGAAAGTCCCCAAATATAATAGAAAGCATATATGAAAAACCCACAGCTAACATCATACTAATGGGGAAAGAATGAAAGCTTTCATCTAAGATTGGGAACAAGACAAGGATGCCCACATTCACCACTATTATTCAACATTATGCTAGAAGTTCTAGCTAGAGCAATTAGACAAGAGAAAAAATAAAAGGCATTAAAATAGGAAAAGAGGAAGTAAAACTATCACTATTCATGGATGACATGATTGTATATTTAGAAAATTCTGAAATGTCTACAACAAAGCTACTTGAGCTAATAAACAAGGTCAGAAAAGTAGCAGGATACACGATCAACATGCAAAGATCAATAATGTTTCAGTAAACCAGTATTGAACAATATGAGGAAGAAATTGGGAAAAATTCCATTTACAATAGCAACAAAAGGGCTCAAATACCTAGGACCTATATACAGAAAACTACAATACAATGCTAAAAATTTTCAATGAAAACTTAAAGAAATGGAAAGGTATTCCGTGTTCATGGGTTGGAAGATGAAATATCATGATGATGTCAATCCTACCCAAGCTAATTTAGTGATTCAATGCAATACCAACCAAAATTCCAACAGTCTATTTTACAGAAATAGAAAAGGCAATTACCAAATTAATTTGGAAGGGAAAATGCACCTAAATTGCTAGAAGCATCCTAAGAAAGAAGAGTGATGTGGGGGAAATTTCACTGCCTGACCTTGAAACATATTACAAAGCTACAGTGGTCAAAACAGCATGGTACTGGCATAAAGAAAGACACATCGATCAGTGGAATAGAATTGAGGGTCCAGAAATAAACCCTCACCTCTTTCACCAACTGGTGTTTGACAAACCTGCCGAGTCCATGTTAAAGGGATAAAACAGTCTCTTCAGCAAATGGTGCTGGGAGAACTGCCTATCTATAACCAAAAGAACGAAAGAGAACCCTCTCTAACTCCCTTTACAAGAATCAATTCAAAATGGATCAAAGACCTAAATATAAAAACCAGGATCATAAAACTACTTGAAGAAAATGTAGGTAAACATCTTAAAGACCTTGTAATAGGTGGTGGTTTCTTGGACCTTATACCCAAAGCATGTGCAACAACAACAAAAAAAGATAAATGGGACCTCCTCAAAATTAAACCCTTTTGCACCTCACAGGACTTTGTCAAAAGAGTGAAAAGGCAGACAACTCAATGGGAGAAAATATTTGGAAATCACATGTCCAATAAGGTTTTAATATACATGATATATAAAGAAATGTTACAACTCAACAATAAAAAGATAAAATACCCAATTTAAAAATGGGCAAAAGACTTGAATAGACATTTGTCCAAAGAAGAAATTACAAATGGCAAAAAAAACACATGAAGAAATGCTCAACATCACTAAAGATTAGGGAACTGTAAATCAAAACTACAATGAGATATTTCACACCTATCAGAATGGCCACGATTAAAAAGACAGAACAACAACAAGTGTTGGAGAGGATGTGGAGAGATAGGAACACTTATTCACTGTTGGTGGGAATGTAAAATGGTATGGCCACTGTGGAGGACTATTTGGCAGTTCCTAAAGAAGTAGAACATAGATATGCCATGTGACCGTGCACTACCATTACTGGGCATATATCCAGAAGAAATGAGAGCAGTGACACAGACAGACATCTGCACACCTATGTTCATAGCGGCATTATTCACAATTGCCAAAAGTTGGAAACAACCCAGGTGTCCATAAATCAATAAATGGATATGCGAATATTCTCACTGTCCTGATTCTGTGATAATCAGGGTGGGCTAAACATTCGCTATATTAGAAACCATGCATGTGTCCCCAGACCTCGTTTTCCTCCCTAGGTCTGGTTTTTAGAATGCTGGTGATAAACTAAGCCTGATTTATTATATGTCCATCCTATATGGGAAAAGACTGTAACTCTAGGTATCTCTGGTCAGCCTTAAGAGATATAGCAGGGGGCTATTACTGGTTGGCGTCCATCTCCCATATGGAGGGACCTGGGTTCGATCTCCGGGACCTCCTGGTAAAAATTTAAAAAATATATAGAGGGTGCGTGGGCCGCCAGGCCCTGTGCGCGGGCGCACCGCCAGTTCCCGCGAGCCACACAGCAAGATGATGACATAATAGGAGAGTGACACAAGGGAGAGGCAAGATGAGACGCACCGAAAAACCAGCAACTAAGGTTGCGCGGGCAGGATGCCTCTCTCCTACATCAGAGATTCCAAGGATTGAATCCCGGTGAAGACAGGAGGAGAAGGATGAGAGGAGAGGGCAGAAAATGGACACAGAGTTGCCCAGCGAATGGACACAGAAACAGCAAAAACGGAGGGAGGGGGAAGGGGTGTAAAAATGGATAAAAGTAAATAAATAAATAAATCCTTAAAAAAGAAAAAAAATAAATAAATGGATAAACAAAATGTGGTGTATTCACACGATGGAATATTATGCAGCTGTAAGTAGATATGCAGTCTGAAAGCAAATGACAACATGGATGAACCTGGAGGACATTATATTGTGTGAAGCACATAAGACACAAAAGGACAAATACTGTATGATTGTGTTGCTATGAACTAAATATATTTTGTAACATATTGTATGATTCCATTTATATAAAATGTAAATATAATTCAATTTATAAAGATGAAATTTGATAAGTGTATATATGGTTAGGGAAGGCATGTTAAGGGATGTGGAGTTTTTCTTTTTGGAGTAATGAAATATTACTAAAATTTTTTTCCTGATGATGAATGCACAATATTGTGATTATACTAAAAACCACTGACTATGCACTTTTTTTTTTTTTTTTTTTTTTTTTTTTACCAGGAGGTCCCAGGGATCGAACCCGGGTTCCTCCATATGGGAGACGGACGCCCAACCATTTGAGCCACATTCGTCCCCCTGACTATGCACTTTAGATAGATTGTATGGTAGTGACTATATCTCAATAGAACTGCTTATTAGATTTCAAAAACATTATAATGGTGCAAGAATAGCCAGAAATAGCAGCTATATTCAGCAGGGGAAACAGAGAGATTGAGAGGTGAAGAATTTTCTTGTTTGTTTGTTTATTATTATTAATGAAATAATGAAAATGCTCTAATAATGTTTGAAGTGATGAGCACACAACTATGTGATTATACCAAATACAACTGACTATACAGTTTGGATGAATTGTATGCTTTATTAAATATATATCAAAAATTAATTTGTTAAATTAAAAAAATGCATTAGAGGCATACAACAGCAGACTCAAAAGGTTAGAAGAAAGAATAAAAGATGCAGAAGACAGAACAGCTGAAATGGAAGAGAGAGGAACAGAGAAAAAGAAAAGAATGGGAAAAATTCAGCAGGGAGTTGAATGATAACATGAAGCACGACAACGTACATGTCATGGGAGTTCCAGAAGGAGAAGAGAAAGGAAAAGGGGCAGATAGAGTATTTGAGGAAATAATGACTGAAAATTTCCCAACTCTCGTGAAAGAAATGAATTTACATGTCCAAGAAGTACAGTGTACCCCAATCAGAATACATCTGAATAGACATACTCCAAGACACACATTACTCAGAATGTCAAATGTGAAAGATAAAGAGAAAATTCTGATAGCAGCAAGGGAAAAGCAAACCATCAGATACAAGGGATGCCCAGTAAGACTGAGTATGGATTTCTCATCAGAAATCATGGAGGTGAGAAGACAGTGGTATGATATAATTAGGATACTGAAAGAGAAAAAAGTGCAAGCTGAGAATTCTTTATACTGCAAAATTGCCCTTCAAATATGAAGGTGAGTTTAAAGTATTCACAAATAAAGAGAAATTAAGAGGGATCATTAAAAAAAAGAATCCACCTTTGCGGGAAGCATTAAAGGGAGCCTTACAGCACCAAAGAATAAGACAGGAAAGAGAGGCTTGGAGGAGAGTGTAGAAGGCAAGAGTAGTAGAAAGGATAACCAAAAAAAAAAGTAAAAAGATGGAAGAAAATAAGATACGACATATTAAAGCCAAAGAATAAAGTGGTAGAAGTAAATAATTCATTTACAGTAATATCATTGAATGTGAATGGATTAAACTCCCCAATCAATAGATATAGGTTAAGAGAGTGGATAAAAAATCATGAGCCATCCATATGCAGCCTACAAGAGTCTCACCTTAGACCCAGGATACAAATAAGCTGAAAGTGAAAGCTTGAAAAATGATACTCCATGCAAACAGTAAAAAAGAGCAGCGGTAGCTATACTAATATTGAACAAAACGATTTTAAGGTCTAAAAAATTATAAGAAATGCAGAGGGCAATTATATATTAATGAAAGGGACAATCTACCAGGGAGAAATAACAGTCATAAATGACTATGCACCTAACCAGGGTGCCAAAATACAAAAGTGAAGGGAGAAATAGACATCTCTACAACTAAATAGTTGGAGTCTTCAACACACCACTCCCATCATTAGCTAGAACGACTAGACAGATGATCAACAAAGAAACAGAGAACTTGAACAATATAATAAACTAGCTAGACCTAACAGACATATACAGAATGTTGCATCCTAAATCAGCAAGTTATACATTCTTCTCAAGTGCTCATGGATCTTTCTCCAGGATAGACCACATGTTGGGTTACAAGGCTGGTCCCAATAAATATAAAAAGATTGAAATTATACAAAACTCCTCAGATCATAATGGAATAAAGTTGGAAATGAATAATAAATGGGAAAAGGGAAAACAATCAGTGGGTCAAAGAAGAAATTGTGAGAGAAATTAGTAAATATTTGAGATGAATGAAAACAAGAACACAATTTTTCAAAACTTATGGGATACAGCAAAGGCAGTGAAAGGGAAATTTATAGCCCTAAACACACACACACACACAGGCAAGGGAGTAAAGAGTTTATTTAAAAACAAGAAAGCTAGAAATGAGATAAGTACACAATCCAAGACATGAGTTGTGGGTGTGCAACTGGGTGAAGAGACACACATGTGGGATTCCATACTAGGCCTTTTTAAAGCCTTTCCTCTTCTGATTTCCTATTGTTGGGGAGGGGCCCCTGCTATATTCTGTTCTGATGGGTTGCCCCACCTAAACACCTATATTAAACAAGAAGAGTGTAGCATGTATAGCTCAGTAACTGAGCACACAACTCACATGTATGAGGCCCCGTGTTCAATCCCTAGTACCTCCTAGAAGGAGGAGGAGGAGGAGGAGGAGGAGGAGGAGAAAGAGCTGACATATCTAACTGAACAAATGGAGAAACTGGAGAAACTAGAAAAAAGAACAGCAAACCAATCCCAAAGCAAGCAAAAGGAAAAAAAAAAAAAATAGAGCAGAAATGAATGAATTGAGAACAAAAAGGACAATAGAAATAATCAACAAAACCAAAAACTGGTTCTTTGAGAAGATCAATAAAATTGAGAAACCCCTAGCTGGAATAACAAAGAAAAAAAGAAAGACGCTGCAAATAAATACAATCAGAAATGAAAGGGGGGAAGTTACGACTAACCCACTGAAATAAAACGTTTTAAAGCAGTATATTATGAGAAACTATATGCCAACAAACTAGACAACCTAGATGAAATGGACAAATTTCTAGAAACGCACAACCAACCTACACTGACGCTACAAGAAATACAAGAACTTAAAAAACCAATCACATTTAAGGAGATTGAATCCATCATCAAAAATCTCCCAGCAAAGAAAAGTCCAGGACCAGATGGCTTCACAGGTGAATTCTACCAAGCATTTCGAAAAGAATTAACACCAATTCTTTTAAACTCTTCCAAAAAATTGAAGAGGAGGGAAAATTACCCAACACATTTTATGAAGCCAACATCACCCTAATACCAAAGCCAGATAAAGAGTCTACAAGAAAAGAAAATTACAGACCAATCTCTCTAATGAACATAGATGCAAAAATTCTCAACAAAATACTTGCAAAGAGAATGCAACAGCATATCAAAAGGCATACATCATGACCAAGTGGGATTTATTCCTGGTATGCAAAGCTGGTTCAACATAAGAAAATCAATCAATGTAATACACCACATTAACAAATTGAAGGGAAAAAAACCACATGATCATCTCAATTGATGCAGAAAAGGCATTCGACAAAATCCAGCATCCTTTTTTGATAAAAAACACTTCAAAAGATAGGAATAGAAGGAAAATTCCTCAATCTGATAAAAGGTATATATGAAAAACCCACAGCCAACATCATACTCAATGGGGAAAGGTTGAAAGCTTTCCCTCTAAGATTGGAAACAAGACAAGGATGCCCACTGTCACCATTGTTTTTCAATATTGTACTAGAAGTTCTAGCTAGGGCAATTAGACAAGAAAAAAAATTTTAAAGGCATCCAAATAGGAGAAGAGAAAGTAAAACTCTCACGTTTGCAGAAGACATGATCCTGTACTTAGAAAATCCTGAAGTATCCACGACAAAGCTACTTGAGGTAATAAATAAGTTCAGCAAAGTGGCAGGATACAAGATCAACATGCAAAAACCAGTAATGTTTTTGTACACTAGTACTGAACAAACTGAGGAGGAAATCAGGGGGAAAATTCCATTTTCAATAGCAACAAAAAGACTCAAATACCTAGGAGTGAATTTAACCAAAGAAGTTCAGGACTTATATGCAGAAAACTACAAAACAATGCTAAAAGAAATTTAAAAAGACCTAAACAAATGGAAAGACATTCCGTGTTCATGGATTGGAAGAATAAATATCGTGAAGATGTCAATCTTACCCAAACTGATTGATAGATTCAATGCAATACCAATAAAAAGCCCAACAACTTACTTTAGAGAATTAGAGAAGGCAATTACCAAATTTATTTGGAAGGGTAAGTGCACCTGAATAGCCAAAAGCATTCTAAAATGAAGAGCTACGCAGGAGGAATTTCACTGCCTGACCTTGAAACATATTACAAAGCTACAGTGGTCAAAACAGCATGGTACTGGCATAAAGATAGACACATCGATCAGTGGAATAGAATTGAGAACCCAGAAATAAACCCTCACCTATACAGTCAACTGGTTTTTAACAAACCTACCAAGTCCATGGTAAAGGGAAAAAACAGTCTCTTCAACAAATGGTGTTGGGAGAACTGGATATCTATAACCAAAAGAATGAAAGAGGACCCCTATCTCACCCCCTATACAAGAATCAACTCAAAATGGATCAAAGATCTAAATATAAAAACCAGGACTATAAAACTACTAGAAGAAAATATGGGGAAACATCTTAAAGACCTTGTAGTAGGTGGTGGTTTCTTGGACCTTACACCCAAAGCATGTGCAACAAAAGAAAAAATAGATAAATGGGACCTCTTCAAAATTAAACACTTTTGCACCTCACAGGACTTTGTCAGAAGGGTGAAAAGGCAGCCAACTCAATGGGAAAAAATATTTGGAAATCACATATCTGATAAGGGTTTAATATCCAGGATATATAAAGAGATGTTACAACTCAAGAATAAAAAGACAAACAACCCAATTAAAAACTGGGCAAAAGACTTGAATAGACATTTCTCCAAAGAAGAAATACAAATGTCAAAAAAACACATGAAGAAATGCTCAACATCACTTATGATTAGGGAAATTCAAATCAAAACTACAATGAGATATCATTTCACACCTATCAGAATGGCCACTATTAAAAAGACAGAGAAGGACACATTTTGGAGAGGATGTGGAGAGATAGGAACACTTAGTCACTGTTGGTGGGAATGCAGAATGGTACAGCCACTGTGGAGGACTGTTTGGCAATTCCTAAAGAAGTTGAATATAGACTTGTCACGTGACCCTGCAATACCACTACTGGGTATATACCCAGAAGAACTGAGCAGTGACACGAACAGACATCTGCACACCGATGTTCATAGCCACATTAATCACCATTGTCAAAAGTTGGAAACAACCCAGGTGTCCATTAACCGATGAATGGATAAACAAACAAACTGTGTTGTATTTACACGATGGAATATTATGCAACTCTAAGAAGAAATGACGTCGTAAAGCATGTGACAACATGGATGAACCTGGAGGACATTATGTTGAGTGAAGCAAGCCAGACACAAAAGGACAAATACTGTATCATTGTGTTGCTATGAACTAAATATATTGTGCAACATATTATATCATTCCAAAAAAAATTTGTATGTATCCAGTAAAAAAAAAAATATATATATATATATATATATATAACTTCTGATCGTCTCCTAAAATCCATGCTTTCACAGTCTTCCCCATTTGGTTGATGACAACTCCATTCTTCCAAATGATCAGGACAAAACCCTTAGAGTCATTTTTGACTCCTCCATTCCTCTCACAAACAAATTCAGTGTCAGCAAATCCTCAAAATAACCTTCAAAATACTTCCAGAATCTGACCACTTTCACCACTTCCACACTTCTACTTCTACTTCCTTGGTCCAACCACTATTGGGTTGCCTGGATTATTGCCACAGCTTCCTAACTGGCCTCCCTGCTTCTACCCTCAACCCCTACCAGTCTGTTCTCAATGCAGCAGCTTGTCATCCTTTCAAAATGTTAATCAGATCATTTTACTTCTCTGCTTAAAACTCTCCAATGGCTTCCTATTTCACTCAAAGACAAAGTCTGTGTAACAGCTTACAAGGGCTGCTGTGGTTTGAAGTCTCCCTCCCAAAAGATATGTTCAAGTTCAAACGTTCCTGTGACTGTGACCTTATTTAAAAATGGGGTCTTGGCAGATGGAATCAAGTTAAGCTGAGGTCATTCTGGATTAGAGTAGGCCCTCATCCAATGTGACTGATGCCCTAATAAGAAGTGGGAAATTTAGTTCCAGAGACAGAAACATACAGTGAGAAGATGGCCATGTGAAGCTGAAGCAGAGACTGGAGTCATGCTCCACAAGCCAAGGAACACCTGGGACCACCAGAAGCTGAAAAAGGTGATAAAGTGTTCTTTCCTAGAGCTTTTGGAGAGAGCTTGGCCCTGCAGGCATCTTCATTTCAGACTTCTGGGTTCCAGAACTGTGAGAAAACAAATGTCTGTTTTCTAAAGTCACCCAGTTGTGGTAATTTGTTACAGCCACTCTAGGAAATTAATGCAAGGGCCTTTGCACTCCACCCTCCTCTCCCATTCTCCCCTAACTCCTCTCCTTCCCCTCCCTCCATCTATTCCATTCCCACCAGCTTCCTTGGTGTCCCTCAAACCTGACAGGTGTGTTCCTACTTCAGGGCCTCACAATTCTTTCCTCTTGGTTTAGAATGTTCTTCCCACATATTTCCTCATGGATCATTCCCTCATTTCCTTCAGATCTTTACTCTGATGTCACCTTTACATTGAGGATCTCCCTGACCACCCTACTTAAAATGCCAAGCTTCTTTCTACCTTACCATCTCACCTCCAGTCTCCATTACTTCCTTTGTTTTTACTCTAGAACTTGTCTCCTAATATACAAATATATTACTTATGTGTTCAGAATCTGTTTCCTACTCACCATGTGAACATCATGAGGATAGGGATTTTTGTCTGTTCACTGCTGTATCCCCAGGGCCAGGGCCAAACAATGCCTGGTACATAGTAAGAGCTCACAGTTAATATTTGTGTAATGAATGAATTGAGGTATCTCATTCTTGTCAGTACACTCAGGCTTCACAGATTCAGGAATAATATCTTCTTAATCTTTGTAGTAAATGTCTGACTAAATGGAAGAAATAAGAACAGCTCTTTGATTCAATTAAGATATTTAGGACAGGCAAAGCATTTAATGATTCTTTCCATTTTCAATCCAGAAACTTGATCTTCAACTAAATTAATTCTGTTCCCAAATAAGATTAACTGGCTTTTCTTCCTTTCTTAAAAAAATTTCATTCAACCAAGAGAACAAAGATTGTAATAGGCAGTATGGAACAAAAATATAGTTATTAAAAACAATGCTCACCAGTAGTCCACAAGTCAAAAATATGGAGGAAATTCATACCTTGGGAAGTAATACAAACATAGTTGCTCATGAATTCATTTATAAGATTTTTAGTTTCCAGAGAAAGATCAAAGAAAACAGATACGACTCAAAGAGGGAACAATCAATAGACGTGTTGGTTTAATTGCACGATTTCTAAATACATTAAACAAATAAGGGAGAAATCGACCCTTCTGATAAGAAAAACTTATGTTATGAAATAAAGAGAGCACCTCCTATTCACCATAATACATTTCTAAAGAACATTTCAATGCTTGGAAAATTCTATGATCTTGTGCCCCCCAAACGACAAGTTCACATTTTAATCCTTTTTTATTTATTTATCTGAAAAATTCTAATTTATTTTACATAAAAGCTTACAGAGCATGTTGATTTATGAAGTCAAAGACTCGAGTTCTTTTCTCAGAACAAACACGCGCGCTCAGGGAAGTTCTTCTGTTCCACAACGGCAGCGCGCCCCCTTCTGGCCTACTGGGAGTATGACTCATGGCAGTCACAAGGGCCACAGGGGGCGGGGTCCGTGATCACATCTGCAGGGAACAGCCCTTACCCAGCATATCTGCTTAGCAGGGACTATACCGGCAGTCCTCTCCATGGCGGGGCTAAGGGCGAGGTGAGGAGGACTCATGGCAGTGCAGGTAAGTTGGTGGTGGTGATGCCCATGATCAAAGAAGTACAAACGTGCAAAAGGAATCTAACTCTTAAATAGAAATTTCACTTAAGTGATCATTGTGTCAGAGTACATGGGGTTGCAGAGAAAATTATACCTGAAGTAAGAAAAAACTTGATGAATCAAATCACAATCAAAAGTGAGGAAAAACATTAGTGATATCATGACATGTTAATGGGAACATCATTCAAATTACACAAATTAATTTGCATATAAATGATTTTTCCAAAGTATATTCTGTGCAGATCAGGTACACTGTATACAAAAGGCATTGCCCATATTTTTGTATAGTATCCCTTGCCCATTAGAGAAGAGTATGACTAGTAGTCAATTGTTTTCCAAATGTCTGGCAATTATCTCCAGAGTTTCAGAAAATAAATGGCTTCAATGGGTAAAATTTAGGGAAAAATATATAGCTATATATATTTATATACATATTATTGTCTCTCCACAAGAAAATTTATAAGCTACAGAACCACAAATAGTAACCCTCCCATTCACATACCAAAATGAGAGTTTTAACTCAAGGGGCCTAAATATGGAAAAACCAGACATTCTTGTTTAGCTAAACAGTCCCCTTTTACTCTTGTGTCCAAGTATAGTTATTAATAGTGTAGCCCTCCACCCTACTCCACCCCCACACTCAAATGTGGTTCAGTTTGGACAATAAATTATATGAGGATCTTACCTAAATGGCTATTAACTTTGTTATAGAACTTTAAGCTTTGACTATGACGTAGGCAAAAGAAGTTCTGTGATTTTCCCACAAGGAAAAGGATGGTCAAACTGGTTAAACCACTCTGCCTTTTCTCCTACAGAAAAGACATAAATCTGGCAACAGAAACAAAATGAGGGGGGCTTTAAATAACAAAAGAACCAGCTACTCTATATTCTTTTGACTTTGCTGCTCTTAACAGACTGGCCATGACCATTTCTGAATAATGGGGACTCTCCTGCCAGCCACCAGAAACTTTAAATGTCACCAGTAGTTATGAGAAAAATGTCTCATATATTTTCTCATATTTATTTATCTTATCCCTGGGGTATCAGACAAAAAGTAGAGGTGGGGCTTTGAATCAGGCACTATTTATTTTTAGGTTGAAGTACAACTTTCCATCAAGTTGTCTTTTGGGTGTTCTTCCTTAGTGAATCACTCCTCCTCTCTCCCCCAAGCCTAGAATTAACAGAAGCATCATCTCCACAGAGTGGAAAAGGTGACACAGAGCATTTGTCTGAAATTCAAGGTCCCCTGCCTCACTTCCCTTCCTGGTTCTTCCTCCCAATCTCACTCTGTGAGAAAGTCAGTGGAGTTACTGGGGATAAGGTAAGATGATAGCAGTGATTTGCAAGGCAGCAGATCGACTTACCCACACTCCAACAGCAGCCCCCTTCCCCCGGGGAATACCATGGATTCCAGAGCACTGGTCTCCCACCCCCACATTGTCTCAGCAGATTCTGGGCAAGTGTGCACAAATTTCTGTCCCACAGGCAGCAGTTCTCTGGAAGCATGTCTCAGAGTTCAGTCCCGTAGATGGCCTTATAACGTAAGTATTCTTCTAAGCACTGAAGAGCATTATCATCCACCCGTGGGTCAAACTTGTTGGCCAACAGATGATGGTTCTGAAGCATCCAGTGCAGGTCCCCAGCCCCATATATACAGATAGCCCGCTGGTGGATTCCAGTACAAGGTGCATAAGGTGCCCCCTCGCTGATATTTCCCTCATGGCCCTGCCACTTGACCAGCCTGGCAATGGCAGCCATGTCTGAGACATCGTACTTGTGGTGGTAGGGAAAAGAGCCAGGCATCCATGGTGCACGCTGAAGGGTGGCCCAGAGGTGCTCATCGGGGCTATAGGTGTCTTTTGCCCATTCTATCAGTTGTTGGGATTTGGGGTTCTCCAAGACATGTTGGATGAAGTCTCGAGAAGCCACAATATAGGCATTCCCTGTGAACATACGTAAATTATAAGGGGGAGGATCCTTCTGCTTGCTGGTCTTGTACAACGTGTCTGTCATCTCATAGTGATATTTCCAGCGAGTTCTTTTGTACTCAGTAGGGATCTCTGACTCCATACTGTTCCCCCCATTCAACATCTTAAGGGCCTGGACCATCTCAGCGTTGGTCTTTAGAGGAAAGTCTGTCCCACATGTATTCAGGAAATATTTCCATGGCACTGCACTCTGGATTAAGTCTTCCATGCAGTTGAGGTCAGCCTGCACCCTGGACCAGGAGGCATAAATCACCCGAACAAGCTTACTGGCCATGAAGACATTTGGAAAGCATGAAATGATTGACTTGATTGCCTCTTTGAAAGTTTCTGGGGACTTCTCATCCACATGGATGCAGTATATGTTCTGTGGGACATATACAGCTCGCAGCAGCCTTTCAAAGTTTTCAATCTTCTCATGGACCACCATGGAGTATGCGATAGGGAAGTCTAATTCTTCTTTGCTCAGGGGGAACTGTATAAACTTCCTTTTGGCCTTAAAGTGCTCGCAGTCTCTAGTCAGGTTGAGGTAGTCAGTGTCTGTGAAAGGCTCCCGCTTCTTCTTGGTCTCCAAGTTGTCCAGGTGAGCCTGGATCAATGCTTCCTGCTCTCCTCGGATGATCCCAGAACAGTTAATGGACCTCTTTGCTGGAAGCCTCAGAGACTCGTACAATCTGTCCCTACAGTGCCGGCTTAGAAAGTCCTTGGATTCCAGATCCAGGTGATCAAAGTTACAATTGAATTTGAGAGAAAGTCTCAGAGCAACAATGGCCAGCAGCATACAGCAGCCCAGGGCCCACAGGTAATGCTTTAGGCAGGGGTTCCTCTTCCACAAAATCATCTTCATAGCATGGAGACCAGGGGGCGTCTGGGCACAGGGAGGGAGGAGGAGAATGGAATCCCTGGACGAACAAAATGCCTTCATTTAGAAACTACACCTGAACATTCACAGGAACATCAAGGCCAATTCCAAACTGATGGCAAAAATATGCCTCTCCTCTAGACAAATATCCTCAGTAAAGTCCTGCCTAGGATAGCCTCATATACCTGGCTTGCTCATCAAAGTTTATAACCTGACCCTACAAACAAACCAACTATCCTGGGGTCAGACTCCACCTTTACCCCGGGAGAGATAAGGGGAAGCAGAATTGAGCATCTACCGAGGTAGAAGTGTAATTAGTAAGAGGAAGTCCTCACCCTTCCTCATTCTTACCACCACCCCTCACCACCTTGTTTTTATTACATATAGCTATTATATGGAACCTAGAATTTCTGGTAAGTCTGGAGAGGGAAATCCATGAAATTCAGACTCTAGTGTCAGTTTAGAAATCTACAGGTCCTTTTAAAAAGAAAAGTACACTTTTGCTTGTTTGGCAATTTATACATCAGGATGCTTATCATCACATATAATTCATTGCTCACATGTGGTGTCTAGTCACTCTTAAAAATGTTCTTTAGAAAGTACAAAAAAAGTGGATGCAATTTTTAAAGGGGGGGCATTGTTATCATTTATGTAAGTAACTCTTCAACTATCTAAATTTTTAAAATATATCTGCACACAATATTTAATGAGTGCCTTCTATGGGCCAGGGATATTTCTTTACACCATCCCGTTTAATCCTAACATCCAGCCTGAAATGTAGCATTATTAGCAGCCCAGGGCCCGCAGATCTCTTTTACAGATAGGAAAATGGAATCTAAATAACTTGCCAAATATCACTCATGTTATAAAGACATAGATCTGGGATCCCTTCCCAATCCCCCTGTCCTCTAGTTGTTTTTTTGTTGTTGTTGTTGCCCTCAAGCCTAATACTTGTTCCACCAAACCACAGCTATCTTTTCAATAAAATGTAGGGTGCTAAGTACCACCAAAGGAAGCCAGATATTCAAGAAGAGTCCCTAAAAGGAGAGAAACATCCTTCCAGCTATGGTTGTTTGCCCTTGTTGCATCCTCTCTCTAAGCAAAAGATTGTATCTTCTTTAGTATTAACTTTTATGATCATCTAAGAGGAAGAAAAATGAAAAATTAAGAAAATTCTCACCTTTAATAGCTTCTTTCCTGCTTGGGGAAGATCTCTTGCCAGAGCTTGAATTTCCAAGGAGAAACTTACTGGGTTCCCTGGAAGTAAATGTGAACACCATTTCCCCTGGTCTTCTAACCCCTCCAAAATATGTTTTTTTTATATATTCACAGGACGTCTAAGAAACTGGCTCCAGCTCCAGCTCCTCATTTAATCTTTGCAAAGTAGAGAGTAGCTGATGGCTTTATCCTTCTCCTTTTGGGTTTCCTGCTCTCAGATACGAGAGCAAGCTCAGATAAATCATTCAAGACTACTCTCAAGCCTGAGTCATACGAAGAGGTGAGGCAGGAAAAAAAAAATGCTGGCAACATCTAAGAAGGCAAGCACTTTGCAGCCATGCTCTCCGGTCACATATCCATTCATAAAAACCCGCTAGAGCTCCTACAAGAACTTAAGCAACCTTTTTTTTTTTCTTCCCCTCAACAAGAAACCATAGAAACACAGGTAGTCTCTGCCTTTTTTTTTTTGGCCTGGAGCACAAGTGTCATTTCTCTTATCTTACCTGACCATTACAAGAGTGAGGCAATAAAATTATACCTCAAGGAGCTTTTACTTTTTTTTAAAAACAAACAAACAAAAAAAACTAATCCACAAAAACCAGAATTCTTTTTTTCAAATAGCATCTGCTTGAAAAAAAAACCATTTTCTTTGTCTTCAAAGACTTACTAATCTGCGGTTTTAAATTATCTGTAGGTTGTAGAAATACCCATAGGGTTCCAGATAGTAGATCTCCCTCACTAATGTCTGTGAGTTTAAAGTTCTTGGCAGTCTAAAGAATGGATTTTACTACCCATGGGTTGGTGGACTTCAGCAAGAGCCTCAATGGGTTTGGCAATAACATGTGGAAAGTGCCTTCTCCAAAGTCCCAGACACTGTTTGCCACTGCTTGTCTCACTCCTCCTAAAAAGAAATGAAAATTTAAAAAGTAAGCAAGCATGGGAAGCAGATGTGGCTCAATCGATGGGGCTCCTGTTTACCATATGGGAGGCCCTGGGTTCGGTTCCCAGGGCCTCCTGATGAAGGCAAGCCAGCCCACGTGGCGCGGTGAGCTGATGCAGCAGGACAACCCAACAAGGGGAGACAAGCAGACACAGAAAAACGCACAGCAAATGGACACAGTGAGCACAAGCAGCAAGGGGGAGATAAATAAATAAATAAATAAAATCTTTAAAAAAAAAAAAAAGTAAGCAAGCATGCAGCATTCTGGGCCAGGCATTTGAACAGATAGAATGTAAAGAATTTACCTAAGTATAAAGCTGTTAAATTGGTAACCAAAAAGGGGGGAAAAAGACACTAAATTATTAGGGAAGGAGCAATTGTTGGAAGCAGCTACTACCCTTGGCTGGAGGATGAAAAAGAGGAATTGTTAAATTCAGAATTTGAATAAAGGGGGCCCAAGAAACTGAAACTCAGACCCCAGAGGAGCCGGTACTGCTCAGCAGGTGCTGGGGTCTGTGAGCTCAGGAGAGTGCCTGGGCTGAGATCCAGACCTCTTAGAAGGTGCTGGTACTGATATCTCTGTTGGGGACAAGATGAGGTTTTTTGCACAAGTGGAGCAAAAACTTACTGTAAACTGGGTTCAGCCCTACTACATAAAGCAACGGCCAAAGAAGGTAAGCAGGCATTGAAGTAGTGATGCTCACAGAGCAGGAAATAGGTAGGAAGCAAACAGGAAGTCCCTACCCCAGCCTCACTGGTTCTCTCCTGCGCCCCCTATTGGTAAACCCTAACAGGGAGCAGCTAGCAAAGCACAAATGTGGTTTGCAGAGTCACACCTCTAGCAGCTCAAAGCAGAGTAAAGAAGGGAAGGTGAGCTTGATCTGGAGACAGCTGTCAGGGCCGCCTTCTTTGTACAAGAATTTTTTACTCAGTCTCCGATACCTTCAATGTAGGTAGAACTTGGCAATTTTTTGTTTTGGTCCTTCTTCTCTGCCAGTTTCTGACTGTAGAAGACTGCCAAAGGCAGGGAAATTTCCCTTTTGTGGCTGAATAATATTCCATTATACATACCACATTTTGTTTATCCATTCATCTGTTGAGGGACACTTGGGTTGTTTCCACCTTTTGGCTATTGTGCAAATACCCAAATAATGCTGCTGTGAACATGGGTGTACAATGACCTGAGTCACTGTTTTCAATTCTTTTGGATATATACTACTCATATTATCTTTTAAAAGAAAATGATTATCATACCAACTATTATATGAAAATATTAAAAATGTATTAAATGATAAAACAATGCACAATAGATTTTAGTTCTACTTTATTTTTATTTTATTTTTTTTTTACCGGGAGGTCCCGGGGATCGAACCCGGGTTCCTCCATATGGGAGACGGACGCCCAACCATTTGAGCCACATCCAACCCCAAGTTCTATTTTCTTGATCTTAAAAAACAAATTAAAAAATAAATAAAACAATGAAAATACTGGCTTCCCATTCTATCCTTTCTGGTAGCAATGAGGAAAGTATTTCTAAGGTTCTCTCTACCCTTCCTCTGTCCATGAGGTCCTGTCAACTGCACATTCTGGACCACATGGGAAGTTTCATGTGTGTAATTATGGTCATGACCATCCTTCAGGCTTGGGTAATTGAGACCTGGTGCTGGGCCCTGGCAGAGTCTCTACCTTCCTAGATGGAGATCAGAGGGAAAGATGAGGAGGGTGTTGTACCCTAAATTAGCCTATTCATAGGCCTTCATGGCAACCAGAGTAACATAGAGAAGAAAATTTTCCACTGTCCCCTAAGTGTCCTATCTGAAAAGCACACAACCTCCCCTCCCTTGAACAATCTTGCAAGAACATCTCAACCCTGCAGCTATGCCCCAGGCTATAAGGACAGTCGCATACCAAGGAGATTGCTCAAACGCTAGCTAACCGCCAAGATCCGCATCCTGCTTGCTTGCAAACTGCGTCAGCAACCCTCTATAAAAGGGAGCCATTTTAGAACCTTGGGGCTGCAATTCTCTCCTGCGTGAGAGGTGCTGCAGACACCCGCGGGCTTAGCTCAATAAACTTTATAAAAGTGGTTAAAGTCTGAGTGTGGTCGATCTCCTGGGTTACAACATTTGGAGGCCCCAGGAGATCAACCGCGAGGTCCCCCTTAATTGGGGTCGACCTCCTCAAACTAAGCGGGAAGTGCCTCCACTTCCTCGCCTTTGCTTTTAATTCGTGATCGGATTCGGACTAGGACGGTGGCCACGAGGAGTCTGGTAAGGGATTCTCCCTTTTGTATTGGCTCCGGAGCATTTGTAGGGGCTGTTGCAGGCGGGACGCCACGGTACTGCACACCCCGAATCAGGGACCGGACGCCCTCTCCTGATTTTGGAAACCGTTAGGTTTCACTTTGGTATTTGGCTGTGTGAGTGGGAGTGAGACTAGTCTCCAGTGTTTTGTTCATTTGTCTGTCTATGTTCAGTGTTTCTTAGTGGTCTAACTGTTTCAACCCTAACAGGATGGGACAAGGAAAATCCACTCTGCGGACTCCTCTTGAATGCATTCTTGCTAATTTTTCTGATTTCTTTAAGAGATCCTGTGACTATGGGAAGCCAGCAGATCCAGGCTTCCTACAGACCCTCTGTGAACTTGAATGGCCAACCTTCCGAATAGATTGGACTTCGGAAGGCTCATTTGATTTATCCCTGTTGTTTGCTGTACAATCTGTTGTTTATGGGGTTCCCCACCCCGACCAGAGGGTTTATATAGATGTTTGGATTGACATTGTGCATGATAAAGTAGATTATATCCAGAAGTGCCAGAAACCAAGGAAGGGGGATATGTATGCAAGGGTAGGCGGGAAAACCATTTTAGTAACTGCCCCGAAACCTCGAGGGTCACGGGATCCCCCGGAAGAAAAGAAAGATGAGAAACCAGAGAAACAGAAACCCTGTTTATATCCTGTTCTGCCGGGGGAAACTGATGATATAGCTGAAAGCTTATTTGACCCCCCCCCCTTACCCAAGAACTCCCTCGCAGCAACAGACCCCAGGGCGCTCACCCCCAGGGGAAGTCCAGAGTCCTCCCCACACGAGAGGGGGAACTCCCTATCAGCCCCCTCCACCAGGGCCTGATTCTTCAGTGCCCCTGTTGCCGCTCAGGGAAGTTCCTCCTCAACCAGGGGCGCCTCCGGGCCATACTCGAATGATTTATGTCCCATTTTCCACCTCTGATCTCTATAATTGGAAACACCAGAACCCTCCTTTTTTAGAGGACCCCCAGAGGCTGATTTCGCTTTTGGAAACTATTTTCCGCACTCATCAGCCTACCTGGGATGATTGTCAACAGATTTTACAGACGTTGTTCACTTCTGAAGAGAGAGAGAGAGAGAGAATCCATCGGGAGGCTGCTAAGATTATCTTGGGGGACAATGAGGGGGACTCCCAGACTAGGAGGGATGAATTGGAGGAATCACTCCCTTCGAGTCCTCCTCGTTGGAACCCTAACACTGATGTAGGGATGACAGTCTTGTGCCACTATCACCAGTCTCTACTTAGGGGTCTAAGGGCTGCAGCTAAAAAGCCTACTAATTTAACTAAGGTTAGTGCAGTCATGCAGGGTAAGGACGAGTCCCTGGCTGTGTTCTTAGAGAGATTATTGGAGGCATATCAAATGTACACCCCCTTAGACCCAGAAGATGAAAATAACAGACTAATGGTAAACATGGCGTTCGTCTCTCAGTCGGCCCCAGATATTAGAAAAAAACTTCAAAAGCAAGAAGGGTTTGAAGGAAAAGCTAGAAATGAATTGGTAGAAATAGCTCAGAAAGTTTTCCAAAATAGAGAAGATCCTATTCGGGAGCAGACCAAGCAGCTTTCACGAATCTTGCTGGCAGCACCAACCCGGAAATCCCATCCCTCAAAGGGACGGCCAGAGAGAGGAGACCTAAAGAAGAACCAATGTGCCTTTTGCAAGGGGATAGGACACTGGAAAAAGGATTGTCCTAAGTTGATAGGCAGAAGGGCTCAGGAACCTAAGGAACCGGCCCGCCTCTTAGTAGAAACCGAAGATTGAGGGGGTCAGGGTTCCTTCGAGCTTGGCCCCCAGGAACCCATGATAAAGTTAACAGTCGAAGGGAAGCCAACTGAATTCCTAGTAGACACGGGGGACACCTTTTCAGTTCTCCAAGAGACAACCGGGGAACTCTCATCCCAGAAGACTTCTATCATAGGGGCAACAGGAAAACCTAAATCTTACCCCTGGACTCAAGCCCGAATTACTGACTTAGGAAGGGGTACTATTACCCATTTCTTCTTAGTAATGCCAGAATGCCCATACCCCCTCTTAGGCCAAGACTTGCTGCAGAAATTAAAGGCAACCATTTCTTTTAAAGATGGGGAAACAATTTTGCAATTGGGAGATCAGCTTCCTCAATCAATTATGTTAACTGTCCCTATCTCTGAAGAATATATTCTATTTGAACAAGAGCCCAAGGGGGCTATAGGAGAAAGCTATATCCAGGAACTATTTACTGAAATCCCGGGGGTCTGGGCAGAGGGCAACCCACCAGGATTGGCTTCGCATCAACCTCCTATCATTGTGCAATTCATGAGTACTGCTCTCCCCATCCAAGTCAAGCAATACCCTATACCTCAGAAGGCAAGGGAAGGCATAGCAAAACATATCAAGAGATTAAGAGAAGCGGGAATACTGACTCCCTGCCAATCACCCTGGAATACCCCACTCTTACCAGTAAAAAAGCCAGGGACCGAAGATTATAGACCAGTACAGGACCTAAGAGAAGTCAATAGGAGGGTTGAAACCATTCACCCCACTGTACCTAACCCTTATACCCTTCTGAGCTCTCTGCCTCCAGGACGGACTTTCTATTCTGTACTGGACCTGAAAGATGCCTTCTTCACCTTACCATTGGCACCTCAGAGCCAACCCATCTTTGCCTTTGAGTGGACGGACCCTGAAGGGGGATTTTCAGGCCAGCTAACCTGGACTAGACTCCCGCAAGAATTCAAGAATTCTCCAACCATCTTTGATGAAGCCCTGAGCCTAGACCTCCTGGGATTCAGGGAATCCCACCCTCAGGTAACTCTTTTGCAATATGTAGATGACCTTCTTCTTGCAGCAGCATCAGAAGAGGATTGCCTAATCGCCACCAAGGAACTGCTCTCTGAACTAGCACACCTCGGCTACCGGGTGTCCATGAAAAAGGCTCAGATCTGTGTGCGAAAAGCCACATATTTGGGCTACCATCTGGAAGAAGGTAAAAGGACCCTATCTCTGGGACGGATAGAAGCTATCCTGAATATCCCAACTCCAACCACCAAGCGCCAGGTACGGGAATTTCTAGGGGCGGTAGGCTACTGCAGGCTTTGGATACTCGGGTTTGCTGAAATTACAAAACCCTTATACACCTGCACAGGTGGAAAGGACCCTAACTTTCACTGGACTTGGGAGGAAGAACAGGCCTTTATAGCCCTCAAGCAAGCCTTAGCCTCAGCCCCTGCCTTAGCCCTACCCGACATCACAAAACCCTTTCAGTTGTTTGTAGCTGAAAAGAAGGGGATTGCCAAAGGGGTCCTCACTCAAACCTTAGGGCCTTGGAAACGCCCAGTGGCCTATCTCTCCAAGAAACTAGACCCTGTAGCCACAGGATGGCCATCATGCATGAGGGCGATAGCTGCGACAGCTCTTCTTGTCAAGGAGGCACAGAAATTGACCTTGGGCCAAGACTTGCAGATTATCGGGGGCCACACCACTGAGGCCCTCCTTAGATCCCCACCTGACCATTGGATTTCAAATGCGCATATTACTCAATATCAGGTGCTGCTACTAAATCCTCCTCAAGTCACTTTCTCTAAGTCCATGGCTCTCAACCCAGCTACTCTGTTGCCAGATTCTAAATATGGAGAAATTGTCCATGATTGCCTGGATATTTTAGAGACTATCACTGGATCTAGACCTGACCTTTGGGACACTCCCCTGGAAAACCCAGACTACGAGCTTTATACTGATGGAAGCAGTTATCTGAAAGATAGACTGAGGTGTGCAGGCGCAGTGGTGACCACGGAAAATCAAGTACTCTGGTCACAGGACTTGCCCCAAGGAACCTCCGCCCAGAAAGCAGAACTAATTGCTCTGACCCAGGCGCTTCACTGGGCAAAAGGCAAGAAAGTCAATATCTATACTGACAACCGGTATGCATTTGCAACTGCCCTGGTACATGGAACCCTCTACCAGGAAAGAGGACTTTTGACATCGGCTGGAAAAGAAATTAAAAATAAGCAAGAGATTTTAGCTCTTTTAACAGCTATATGGAAACCTAAGGAGGTAGCCATCATCCATTGCAAGGGGCATGAAACCCAACCAAGTCGCCCCAAGAAAGGGAACGATCTTGCAGACCTGACTGCGAAGCGGGTAGCGTTGGAAGAAGTGAAGCCACTCGAAATCTTGCCACTTCTTCCCCAACGAGCCCTACCTACTTCTCCTAGCTATAACCAAGAAGAACAAGAATTAGGACAAAAACTGAATTGCACCACTGAGGCTGGACTTTGGCAACGATTGCCCGACAGGCGCCTGCTGCTGCCAAAAGCATTAGGTATTGCCCTAGTTCAGGACCTCCATTATAGCACTCACCTGGTACCTTGAAATTAATTGCTCTAATTAATAAACATTTCTATGTTCCAGATTTGAAGACCATCGCCAACTCAGAGGTAACCCGTTGCTCGACATGCGCTCAGGTCAACCCAGGGCCCCCAGTCTCTCGCAGTGTAGGGGTCCGAATCAGAGGCCATGAACCAGGGGAACATTGGGAATTAGATTTTACTGAAATTGGAAAAAGCAAATATGGCATAAATATCTCCTGGTCTTTATAGATACTTACTCCGGATGGACTGAAGCTTTTGCCACCAAGCATGAGACTGCTAATATAGTCGCTAGACACCTCCTGACAGGAATCCACCCACGGTTTGGCTTACCCTTGGCATTGGGGTCCGACAATGGCCTGGCTTTCATAGCCAAGATATCCAAAAGTCTAGCTGAGGCATTTAAAATAGACTGGAAATTACATTGCATTTACAGGCTTCAGAGCTCAGGACAGGTAGAGAGGATGAATAGGACTTTAAAGGAGATTTTAACTAAATTAAAACTGAAGACTGGAGAAAGTTGGGTAAGTCTTCTCCCTTTCGCCTTACTAAAAACCAGATGTACCCCTTATTTGAAATATTTAACCCCTTTTGAAATAATCTATGGAAGACCACCTCCCATAATCCCCAAATTACACTTGGACCACCTGGGTGACTTAACTAACCAAGAGTTTCTCAAGTCCTTATAGGCTATCAACCTCATCCGGAAAGAAGCACGACTTCTAGCCCAGCAGAAGAGACAACCAGAAGACGCTCAGCTCCCAACACTTAACATAGAGCCTGGGGACTGGGTTTGGACTAAGAAATTTAACCGAGAAACTTTAGAACCCACCTGGGAAGGACCCTTCCTTGTAATCCTCTCAACCCCAACAGCTGTTAAAGTAACAGAGAAACGCCATTGGTTGCACCATACTCAGGTAAAGAAGGCACACCTTGACCAGATCCCAAAGAAATGGGAGGTCAGACCAGATGGCAAGGACCCACTCCGGTTCAGATTTATTTCCTCCTAAGCTTTAGTCTACCTGCTACCTCCACTCCCACTAAGTACCAGTGGGTCCTAATTCGAACCAGAGATGGAAAGCATATAACTACTAATGAAACTTTTAGCACTACCCAGGTAACCCTCACCACTGACTTCTCTCAATTCTTCGATGACGACCTTTGTGACCATGAGCTTGGAGAGAGAGCCAGAATGGGGGCTCCTCATTATCCCTTGGCACGTAACTCTCTCACTGATGCTCAATTAAAAGCCATAAAATGTGACAAGGGTAAAACCAGCCAAGTACTATGGCATACCCAACACTATGCCTGCCCTGAACGCCCCTCAGGACAAAGGAGGCAATGTGGGTCTATTGCTGATTACTATTGTAAAGCTTGGGGTTGCGAAACTTTAGCATTAGGATGGACTCCTGGAGGAGGAACTGACCCCAACTTAAGTCTCCTCCGAAAAACTACTTTTAATCCACCCATGCAAAATTGGAAAGTCCATCCCAACTGTAATAATCAGACTTGCAACCCTGTTACTCTGACCATTAAAAATCCCTCTGATCCCCAATGGGCTACTGGCAGAACTTGGCGTCTGCGCCTATATGCTCCCGGTCAAGACCCTGGAACTCTGTTCACTGTACAGAAACTCCCCTGGACTTCTAAAAATAAACCTACTAACTCTCAATCGTAGCTCCCAATTAAAAACCCTATTGGACCTAAGATTAAAAATGTCACCTCCCAAAGCAGGCCTACTACCGGCCCTAACTCTTCCCAACTCCTAGCGCCATCACACCCATTGAACTCCTTTAGTAATTCTTTGCTAACTATGCTAGACTCTGTTTTCTCCCTTCTGAATGAAACGCAGCTGGCCATCACCACTGAGTGTTGGCTCTGCGTCGATCCGGCACCACCATACTACGTGGGGATTGGTGCCAACCTGACGGGAGAAATGGCCCCCCGGAACGTCTCCTACACCGATGCTGACAATTTTGGGACTGGTAACCTGTCTGATTGTTCTCGTCAGGGAAAACTCACCCTCAGCGATCTCCAAGGACAAGGGACTTGTTTCACCAGCGGCAGCTACTCCATAGACAACTCATCTTATAAGGACAATTGCCTGAACACTGTCCCCCTTACTGCTTCAGGATCCACTTGGACTTTAATCACCCCCAACGGTACCTGGTTTGCCTGTTCATCTGGTATCACCCGCTTTATTGCTCCTAGTAATGCTTCTGGACCCTCAGGTACTGCCCACTTCCTAGCTCAGGATCAACATTTTGGACTGTGATTAGAAAACTTTCAGGTACTTTCTCTGCTGATGTCACTCTCCTCCAGACCCAAGTACAGTATCTTGAAAAACAAGTTGACTCCTTAGCAGAAGTAGCTATGCAGAACAGAAGGGGACTAGATTTACTGTTTCTGAAACAGGGTGGCTTATGTGCCGCCCTCGGAGAAGCCTGCTGTTTTTATGTAAACCATTCAGGAATTATTAAACAATCAATGCAAGAACTGCAAAAGAGACTCAGAGAGAGAGATCTAGAAGAACAATCCTCTGAGTCTTGGTTTCAGAACCTTTTCAATTGGTCTCCATGGCTGACTACTTTAATTTCAGCCCTAGTAGGCCCTCTCATACTGTTACTTTTAGGTCTCACTTGCGGACCTATCATTATCAATAGGCTTGTAGCTTTTGTCAAGGACAGAGTCCAATTGGTCAAACTAATGGTATTAGCCCAACCCTACCAACACCTGCCAACGACTGGAGACCACTAAGAAGAGAAGTGGGGAATGTTGTACCCTAAATTAGCCTATTCATAGGCCTTCATGGCAACCAGAGTAACGTAGAGTAGAAAATTTTCCACTGTTCCCTAAGAGTCCTATCTGAAAAGCACACAACCTCCCCTTCCTTGAACAATCTTGCAAGAACATCTCAACCCTGCAGCTATGCCCCAGGCTATCAGGACGGTCGCATACCAAGGAGATTGCTCAAAGCTAGCTAACCGCCAAGATCTGCTTCTGTACATCCTGCTTGCTTGCAAACTGCGTCAGCAACCCCCTATAAAAGGGAGCCATTTTAGAACCTCGGGGCGTGAAAGGTGCTGCAGACACCCACGGGCTTAGCTCAATAAACTTCGTAAAAGTGGTTAAAGTCTCAGTGTGGTCGATCTCCTGGGTTACAACAAGGGGAGAACACAGGCTTATCTACCTGTCAAGGAGGCCCAAGGTGGATGGTTGCACAGGTGGGAGGTTACACGGAAGGACCCTAGTACGTCCTCAAATAATGTGGTTCCAGCTCAGCAGATACAAGCTTTGTCTTTGATCATTGCTTCCTGGCCTGGCCCCGGGTGTAGGGTGTGTACCTACTTTGGATAATTTACAGTGGACTAGAACCCATGGTTGAGGAAGTCTAGAACCCAGATGAAATTCTAGCTCTCTTTGTCCTTGACAAGCTTCTGGATCCTCCCTGGGCCCCTGTTATCTCCTCTATAGCCTGAGCATAGTAATGGTATGCATTGCTAAACAAGTGCCGTGCAAATGTAACTGTGTCTGGAGCTCATAGTTAGGAGGGAAGAACAAGCAATAACGAGAAAATGCAAAAAGTACTGTAAGGGCAACTGTAGTAAGTAGACCTAGAGCTCTGTGGGAAGGTGTGATTCCCAGAAGACAACCTGGAAAAAGTGGCATTTAGTCTGCCATCAAATGGGTGAATAGAAATCAGTCAGGCAAATAGGAGGGGAAGAGGGAACTGTCCCTTTGAAGATCCAGCATGTTGTTCTTATCCTCAAGATCACAATATCTGTCCATGTGCCCTTATATTTCTCCCCCTTTACTTTCAGTTCCTGGATAACCAGGTTCTTTCTCACATCCAGACAAGTCTCAGACTGTTTTCTCTACCCAGAGTGAATGCCTGCCCTTCCTCTTCTCCACCTGGCGAGCTTGCACTCTTTAAGTCTCAGCTAGACTGGGATTTTCCCTGGGCAGCCTCCCCTGACCCTTGGCTTGTGTTGGAGGTCCCTTTTCCTTGGTCTCAGGTTACATCCTGAAACATTTCCTAATCATAATGTTTGCCATACTCTAGTCTCCACTATGTTGTAAATTCTGGCTTCCTCAAGATGACACAGCTAGTAGGTAGCAGGGCCGGGATTTGTACCCAGGCAGCCTGGCCCTAGGTCCACCTCCTTATCCACTCCATTCCAGCTGCTCACACTATGAGAATCATGTTCCAGGGCAGGCCTGCCACTCCTAGTGGGATTCTAGAGCAGGATCTGCTACTCCATGGCTGGGATGCTGCCTGGGATGAAGACTTTCTTTTTCCTGGGCCTCAGTTTCTCCACCCATAAAGAGAGATATGAGTGCATCATATGAAAGGGAGAAAGTAACTTGCCCGAGATGAGATAATCATTCTTTGTGATGGATTCACAGGCAGACAATTCAAATTCAGAGTCAGTTTGCTTAATCTCACCCTCATTGCCTCAGGTGCATGACAAGTTGTTTGTTGAATAAGTTAGTGGTTGAATGGCTGAGCCCACCCAGCTCTGAAGGGAGAAGGGATCACTTGATTCTAAGTGATATTTAATCCAGCACCCTAGTGACTGACTCCTTGAATTCTTGTAGAAAACTTCTGGAAGAATGTATGTCAACAGTGGTCAATTTTTATTTTACAAAAATTGGATTATATTTTACATGCCCTTTTGAAACTTGTTTTTTTCTTTTACAATATATATGGAAAGTCATTACATGTTAATACCTTGAAAGCCGCTTCATTTTTTTTTTTTTTTAAGGTTGCATATTATTCCCTTGGTTATCCCTGAATGGGATATACTGTTTCCTGTTATCAGTGGGAATGAAGTTATTTTTCCAGTGCATTTTTTTTTTTTTTTTTTTTAGATTTTATTTATTTATTCATTTATCCCCCCCTTGCTGCTTGTGCTCGCTGGGTCAGCTAACCATGCCGTGCGGGCGGGCTTGCCTTCACCAGGAGGCCCCGGAAACCGAACCAGGGGCCTCCCATATAGTAAACGGGAGCCCTACTGATTGAGCCACAGCCGCTTCCCTCCAGTGCATTTTTAAAATTTATTTATTTTATTTTTTCAGAGATACTTAGATTACATAAATGTTACCCCAAAAATATAGGGATTCCCATATGCCCCACTCCCCACACCTCCTGCACCCTCCCACATAACCTTCATCCTTCATTAGTGTGGCACGTTCATTGCAATTGATAACTGCACCCTGGGGCTTTGCCACTGAGCATGGACCATAGTTCACAGTGTAGTTTGCACTCTCTCCCACACAGTTCTGCAGGTTATGGGAAGATATAAAATGGCCTATATCTGTCATTGCAAGGTCATTCAGGACGATTCCCAAGTCCCGAAAAAGCACCCGTATTACACCTCTTTTTCCCTTTCCCTGCCCCCAGAGCCTCAGTGGCTACTGCCTCCACATCAATGTTATAATTTCTTCCATTGCTAGAATCACAATAAGTCTATAGTAGAATACCAGTAATCCCACTCTAGTCCATAATTCATTCCCCAATCCTGAGGATTCTGGGATGGTGATGTCCACCCCACCTCTAACTGAGAGGGGGCTTCGATCCCATACAGCTGATGGATGGGACTCTCTTGTTTGCAGTTGGAGGCTTTTTCGTTTCCTTGGTATGGGGGTTGTCAGTCCTCACCTCCTTGTTAGTTGTGCTGGGTGAGTCAAATGAACTGGAAAGTAGGTGTTGCAACTCCACTGAGGCTCAGGGCCCAGCTGGCACATGGACAGCCCAAATATTCCAGTCTCTTGGACATACACCTACCAACTCCAGCACCAAGTATAGGTTTAAATATAAGGGACAGATGAGCCATGTGTAGGGAAGCCATAACTGAGTCCAACTCTGTCACTCTCAGGAGCACAAACTCCAAAGTAGGACCTACTGGCAAACTCCAGAGCCATCTGCCCTGACCATAGGACCTGGATGTCTCCAGAGCCTCAGGAGCCCCACTATTTGCAGTAGTATCCACTTTGGCAGTCTATGAGATCCTGCTGAGATGTGCATAAGCATTACCTCTGGGATGACTTCCCAACTCACTTTGAAGTCTTTTAGTCATATAAACTCATTTGTCTTTACCTTTTCCCCCTTTTATTTGAGGTCTTTTTCCAGTTGCATTGTTAGTTGGTGGTTGGTAGCAATCCCTCGGTGCCAGGGAGGCTCATCCCCGAGGTCATGTCCCATGCTGGGGGAAGGTAATGCATTTATGTGCTGAGTTTGGCTTAGAGAGAGGCCACATTTGAGCAACAAGGAGCCTCTCAGGAGGCATCTCTTAGGCACCCCACAACACTAGGCTAAGTTTCCATTTCAAGAGCAAAGGCTCACAAGCATAGTCATCAATATCAAGGGCCTATCAATGGACCATCCTCCTTTGCTAGCCATTGCCCCTGCACTTGGGGAATGTGGCAGAGCTCCCCAGGATGGGAATTCAGTATTCTCTCGGTTATTGTGTGAATCTCCACCCACTGTGACAATGCCCCATGAACATTTGAACACATGTATATACCTTATATGTATGTCCAGGTGAACTTCCTCCCATGTATCCCCCATCACTGACACCCCACACCAATTATCCTCCCCTGCCCCAGTTGTAACCCTTCTGTGATCCAAAGCTTCTTCAAAAATGAAGTCAATAAAACAGCCAAATACAATTAATAGGAAAATGAAATAATAATGACAAGTTTAAATATAAGAAATAAAATACATAAAAAAATTTTAAATCTGAAAATTAAATTAAAAGATTGGAATATTAAAAATAATGAAAAATATTTAAATTTTTTTGACATTTTGCCTTTCATCACTGTAATATCTATTATCCTGTATGTAAAGTGACATTTTCTTCTATTTATTCCCCAGTGTCTTACTTTTTTTTATTTAGTTTTCAAAGAAGTTTTAGGTCACAGTAAAGTCACATACAGAATACAGGGGACTCTCATATATCCAACATCCTCCCCCTTTCCCCTCTTCCTGTATTAATACCTTTTTATATGTGGATGGTACCTTTGTTACAACTGATATACAAATAGTGAAACATAGCTACTAACCATGGTCAATGGTTTACATTATGGTTTACACTTCTCCAAGGAAGAACTACAAATGGCTAAAAAGCACATGAAAAGATGCTCAACATCACTAGCTATTAGGGAAATACAAATCAAAACTACAATGAGATACCATCTTACACCCATTAGTCTGGTGGCTATTAAAAAAACAGAGGACTATAAGTGTTGGAGAGGATATGGAGGAATGGGAACCTTCATCCACTGCTGGTGGGAATGTGGAATGGTCCAGCCATTGTGGAGGACAGTTTGGCGGTTCCTCAAAAAACTAACTATAGAACTGCCATAAGATTCAGCAATTCCACTGCTGGGTATATACCCAGAAGAATTGAAAGCAAGGACACAAACAGATATATGCACATCAATGTTCATAGCGGCATTATTCACTATTGCCAAAGGCTGGAATCAACTCAAATGCCCATCAACAGATGAATGGATAAACTAAATGTGGTACATACATACAATGGAATATTACTCAGCTGTAAGAAGGAAAACAGTGCTAACACACAAGATAACATGGATGAATCTTGAGTACCTTATGTTGAGTTAAGCAAGCCAGGAATTGAAGGACAAATATTACATGACCTCACTGATATGAATTAAGCTAATCAAGTAGACTCAGAGAGCTATTGTCTGGAAGATAGTTTATGGGAAACAGAGAAGGAGAAGGAGGTTGTGAGCCAAGGCCCATGATAAGATGAAAATGTGTAGTTGGGCATTGAAGAGATATGACAGGAGGGTAGTTATACTATTGGGTTGGGCAGTGCAGGCTTGACCGGTGGGTAGATTGGGGAGGGTGAGTTGGAAGGTCCATGGAACTTGGGGGAGGGTTGGGGGAGGAACAAGGTGAACCCTGGGGATTGGTGGGTATGTGGTTGAAAGTACAAAGTTGGGAATGCTTTTATGGCCATATGACAAAGAAGTGTTACTGGTTTAGGGTGTTGGATGGGGGGGGCATTCGGGATAGGGCACACTGGGAGCAGACTTGTAGGGAGTGTGTGAGTGATAATTTTGTCATGTGTTGTGTCAGTGGGTGGAGACCCACATAATGAGCGGGAAGGAGTTGGATTCCTATCCTGGGGAGAACTGATATGTTCACAAACAGAGGGGCGGGAGTCTTTTAAGAGCATGGGCAGTTCCTAATAGGAGAGGACAAACCAGTGTGTCAAGACCTCAGTGTTGCTGCAAGTAACTATGAATCTTGTCATCCAAGGAGTGAAGCCGGGTGATGGCCACGGGCCCCGAGGGGAGGGGGAGGGAGGAATAGAATAGATGGAACAGGGGGTATTTAGTGGGCAATGGAAGTGTTCTACATGATCTTGCAATGATGGACACAGGTCATGTTAAATATCATCAAAATTTATAAAAGTATGCAGTCTAAAATATAAACCATAATGTAAACCATTGTCCAGTGCATTTTTAATGATAAATAATGCTGTATTAGATATATGTATCTATATACACATACATACATACTTATGTCTATATTTGTGCATTTTGTAGCTATTTTTATAGAAAAAATTATTAGAAGTATAGTTTCTGGGTCAAAGATTGTGCAGCCTTAAAAGATTTTAGGCAAGAAATAGCAAACTCGTAATGAGAGAAAGTAGATTAGAGATTTCCGGGGAATGGGGAGAGGGGGAGTGTATGTTTGATGGATATGGAGTATTTGTAAATAAAGTTAAATATAAAAGAAAAATGACACCTATTACAACAGTGCTTGTTTCCCCACACTCTTGCCAACGCCTGGTATTATCCTTTTTTTTTTTTTTTTTTGTCTTTATCAATTGATAGGTGAAAAAATTACATCCCACTATTGTTTTAATCTACATTTCATTGATTATTTGTAAATTTGAACATTTTTTAATATGTTTTCTGACCATTGGTATTTTTCTTAAATTTCTGCTCATTTTTTTCTACCCATTTTTCTATTGGGTTGTTAGTTTTTCTTATTAATTTGTAAAAGCTATGTGAATTTAAAGAATATTCACCCTCTGTTCTGGTTTTGTAGATACTTCAGCCCAGTATGTTGTCTTTGACTCTGTATTATGGTTTTCTTTGCTATATGCAATACTTGGTATATAGAAGTTTGAATTTATTCTATGTAGTCAAATTTATCTATATTTTCCTTTTGGCTTCTGGGCTTCATACAATGCTTTTGTACTCCAGGGTCATAAAAATATTCACTCACATTTTCTTTTAATATTTTTATGAAACGCTTTTACCTTTAAATCTTGGACCTACCTGAAATATATTTTGATGTATGGAATGAAGTAACGAAGGCAGTGATTATGTTAGAACCGAGTAGCTGTGCTTTAAAATAAAGCTTTTGTCACTTTGGTTTAGAACTTCAGGAAAATGCCAAATCCCAGAGAATGTGAGAAGGGGAGTGCTAGGGTAACAGCTGACTTGAAGAAGAGGTATCACTAAGTTCCAAAACTACATTTGATTTTGTATATGTAAACACCAGCCAGTGATTTTGAAAAGCCACACAGCCAGGGGTTTTATAGAGAAATCAGAATCTAATTCATAGAAATTAAGGCAAATAAACGAAAACGTAACTGGTACAGCATAACTTATCCATGACATTTTATTATCTCTGTTAGACAGCATCTATTCCTGGCCACATTCTGAGTGACAGAGTCCGCTTAACTTTGGGTGCTATTTAAATAAGATACTCTTGTGGACACTAATCAAGTTCCCATTCACAAATGAGCAAATATGATACTTATCATGGTCTATGTAGTAGCGCAAACATACAGGGTATCGACCACTCAATCGATCCAATTATATACGTGGGAAAAAACATTAGAAATTACGGGGCTAACCCTGTTTTTGAGAGAACAACAAAAAAGAAAGAGGTTAGAAGGTGGTGTTAGTGAAGGAAAACGGAAGTACAACAGGGAGGCCAGGCAGCTGGAAGAAGGTAGAAACCTACCGTGAAAAGTAAACTAAATTAATTGTGGGAGTGTCAGGAACAACCAACTACACAATCAAATGAATGGCAGAATAAGGAAGCATGAGCTTTTTTGAGGTTAAAGTAGGCAAGATAAGGCCAAGGGAAAACTGATCAGGGCTGCTCTGGAGGGTGGTGATTGAGGCCAGGGCAGCCTGGTTAAAGGGAACATTTTCTGCCCTTTACTTTGCAATGCAAATAATTAGTGAACAGGATAATATCCAGGATTTATACACAAAGTCAATTTCCAGGAGCTGTCCTGGTCACATTCAACCAGATTACCAACCTCTTTAGAAATTGTTCCCTCTCTCACTGTGTGACTTTAATCGGCCACTTTCCTTCCCTGGACCTCAGTTTCCTCACTGACCTAACCCTAATCCTAACCCTAAACCTGAATCTGAAAGACCAGCTCTTTGAATTCAGAAATTCTATGATCCTAATGCCTGGCATTTTTGTCCTGGGAGCATATGTCAGAACAATGGTCCAAGAATCTTTATTTTGTCAGCAGAGTTCATTCAGGACAGAAGAAAGGAGCAGAAGACTGGAAGTGAGGAGGCCAGATGAGAAGATAGGACAACAGTCCAAGTGGAAATGATGAGGCCCCCTTCAGGTCAGTGACACTTGAGATAAGATAGAGGGGAGGGCTGGATGAGAGACAGGAAGAATTTAAGAGCACCACAGATTTGAGAAGACTTGGAGTCCAAATCAGGGAACAAGGAGACTTCTGACCCAAAATTCACGATGGCAACCCCAGGTAATGCCAGTCCAGAAAGGAATACCCAAAGATTAGGTAATACCCAATCTTGTTGGGTATAATTTCCAAAAACTTGACTCTACAAATACAGGTTGAATGTGTGTATAGAGAAATTGTATAAAATTGTGTAGAGAAAGCCCTGGAGACCCCTCAGAGCCAAAAAACTCATGCCCTCTTAAGTTTCCACTTTTTCTTTCAGAATTTGAAATTCCCACCAAGGCAGCTGACCCAGACAGCCAATCAAGCCCTTAGGGGATTTCTGTCATATAAATCAGAAAAACCATGCCATTCTTTCAGAGTACAGCAAACTACCTCATGGGTTACACTTTGTACTTCACCTTTTGAGGCCTGTTGGAAGTTCAGTCTAGTTATAAGTCTAAATAAAAGAGGGGTGTGGTCATGGATGGGATATGATAGGAATTAGCAGTGTCTTGCAAGCCAACTATCTCAGGGCATTCTACTAGTTTCACCTGGTGAAACAGGGTTAATCTCTTCAGATGCATGTGTAAGGGCTGTTTCCTCAGGGGAGGAAAATACAGATTTTATCAAGCAAAGCAGGATTAATCTCTTCAGACTGAGTTGGAATGTCTGATTCTTCAAGGCAGACCATTATAGGTTTATTTGGCAAAGAAGGCTTAGCAGAACCTAGGGGTTTAATATTCCCGTTATCATCATTACCAGCCCATATGTCCCCATTCCATTTTCTGGATCCCATTCCTTTCCACTCAATGCCCTAACTTTAATAGCAAACACATTGCAAGGTTAGGAATTCAATTTGTGTTGGAAATCAGCCACTCACACAATGAGACTCTGTATGGTTTTCAGAAATCTTGAGTCTGTTTCTACAAGGAACAGAAGTTTCTTTCAGGGCACACAGAAACTTTCATGTCTTTCATGAAGCACTTGAAATTTGAAGACCTGAGCTCATCCTTGTCTTTGACAACTTTATCCAGCATATTTAGAACCAACCATCCAATATCATCATAAATTATACATTTTATAAATTATGTATACATTATAAATATCATAATAAAACTCTTCTAAGGTATCAAACACACTGTCACCCAGAGCATTGCCTCATATGCATTTGAGTAGGAGAATCCAATGGTGATTTTTTGCATATCTCTATTGGCAATTCACATTATGGACTATCAGTTTCCTCACTGGAAACAGAGTCATTAGAGCCTTTTAATCTAACCAAATTAGAGAACCAATTCCCAAAACCCCCAGAATCTCTCCTGGTACCAAAATTTATATTAGTCAGGGATCTTCAGAGAAAAAGAACTAGGAGATATATAGATTCTAAGAGATTTATTATAGGAATTGGTTCATATGACCGTGGTGATTGACAGATTTGAATTCCATAAATCAGGTCACAAATTAGATACTCCATGAAGGTGACATTGAATTCTCTGGGAAAAGAGGGCAGGTTGAAGTAGAGATAGAAGTTCTTTCTCATTTCTGAAGTTTTTAGTTCTGGCTTTAAGACCTCCAACTGCTTGGATGAAGAGACTCCTCTCATTGTTGAGGAGTACACTTTGTTGAGTGTAGATGCAATCAGCATTAGATGCAATCAACGGATGAATAATATAAGTCCATATACAAAATGTCCTCTCAATAACAACCAGGCCAGAGTTTCCTTTACCAGACAACTGGAACCATTGCCTAGCCAAGTTGATGAAAATGAAATGAAACATCACACCCACTCTAATCCAGTTTGGCCTCATCTTAACTTCTACATCTTCAAAGACTCTATTTGCAAAGTCACATTTACAAAACAGGAGATTAGGGTTTGAACATGTTTTTTGGAGGGGACACAATTCAACCTATTAGAGTGTGTGAGATAGATTTAACTTCCTTGCACAGCAGTAGAAAATTAGCAAGGGCTAAGCATTTGACCTTGCTTCTCTCATTTCACTGAAAACCCACAAAATGTTCCAAATCCAGTTCTCAGACAAAGAAGATTTGTAACTCTGAAAAATAAACAAGGAATTCTCAAACACAAGTGCCCTGGTGGCTCCAGTCATCATTTTCCTTATACTTATATAAGGCAGACAAGAAAGTCCCATGAAAGGGAACTGATTAAGACAAAAAGAAACTTAGGTAAATCCTGAAGTAACAGTTTAAATATATTTGAAATATATCATCCTGGCCTAGTAGAAATATATAAATAGGACTGTCTAGGAGTAGAAAATAGGTGGCTCTTGAATCCAGGTAAAATCCCATTCTCAGTGGGCTGTGGTTTAGACTTCTCTAAAGATCTGGGGCAAAGGAGAAAAACGCATCTCACAACAACCAGAAACATCTCACTTAAAAGTTTTGAAGTTGCTTTCCATTTCTTTTCCTAAACACAACAGTTCTTCAAATTTAAGATGTCATTGATTATAAGATGCATCATTATTTTATGAGCTACTAAGAAAGAACAAATGCTGCCAACTAAAGTTTGACACAATGCTCTGATTATTTAGAAGTTTTGTTTTATGCTTACTGAAAGGGCTCCTTCAGACTCTTTGGACAGAGCTGACCCACTACCTGGTTTCATGATCCTGCCCCCACACACACCCTTAGCATTGACAGTAATTGAGGGTGTTGAAGAATCCTGGAGTTAAATCAGTATTTCCTCTTTGGCTCCATTTGTAGTTTTGTTTTTGCCTCAATGGAATCACCTGACTCTGGAAATTAAGCAGTTTCTGTTCAAAGACCATAGGAAGTTTCTAATAAATTAATGATCAATTCCTTAATGATTGTCCATAATGATGCATGAATTAGTCACATTCATACATGACTGCATTGAAATTTCTCTATTCTGAGGAATTTAACAATTCTTCCTGTTTTCAGTTTCAGTGTTTGGCCTGTGAAAGGCACACACAGTCTCAAAATAAAGTAGAAGTTTTTATTGCCTTATGGTTAACCTATTTTTTTTTAATTGAGGTAAAACATATAACATAAAATTAACCATTTTAATGTGAACAAATCAGTGGCGATTAGTACATTCACATTGCTGTGCAACCATCACATGTATGTAGTTCCAAAAACATTTTTATCACCCCAGGAAGAAACTCCATACTCATTAGGTAGTCACTCCCATTCTCCTCCACCCCTAGCTCCAAACAACCACTAATCTGCTTTCTGTCTTCATGGATTTACCTATTTTGAATATTTCATATAAATGGAATCACACAATGTGGCAGTTTGAGATTATTTTTGAATCCTAAAAAGAGAAAGATTGTGTTTAGAAGTAATCTATTTCTCTGAGTGTGAAACCCTTTGATTGTATTAAATTGAGTTGAAGGGCCTTTGATTAGGTTACTTGATAAGATTGCCTTAGGGCTTTTGATTATACTATGTCAGTGAGGCGTGACTCCCACTGAGTCCCTACCCCCTTTCTGGGTCTGATATAAATGGACTCACAGGGACAGACAGAGAAAAAAAAGCCAGCATATTTTTGATTTTGCAGTATAAGAGAGAGGATTACTTAAGCATGAAGGCCCCAAGAGGCTGGGCCCATAGAGTAGGTCAAGAGAAGACCAGCCCTGCTCTATGCCTGATAGCTCACAGCTGAACTTGGAAAGAGAACAGAACAGCCAAGACTGATAGGGGAGGCCCAGAAAGAGACAAGCCCTATGCCAGCTTGCAGCTGAAATCAGAAAGAATGTGGAGCAGCTGAGCCTGAGAGAGGAAGACCAGGGAGGAAGTAAGAGACCAGGCAGAGATCACCTGCCATCTTGCTTCAACATGTGGCAGCTGACTTTGATAAGAAAGCACCTCTTACTGTGTCTTGAGTTGGAACTGTAAGTTTTTATTCCCCAAAAATACCCTTTATAAAAGCCAACACACACACACACACACACACACAAGGCCAACACATTTTTGGTACTTTGCACCAGCAGTCCTTTGGCAAACTAAAACAGAAATTGGTACCAGAAGTGTGGGGTCATGCTGCTGGCAATTACCAAAAATACTGGAATGGTTTTATAACAGAGTAAGGGGTATTTTTTGGAGGAATTGTGAGTTGCTTGATGGAAAAGGTCTAGATTGTCTTAAAGAGACTCTTGGTAGGAATATGGATCCGGAAGTTATTTTTTATGAGGTCGTAGAGGGAAATGATGAAACTATTATTGGAAACTGGAGGAAAGGCGATCCTTGTTTTGATGTTACAGAGCACTTGGCAAGATTGACTCCTGATGTTAGATGGAAAACAGAATTTGAAAATGATGAGCTTGGACATTTAGCTGAGGAGATTTCCAAAGTAAATGTGGAGAATGCAGCCTGGCTTCTCCTCGCAACTTATATCAAAATACAAGATGAAAGAGATATGCCAGGAGTCCAACTTCATTCTTTTGCATGTGGCTACCCAGTTGTCCCAGTACTATTTCTTAGACTATTATTCCCCCACTGAATTGTCTTGGCACCCTTGTCTAAAATCAATTGACCGTAAATGTGAAAGTTTACTTCTGGGTTCTTATTGATATTTCAGTGATCTATCTGTCCATCCTTATGCCAGTACCACACTGTTTTGATTACTGTAACTTTGAAGTAAGTTTTCAATTTGAGAAGTATGAGTCCTCCTTTTATTTTTTTTTCAAGACTGTTTTGGCTATTTAGGGTCTCTCAAATTTCATATGAATTTTAGGTTTAGTTTTTTTCTCCACCTTCCATTTGCTGTACATCTTCCAGGATCTGATTCTGAATCTTGCCCCACAGTGTGTGTGAGGTGGGGAGTGGTGGCACTGCTGGTGTTCATAACTCAGCAGGACATTCAGTGATACTTTTATTACCCCCAACCCTTCACTGTAGTCCTAACAATTGTGAGGTTCAGACCCTCCACTCTCTCCCAACAGCCCAGCACAGAACAGGTGAACCAACACACACACATATGTCAATATTTCCTGAGGAGAAATAATTGTTCTTGGAGACAATATAGTTTAAATCCCAAAGGAGGAGGAGAAACAGTGTCCCAACTGCCTCATACTTTGCAGGTTTTTTCCCTCTCCCAAAATAGTCAATAGTTCATATTCTTGCATAACAGGTTTTGGTCTTTTCCTTCCTTTTCTGCTTTTAAAAAGGGGCATATAGTTCAAATAGGTAATGTCCTAACCCTTAAAAATATAAAAACTTAGTCAAAGCTTTGAGATGTTTGCCACAAAAATGTGATTACATTTTATTCCAGTATTTTTATTGTCTTTATTTTCTTAAGATGTGTTAGGGGATATGGGGGTATAGGAAGACCATTTTATTATCCTAGTTACAGCCTATTCCAATAGTTAGACTATATTACTTAATTTAAAATTATACACACTGTCCTGTTAGGACATAAACAGAAAAGGGATGTTTATGAAGTTATTTAAAGTTGTCATTTTATACTGTAAACTATACAGGGTATGTATTTTCTCTGCAATTATGTAAATTACATATATATTAATTACATGTATAACATTTACATACCTGTATCTGTATCTATGTATTTATCATCTATCTCTCTATACATATTTATGCTGTATAGCTCTTCAAGAATATAAACTCTTTGTAATTCTTGGTATACTAGTCTGCAAAGTTGTACAGATTCCTGAAGGAATAATGCAGGAGCCCTAGCTTCTAGGACACAGCAGCCTCTTTGAGCTTATTTTTCAAATTCTGTGAGATAGTTTGGGGCTTCTGCTCAGTAACTGAACCCTGAGATAAGGTTTTCATGAGTGGTGTAAAATTTCTTCTCTCTTTGGGATCTCAGCATGAGCTTGAGCTGTGTTCACTCTGGGACGCTGGCTTGCCTGGACTTGCCTGGAGTAGGGCAGGTGTGAAGGATCAATCAGGAGCCCGTTTGCATCACTGAAGTCCTGGGAGGTGGGGAGGCAGGGAGATAAGCACATGAAAAGATGCACAACATCACTAGCTATTAGGGAAATGCAAATCAAAACTACAATGATATATCATTTCACACGTATTAGAATGGCCATTCTACTGCAAGTGTTGGAGAGGATATGGAGAAATAAGAACACTTATTCACTGTTGGTGAGAATGTAGAATGGTGCAGCTGCTGTAGAAGATGGCTTGGTGTTTCCTCAGGAGGTTAAATATAGATTTGTCTGATGATCCAGCAATCCCACTACTAAGTATATATTTAGAAGAACTGATAGCAAGGATGCAAACAAACAATTGCACACCAAAGTTCATAGCGGCATTATTCACAATTGCTAAAAAATGGAAATAACCCAGGTATATATATATGATGGAATATTAGTCAGCTGTAAGAAGAAATAAAGTCATGTTGCATATGACAGCATGTATGAACCTTGAGGACATTATGTTGAGTGAAATAAGGCAGACACTAAAGGACAAATATTGTATGATCTCACTGATATGAACTAAATATAATAAGCAAACTCATGGAGTTAACATCTAGAAGACTGGTCACCAGAAGACAGAATGAGGATAGAGAATGGGTAACTGAGGCCTAAATTGTGCAGAATTTTGTAATAAGGTTTATTGTAAATGTTTGAAATTGGATAGAGGTGATAATAGTACATTAGAGTGAATGTAATTAGCAGCGCCAATATGTGAGTATAATTGTGGTTGAAAGAAGAATGTTTAGGGTCATATATGACACTGGAAGGAAAGCTAAAGGATGAAAGATGGGACTGTATAGCATAATGAAACCTGTTGTAGATGATAAGTACGAATGTAAGAATGTTCTTCCATGAATCAGAACAAATATACATTAATATTACAAGATGATAATAATAGGGTGGTAATTGGGCAAAAATATACCTTAAGCAAATTATGGAATACAGTGAATAGTAATATATTAGTATTTCTCTTCAATTGTTAAAAAAAGAGAAAGAGAATTATGCTAAATGAAAGAAACCAGACACAATATACTGTGTATTGTTTGACTCCATTTATTTAAAATGTAAATATAAATAAATGTATAGAGATGGAATTAGATTAGCAGACATTTATGGTAGGGTAAGAATAGAGGAATTGAGAGGGGACTACTAAGAGGTAGGGTTTTTTTCTTTCAGGGATAATGAAAATGCTTTAATTTTGATTGTGGTAATGAATGCACAATTCTGTGATTATACCAAAAGCCATTGAATATACACTTTAGATGGAGTGTATAAAGTATGTGAATATGTCTCAATAAAATGGATTTTTAAAAAATCATGGAAACACATTAAAAGGACACAGGAGCAGCTTGAAAGGACTAATCTGAGAAATTAAGGACCAAAATATATAAGGATCCTAATGAGTTATAACATATTAAATAAAATAGGAATCCATGGGTTCTTACTGATAAGATAGATAGGAGAGATAGATAGTAGAGAGATGATACATAGATAGATATAAATAGGTAGATGGATAGAACATAGTTGGATGGATGAGTGAATGGATGGATGGATAGGCAGATAGAGAGACATAGGCAGGCAGGTAGGGAGACAAATGGAAAGGAGGTAGTGCTCTTCTTTATAGTAGAAGGCCAACTGATAAATGTGAAGCGGGTGATGAAATTGAAAAATCATCATTTTGCAACCATTGTAGCAAACATTGATTTATGCTGGAATCATCAATGGATGCTAAATACAGAGTGGAAAGTTTCAAAAGGAACACGATATCAGTATGATCTTAAAGTATCTCCCTGTGGATTGCTTATTAATTGCAAGGGATAAAATCATAAAAATATGGTGGAGAAATTGGACAACACTTTTACCTGGTGATAAAGTATCATTACCAATGAGGGGCAGACAGACGTTGTGTGCCTCCAGATACAATATCTGAGGATACAAGTTCTCTTTCATAGTATTCCAGCCAAGCTTGAATCTAATGATGAAGAAACATTCACTGGTAGACTTGTTTTTTACAGAGGTATGGGTTAGAATTCTGAAACTATTTGATGTGGGCTTGAATTTAAGCACTGAGAAAATAAGTAAATTTATTATAGATGATGGGAACCAGGTTTTTCATTGTCAGACGGCGGGGCATATGGAAAGAAGGAAGGTTAGAATGAACCTGACAGTGTTGGATTAGAATTGGAGGTATCAGTATGAACATGACTATAGTCATCCTCTGTCTTTCTGTCCATCCATCCATCCATCCATCCATCCATCCATCCATCCATCCATCCATCC
>JAKSZT010054396.1:21136751-21215664 GCA_026826555.1 Tolypeutes matacus
TCCATCCATCCATCCATCCATCCATCCATCCATCCATCCATCCATCCTTCCATTCATTAATCCATCCATCTATCTCTCTATCCATTTAAATAGAGACAGATAAATGTATAAATAGATATAAATGTGTTTGTGCATGAGTGTATATATATTTCCTGGCCTGTCCACTGAGAATTTCTGTAAACAATATTCTCCACTGAGCACACCTAGCATCTAGATCTTAGTTTCTGAATACCATTTTCCAATAAAAGGAAGTAAAACTCCTAGAAGAAATAAATCCAAGGCCAGGGCAGGACAAGTACAAGGAGAGCCTGGAATATCTTATTTTGCTAATGTAAAGGTAAAGACAAACTGAAAAAGAAAAAATATATATATATTAATTTTCCCTGGTACAAAAAGGGAAAGAGACTCCCCCGCTTCCCTTAAGGCATTCTTTAGAAAGCTTGCAATTATAAATCTTTTCCATGCACCCTCTGAGTTGTATGTAAAACTTTTTATAAAGCTAAACAAGCCTTTTGCCAGCTGTGAAAGTTTGAGATTATTTATGAATCTCAAAAAGATAAAGATTATGTTTGTAAACTAATCTATTCCTCTGGGTGTGATACCACTTGATTGTATTAGATTCAAAAGATTTAAGTTTACTTGATTAAGTTTAGGGCTTTTGATTTGACCACATCAGTAGGGCATGACTCAGGTTGAGTCCCCACCCCCATGGTGGGCCGATATAAATGGATACTCACTCAAGAAGACACACTGGAAGAGAGAGAGCTCTGTCATGTTTGATCCTGGGGTCCTGGGGAGAGATGAGCCATTCATTTGCCTGATAGTTTGCAGCTGATATAGGAAGCCCTGAGAGATGAGCCCTAACCATGAGAGAGAGGACTGGAAGCCCAGAGGAAAAGGAGAGACCAGGCAGAGATCAGCGACTGTCTTGTTTCAACATGTGGCAACTGACTTTGGTGAGGAAACTAACCTTGAGTTACTCTTTAGGGCCTTGTAACTGTAAGCTTTTACTCCATTTAAATATCCTTTATAAAAGCCAACAGATTTTTGGTACTTTGCATCAGCACCCTTTTGGCAGACTAATACAGAATTTGGTACCAGGAGTGGGGTACAGTCTGTTGCAGTTACCAAAAATGCTGGAATGGTTTTATAAATGGGTAAGGGGTATTTTTTTGGAGGAATTGTGAGACACTTGATGGAAAAGGCCTAGACTGCTTTGAAGGGACTGCTGGTAGGAATATGGAACCTAAAGTTATTTCTGATAAGATCTTAGAAGGAAATGATGAAACTATTATTGCAAACTGGAGGAAAGGCGATTTGTGTTTTAACGTTGTAGAGAACTTAGCAAGATTGACTCCTGATGTTAGATGGAAGGCAGAATTTGAAAATAGTGAGCCTGGACATTTAGCTAAAGAGTTTCCTGAATAAACTTGGAGAATGTGGCTTGGCTTCTCCTTGTAGCTTGTAGCAAAATGCAAAAGGAAAGAAATAAACTGAGAACTGAATTGCTGGGCACAGAGAAATCAGAGACTTGTAAGGCAGGCTTCATAATGCAGTTACCCAGGAAAGTCTTGTGGAAAGTGTTACTGTCTGATGACTTGGACCCCTGCTTCCTGCAAGCTAAACCAACAGACTTTGCAATATCTATATGAACAAAACCACCATCAGCCTGGACTAAAGAGACAGTGAGGGGAGAAATGGAAGGGAAAAAGCCTTTAAGAGAAAAACCATGTAAGCTGAGGTCTGGAATTAAGACATCTTCTTGGGCCAAGAGAGGGAACCCACCCATATGTATGTAGAGAGTGAGTTTGCCACAGCATTTGAAGAGGGTGGGTGTTCCAGCCCACAGTTCAGGGAGAGTTTTGCCACTCCAGGCTACAGAGAGGGTGAAGCACATTCCCTGGTGGTCAGGAAGAGTTAGGTCACCACCCCACTTCTCTGAAAGGGCCTATTCCCCATACATTGGGGAAAGTGAGGTCACCACCCTATTGCTCTGAAAGGGATGGGCCTGTTCCCCATAGATTAGGGAAGGCCAGGTCACTACCTCTCTGTTCTGAGGAGGTTGGGCCTGTATGCCAGAGATTAGGGAAAATGTTGCCACCACTTCATTGTACTAAGGGGGTTGAGACTCTACTTCCAGAGATTGGGGAAAGTGTGGCCATCACCCAATGTTCTTGGAGGGTGAGGTCTGGAGCTTGGTCACCACCCAGATGCTTGATGAGGGTGAAACCAAGAAAATGGCCATTGGGCAAGCCTGTGGAAATGGAGGGCCCCATGAGGCCCTAAGGAGAAGAAGAAACCATCATCCTAAGAGTGACTCTCAGACTTTGAAATCTTATGGAGTAAGCCCTACAGGTTTTCGGAACTGTGACACATATTTCCTTCCCAAATTCTCCTTGTGATAATGCAAATGTTTGTCCTATATCTGTCCCTCTGTATATTGGAAGCAGATAAATTGTTTTGTAAGTTTTACAGTTCTACAGCCAGAAGGGACTTTGCCATAAGACAAACTATATTCCTATAACTGATTATGATATGATTTGTACTTAGCATTGCTACTTAAATGATGTAAGTTTTTTTTGGAATATTGTAATGTATTTTTGGGATTCAGAGAATGAAGTTTGAGATTATTTATGAATCCCCAAAAGAAAAAGATTATGTTTGTAAACTAATCTGTCCTTCTGGTTGTGATACCCTTTGATTGTATTAAATTCAAGTTTACTTGATAAAATCAATTTAGGGATTTTGATTAGGCCACATCAGTAGGGCTTGGCTCAGGTTGAGTCCCCATCCCCTTGGTGGGCTGATATAAATGGACACTTACTCAAGAAGACACATCAGAAGAGAGAGAGCTCTGTCATGTTTGATCCTGGGGCCCTGGGGAGAGATGAGCCATTTGCCTGATAGTTTGCAGCTGATAAAAGAAGCCCTGAGAGATAAGCCCTAACCAAGAGAGAGAGGACTGGATGCCCAGAGGAAAAGGAGAGACCAGGCAGAGATCAGCGACCATCTTGCTTCAACACATGGCAACTGACTTTGGTGAGGAAAGCAACCTTCATTTGGACTCTAGGGCCTTATAACTGTAAGCTTTTACCCCAACTAAATACCCTTTATAAAAGCCAACAGATTCTGGTACTTTGCATCAGCACCCCTGTGGCAGACTAATACACCAGCTTTCCAATCCAGGAATGTCTTTCTCAAGCACCTCGGAGCATCCTACAGAAATGTAAGCATCAAGGAAGTTAGTGCTTTTATATCTCCATTTCCATGAGAGTTTAGATTAGATGCCTGGCTCCAAGTAATAATGATCTACCTGAAATAGATATATGAGAAGTTCCATTATTCTTTTGGATAGAGGCAATTAGCAAACACAAAGACCACCCCAATTACTAGATGAAAGATGAACTATGGGTGACAAAAGGTACTAAAGTCCTCTTAATGGAATAAAACCAGAACATGTACATGTATACAATGGACTATATCTGCTTGGCTATAAAAAAGGGTGAGATTTCTTTCTTTCTTTGCAATCTCTTTAGTAGTGGATTGCCTGTGGTGCCTCACATTCTAGTTTAATGATTATTCAAAAATTGTTTTCCTTTCCCTTTTACCTTTGTGGAGATGTTTTCTTGGTTGGGAAAAGATTTTGTATTTTAAAAGATTTATTTTATTTATTTATTTCTCCTCATCCCCTCATAGTTTGCACTTGCTCTGTCTGTTTGTCTTCTTTGTTTCTTTAGGAGGCACAGGGAACAGAACCCAAGACTTCCGATGTGGGAGGGAGGCACCTAATCGCTTGAGCACCTACGTTCCCTGCTTTGTTGCATCTCCCATTATGTTTTTCTTCTTGTGTCTCTTGTTGCATCGTCTTGTTGTGTCAGCTTGCTGAGCTTGCCTGTCATGCCAGTTCACTGTCTGCTTTAGGAGGCACTGGGAACCCAAAACCTCCAATGTGGGAGAGAGGCACCTAATCGCTTGGGCCACTTCTGTTCCCTGCTTCATGTGTCTCCCATGTTTTTTCTTCTTTTGTCTCTTGTTGTGTCATCTTGTTGAGTCAGTTTGCTGTGACTGCTCATCATGCCAGCTCGCTGTCTTCTTTAGAAGGCACCGGGAACCTAATCAGGGACTTCCCATGTGGTAGGCAGGAGCTCAATCACTTGAGCCACATCTCCTTCCCAGATTTTGTTTTAAATTATATTTCCCCAACACTAGAAAGTAAGAAAGTGCTCAAAGAATTGTATGGATGTAATATAGGATACAAGAACGAGCTTGAAGGAGCACCCACTGGCCAAATTTGGGACAATTTGAGCAAAAAAATAAATAATGATAGTAACAGATAGCCCACAGAATAAAATACAAATCCAAAAAACATACTAAAATGAATAATTAAGTATAGATTAATGAATAAATCTGGAAGAAGAAAAAGCTCTCTTACAGTAAAATTCTGAATGAACAATGTAGGAAAAAATGGAATTAGAAAAATCACTGTTTGAAAACCATCATAATAATAACTGTTTCAAACAAAAATCATTAACTGATGCCACAACTAGTGGGTAAAAGTAGGAAGAACAGGAAATTTACATTTTATCAGAATATCTCCACAAAAGATACTTATTTTTTAATATATTTTTTATTTATTTTTAAAAGATACTTAGATTACATAAATTGTTACATAAAAAAATATGAGGGATTCTCATATACCCCACTCACCAGACCTCCCACTTTTCCTCACATTAGCAACTTCATTCATTAGTGTGGTACATTCATTGCAACTGATGAACACATTGTGGAGCATTGCCACTAAGCATGGACTATAGTTTACATCGTACTTTACCCTCTCTCCCACTCAATTCTGTAGCCTATGGCAGGATATGTAATGGCCTGTCAAAAGACACATATTAATTATGAAAAGGAAAATGGTGATTTTATAGTGGAGGAATCAGGCAGATAGCACTTTAACCAAAGGATTGAAGTTACCATCACCAGTAAGTGGGCAGATGGATTTCAAGTGCTCATTCCTGACAAAAATGCATAATCAGAAACCACCACTGAGGAAACATCAGACAGATCCATATTAAGTGACATTCTGCAAAATAAATGAAATATACTCTTCAAAAATATCAAGATTATAAGGAATTAAGAAAGACAGAGGGACTGTTCCAGACTAAAGGAGAATAAAAAGACATGACACCATTAAATGCATGGATTATTTTGGATTCTGGACCAAAAATTATATATATATACATATATATGTGTGTGTGTGGAAAATCTGATAAAATTTGAGAACTGTCTGAAGATTAAATGATACTATTTTAACAAGGTAAATTTAGTGATTTTGATTGTTAGAGAATGTTTTTGTTTTTAGAAAATATTTAGAGGAAAAGGAGCATTTTGCCAGCAACTTCATTCATTTCAGACAAAATTTTATAACATAGATACATACACAGGGAGAGAATGATAAAGCAGAAGTGGAAAAATAATATTTAGGGAATCTGAATGAAGTGTGTATGGAAACTTTTGGTACTATTTTTGTAACTTTTCCATTAGTCTGAAATTATTTCAAAATAAAAGTTTTAGGGTCCAGTAAATATTATACAAATAGAAGAGGAGGAAAAGAAGAAGAAGGGGATGGGGAATGACACACACAGCCTGTCGATAGGCAAGATGGAGAGAATGTAGAACCCTGGATTGACCATCCTCCGAACCTGCTCTAAGCCTCTTGCACTAAGGTGCACCAGGGAGGTAGTATGTAGAATAGGCTAGGGGGAAAGTGAAAGCATACATTAGTCTTTGCTTGACAATATGGGAGTTAATTTGTAATAAAGAAACATGAAATAAATTATGGAGTTCAAATGAAAGATGCATGAAGTATTACAAAATCTTCACTATAAAAAATGTACTCACTGAAGGATTCTTTTGTGTGGGCTGCCAGATCCCAGGGTTGTCCAGCCTTTCTTCTCTGACATGAATAAATATGAGAAGTGCTGAAGGATGTGAGCAAAGTCAATGCATAGAACAAAGGTCTGGAACAAAAGACGGATTTGGGACTCAGATTGTGCCAAAGGTAGCTTTGCAGTTAGGTCTGAGCAGCCAGGCTCCGTCTAGCCTCAAGCAAAGCTGCAGAGCTTGGCCTCAAGAGTGAGGGGTCAGAACAACTGGCTACTTGCTTCATTGCTTCAACTCTGGGTTATTTCATGGGTTTCACAATCCCTCTCTGTCCTGTTTACCCACTTCTTCAGGGAATGGTGAAATTCTTCCAGAGGTAATTTTTCAATCCCCCTGGATGACAGGTTAGATAATTGGTGTATTCAGTATTTAGTCAAGCTTTCCAGATTCCCATAGTTCTCAGCACTCCAACAGAGATCTTCCAGTCCACATTCAGGGTCTTTGACCTCTAAGGTCCTTTTCAACCTTTTCTGTTGTTATTTATGGTGCACCCACTTTTTACTTTTTACCGAGGTGTGGGTGAAGGGTTAAGAATAGGTTTTCCCACTTTCCCCACCAACACTTATCAATATCCCTTCCTCCCTTTTGGCTCACCCTACCCATTCTTAGAACTTCTCATCTTTCTCTCTCCCTCCTACACAAAGCTGTACCCTTTCTATAATAGCAAAACACTGGAAGTAACCTAAATACTATATTAGAAGAGTTTAATAAAGTATGATGCAAAATGGTCACATCCAATGTCATTGATACGGTACTGATGTAATTGCAATCACAAAGACTATGTCTTGAGAGTTCATACTCACCATAGAACAGACTAGTAATGGACAAATCTGATTTTTTAAAGTTGCATCTTTAAAAATCTAAAATGTAATTTATTCCAAATAAAAGTTAGTAATTCATGTCTGAATTATTAAACTAAAAATTCAAAAAGTTTTAAACATGACTCAAATTTATACAGACCATGTCTGAACTCATTAATAAGAGAACAAATCAGATGTTAAAGCTGTTTCCAAGGAGGACAGGCAAAAATTGGCAAATATTTATTAATGGGGAAAAGAATGCTGGATTAAGATTGCTGGTTAATATTCTACAAGGTAAATAATCTTTTTTTTTTTTTTTTTTTTTTTTGGCAGTTTATCTCCACTGCAAATATAGGGATTGAGACTTAGAGTTCTCTTTATCTAGGGTCTCACCTCATTTGCTGTTTGTTGAACAGATCTGTAATTCAGGCTATACTTTGTATGTATAATCCATGTTTCTCCAGGCTGTACCAATCTTGAAGTAAAAATGGAGCCATGTTAACAGAAATGTTTAGAAGTCGGTCTCTGGCTCTAATCCCCACAAGCATTCTGAACCACCTCTCCCTGTCCTTTAAGTTATCCCCAATTTTCTCATCTCAGGAAGTGTCTCTTCTGCTCATTGGGATGCCATCGTCTCCTTTCTTCAGCTGCTCTTTTGGACCCCTCGCTGGTTGAAGAGCTACATGAGAGTACTTCAGAGCCGCCATTGTGGCTGTTGTCTGCTGTTGAGGGCACTGATATCTGAGCCAACACCCTGTTACCCATGGCCCTTCAAGTTACTTGTGCCATTAAATAGCTCAGTGGTGCTGAGCCAAGCTGTTCTAGCACTGCCAGGGCTACCGGGGCACTGGGGAGCAATGCCTACTGCCGAGTCTCTCATGTTCCACTAACACAGCTCATTTTAGCTGCTGCTGATAGAGGGAGGGGCAACAGTGCCTGTGGCCATCTCTTATAGATGCCCAGGACTGGATACATAATCTGCAGGTCCTGGTCCAAAATGAAAAGGAGGTGCCCATTGTTTAAAAGTTATTAAGAATTTCAAGGCAGAGATAGTAGAGCATTAAACCAAGCCCTTCTGAACATGGGGTTCTGCCACATGCCCAGGGAACCAGCCTTGTTGACACCCTCCAAGACTACCTTGAAGATGTTTCTCAGAAAATCAACCTCCTTCCTTCAACTTTGTGCCCCACACTGTTAAAATGGGTCTAAAATGTACCTCATCTCTTAGAGATTGTGTAAAATTACCTCTCTTGGTTGGGTTGGGTTGTTGCTGTTATTGTTTAATTTCATCCCCCTCTCCCTTGGATCCAGGCACAATAAATTCATACTGTACTCAGAATCCCAGCCTCCACCCCATGCCTGGACGTGGCCCCACGTCTGAGCATCCCTACCCTTCGGATGAGTTTTAGACAGTGACACTGCTCAGCCTCCTGCAAATGGACTGCCTCCGCTGTTCCAGGCAAATCAAACTGCCAGGGTGTTCACACAATGATTGATGCACCCGGTAATCTTGGAAGCTTGACAGAGGCCGTTGAAGCTACTATGTCAAAACTGCTGGCAGTTTTATGTTTAAAGGAGGTAGTATTCAACTTTGGTGCTAAAGGTAGTCTTTTATTTTGGAGTACTTCCATGACTATTTTGGAGTTGCAAAGGAAATGGCCAGATCCTGTCCTAGAAGGGAAAGGTTGAGGGCTGAAGAATTATCTTGCTCAGGGGTGGAACTACAGCTCTGCAGGGATGCTGATGTGAGGAGGGGAGACGAAAAGCAGGGTGGGTAAGCAACGTCTGCAGGATGTTAGCTGGTCCCAGGAGTGTGGCAACCACAGCAGGAGGCAAAGGTGAGAGCAAACCACTAGGGACCAAAGTTAGCCAAAGGGGTGCTAATGTGAAATACCAAAAACAGGTTGGTCTTTATAAAGGGTATTTATTTGGGGGTAGAAGCTTACAGTTACCAGGCCATAGAACATAAGTTTCTTCCTTCACCAAAGTCTGTTGCCACGTGTTGGAGCAAGACAGCTGCCGACGTTTGCCAGGGTTCAGGCTTCTTGTGTTCCTCTCTTCCTGGGGTTGCATTTCTCTCCGGGCTTAGCTCTTCTGGTTCCTCCACAAGGTCAGCTGTAGACTATCAGGCAAACGGCTCACTTCTCTTCTCCTGGGGCCTTCTTTCCAACATCAAAACTCCATCATCAGAACTGCTTCTCAAAAACTGCTTCTGCTCTGTTCTTTGCCAGGCCTTTTATATTTGATTCCCCACCCACCAAGGGGTGGGGCTCAACGCCCTACAGACGTGGCCCAGTCAACGCCCTAATCCTAACTTAATCATGCCCAGATTAACAGATCAGTTTACAAGCATGATCCAATTATATTTTTGGAATTCATAATTACATCAGACTGCCCAATGGCCACAGGACCCTTACAGTTATTCCCAAGGCTTTACTAATTAGGGAAAGAGTCTGTGTTTCTGCTTGGGGCAGGTGGGCAACCTCTTGCTGTGGCTGATCAGTGATAGCTAGAGATCCTTACAGGGTGTGTCTGGAGCCAGATGGATGGTTAGAGCATCAGGATGGACGCGGGGAACAGGTTTGAGTCATCTGGGCAGTTTCTGAAATATGTGGGGGGAGGACCCAATGAAAGACTGCATTTCCCGTAGGAACATAGACTATGTTATTTGGGTCAAAAGGTAAATGTAACCCCCTGCCAGCTAGAGAACTTGGGGACATCTGGGTTATGTGTGTTTGACCAATCTGAGGCATGCATCTTTTAGGTTTTACTTTTATGTTTGAAGGGGTGGCACCTGAACCCTGCACTAGGATTTCCGGGCCTGGTACCCCCTCCCATGATATTTATTTAGTAAAGTTAGGAGAGACTTTCAGAGCAATGGCAAGTAAGTGAGAGTTTCAGATGAGCCTTCTCTCAAATTCCTGTTAAAATTTCCATGTCCACTTCTGAAATGAGCAAAATTTTTCCACAGCACTTGAGAATAATGAAAAAGATTGAAGCATGTCTTTGAATCTGGTAAGACTTTGTCCAAGTGCTTAGCACAATGGAGCAAGATTAAGAAGTAGCACAAATAGCTGATTTAAGCTTGGAGGGGAAAAACAGCAGGCATTTTTAGGAACGTTCTCTAGAACCAAACAATTATTTTTCAGTAAATAAAAAAAAATTAATTTATAGACAAACTTAGAGAGTTAAACTCCAAGGTACCACATGACAATATAATAAATGTGGGCACTATTCTGCAATGCAATTCAATTTTTAGTTTTTAACTAATTTAGAAATTTGACTGAGAATGGGGATGGAGGCAGGCAGGCAGAAAGCAAGTGACTCTGGCCACTTCTCCAACTTGGGAAAAGTCTCTGAGACCTACCTGTGCTTAGAGGTGCCAGCTCAAACCTCAGTGGGTGATGGTCAACTCCTAGACCATCACAATATGCCAGGTCAGGAGATGCATTTGCTTGCATTCCTTCTATTTTCTGCACTGGCTACAGTAATAGTGCAAGCTCTGAGCTGGGAATTCTGCCTTCAGGATAATCAAGCTTGGGGAGCTTGCAAGTGCTGCCTCCAGTGCCCAGGCTTGGTCCTCTCCAGAGCCAGCTGGGCACCAGCTTCAGGTCCAGACAGGGTGCTGAGACAGAGGGTTGCATAGACCCCATTACAGCTCATAGTAGCTCTAAATTAGTGTCCCCCTACTTGGCCTCCACCATCTGACCTAAAGCACACAATCTCTAACTCGAGGATAGAGAAGGAAACCGGCCACAGACAAGATCTGTCCCTATACTTGGTAGGGCTAGACTAGAACAACTCCCCATTCAAGCTACGATTTTGCCAAGAAACTCAGAAAAGGCAGAGATATCTCCCGGTTATCTAAGCTCCAGCCTCAATTTTGACCACCAAGCCAGCCAGAGAATGGACCCTTTGCAACAGCACAAGATCATAAAAAGGTTCTGTGCTACTCTGTATCAATCTGGGAGGGAACCAAAAGAGCCTCCCATAAGAAAGTGGATCTCTAAGAGTGTCCAGTTAATTGCCAAGAAATAACCTGTCCCCATTGAGAAAGTTCTGCAAGAGAAGAAAAAAGAACAAAGAAAGAGCAAGAAGGTCAGAATCATCCCTAAGGTAGCTCTCCCCTCAGGACATACCTATTCTACTTTCACCCTTTTAGGTGCAACATGGCCTGGGGGTGAGATGGGGGTGTTCTCCTGGACACACAAGAGGTCTTTGTTCCCCACACAAGCTTTTTAGGCAAGCTGGCTTTTGCTTGGAAGAATGAGGGGTGGTGTTCGTCTGGGAAGGCTTCCTAGGGAAAGTGACCTGAGCTGAGTAGGCATTGATCAAGCAAAGAAAGAAAGGGGAAGAGTTTTCTATGCAGAGGGATGGCTTGGGAAAATTTGAAAGTGAGAGGAGAGAGACTGCAGATCTCAAGTTGGACAATAGCAAGGGATGAGGCTGAAAAGGTGAGCAAGTGGCCAGATTGTAGGAGTTTGAACTTTTATTTATTTATTTATTTTAGTGCAGTTAAGCAGGGGAGTGACACAATACAAACTTTAGAAATATCTGCCTGTTGACTAGATGGGGTATAAGCTGGTATATTAGTCAGGGTTCTCTAGGGAAACAGAATCAACAGGAGATTTCTGTCAATAGTATGAGATTTTATAAGAGTCTCGCATGTGACCGTGGGGATGCACAAGCCCAGGTTCCACAGACAGGCTGCAAACCAGGGGCTCCAATGAAAGTCCAATGAAGGTCCTTGATGACTTTCCAGGAGACGCTGGCTGTCCAAACATGAGCTGGGAAATTCTCTCTGAATGCTGAAATCACTTCCCCTTTTAAGGCATTCAACTGATTGGATAAAGCGTCACTCATTGCTCTTGGCAATCTCCTTGGTTGATGTAGATATAATCAGCCATCTATGCTGATCTGGTGACTAAAGTCCATAAATGTCCTTGTATTATAATTAGCCCAGTGCTTGCTTGACCAAGCAACTGGGCACAACTACCTGGCTGAGTTGACACATTAGCCTAACCATCACAGCTAGGTAAGACAAGAAACAGAGAGATCTGGTAGGAATGTCTTGGACAGCTCCTGGTGAAATAAAATGGCCTGAACGAGATTAATACTACCAGTACTTGCATACCCAGGCAGGTTTCTCAGCACTTTACATGTAGTGACTCATTCATTCTTAAAGTGATCCTGTTAGAAAGGCACTACTACTTCTCATTCTACATTTGAGGCAGGGAGAAGTTGAACAATTTGGCCAAGACAGCATGGCAGAGCCAGAATTCACCCTCTGTGCTCTTAACCATTATACATCCTCTCCTGAACATGGAAAGAAGTAGACAACAACAAATTATGGAGATAGTTAGGAGGCAAAATTGATTGGACTTTGTGATTGATTGGATATAGGAGAGGGAAGAGTTATGATTGCTCCCAAATTTCTAGCTTGGGTAACTGTATGAATGGCAAAGCTATTTGCTGAGCAAAGTTGCACAGAAGATGGTCAACAGTTTGGGAAAAAATGAAGAACAAAGTTTGGGACATACTGCATTTTAGATGACTGTGGAAAATCCAATTGGAGACATTCAGTAAGTAATTGAACAAAAGCTTTGGAGCCCAGGAAACAGACCTGGACGGGTGTCATAGAAGTAGGAGCCATTGGGTAAGAATGTTCAGGGACAGCACTGGGGAGAGAGAGAGAAAATGACATTAGATAGAACCCTGAGGGAAAGCAACATTTAAGGAAGGAGGGAGAAAAAGGAGACCATCAAGGAGACCTTAGGAAGAAGCTTCTGGCCAAGATAAAGCCAAGAGAACATGTGTCATGGAAGCTCAGAAGAAGCATTTCAAGAAAAAGGGTGGTCAGTAATGTCAAATGCTGCTGGGAGGTCACAAAAGAAAAAGACTGAACAGTTTATGGATGCTCTTAGGAAGGGCAGTTGCAGTGGATTAGTTGACAATGGGTTAAGCGTAGGAGAGAGGTAGAGAAGGAGGTAGTGCAGGCAGACAACCCCAGAGAAAAGTCTGTGAAGTGGAAGAGGAAGAGAAAAGTCCCAAGAGGAAGGATTTCGGTTAATAGGTGTGTTAACATGAGAAAGACATGACAGTGGGTAACTTAAGTGGCTTCAGTAGAGTTAAGGGACTTGCCATCTGGTTTGTCACAAATTTACCACAAATTTGTTAGGTGATCTGCCTCAGGTTGGCCAAATCAGGGCTAAGACTCAGATCTCCTGGCTCTGGTCCTATGCTCTTTCTGTTACCCAGCCCCTTACGAGATTTCTGTCACTCTTTTCTAAAAACTAGTAGTTTCAAAATGTTACTTTTCTTATAAAGTAGAATTATAGACTTCAGTATTTAAGTAATCTTGTTTAATAAATTGCTTTCTCTTTCACTAGAGACTTTAGTTGATATGGGTTTGAGAAGAAAAGAAAAGTATACTGTGCAGTATTTGAAATGATTTTATATTCTTGTCTTCTGCAGGTTCATTTTTGAGAGGGGACTAGGAATCACTTGTGAATTTTAAATTGCCTTTTTTTTTCATTATTTAGAGAACACTTTATTAGTTTCTGTAATCAAACCCATGTAGATAAGGCCTTACATATTTAATGTAGTGTATTACCCCTTAACAACTGGAAAAAATTGTTTAACATTTCTAGACTAATATATAGCTGTTAATTTCTGTACAATGCCAACTCAACATGGTATAATTGGGATATGTTTTCCAAATATGACAGCACAGCTAAAGTTTCCAAAAATTCAAATAATATATATTTATATAAAAAGACCAATAGCAGTATGTTATGCATGAATAGCAGCAATAGGTTTTCCAGGTTTTGCAGTTATCCGAATAAAATTATAGAGACATCCAGCACATTCCATCAAAAAAAAAAAAGTAAAAACCAAAAATCCCAGAAAACAATAAGTTCTGTTATTGTTATGATACTTGGCACCATTTTTTAAAAAAGATTTCTTATTTATTTATTTATTTCTCCCCTTCCCCATTGTTGTTTGCACTCACTGTCTGTTCTGTGTCTATTCATTGTGTGCTTGTCTTCTTTTTAGGAGGTACCAGGAACCAAACCCGGGACTTCCCATGTGGGAGGGAGATGCCCAATCGCTTGAGCCACATCCACTCCCTGCTTGTTGTGGTTCTCATTGTGTTTCCTAGTTGTGCATCCTCATTACATCACTTCATTGCATTGTCTTATTGTGTCAGCTTGCCACACCAGCCTTTTGCGTTAGCTCACTGTCTTGCTCATCTTCTTTAGGAGGCACCGGGGACCAAACCTAGGACTTCCCATGTGGTAGGCAAGTGCCCAACTGCTTGAGCCACATCCACCTCCCACCATTTTTTATTAGCTTCTCAATCATCATCTGGAAAGAAAACATGACTGAAAACAGGTCTGATATAGCACAGTCACTACTATGTATCATAAAGCAGGTACAAGATATTTTACATTCACAGAGGAATGATACAGTATTGTCCTATAGCTATAATACTAGTGTATACTATTAAAAAGGAATTATTTGAGACTTGATTCTACTTTTCCAGCAGAGGGCCCAAAGGATGGTGTGACACAACTCTGGTAAAGAAATGCACCCTCTTAGATAGGATTTTCTTTAATTAACAGCACAGTTCTAAGGATATTGCTTTTCATGAACATCAGCTAAAAACCGTAAAAAACAAACAAACAAACAAACAAACAAAACCAAAACATTGGATTCATTAGATTGCATTTAGACTTACAAGTTGTGCACTAAAAAAAAACCTTTAGAAAAATAAGTAGTTTTCCTTAGGCTAAAAAAAAGTTACTTTAAAGGTAAACTTTTTTTCTTCTTCTTCATTTTAGTTTATACTAAATAAAAAGACCAAAAACCAAAAGGACAAATTAAAAATCTTGGAAGCTGGATTGGTTTGGGTGATGTTCTTAACCTTATGTAGTTAGAGTTGGGTATAGACTCAGGGTCCAAGAACTCCTGCAGCCTCTGACTGGCCATGTGATTTATCTGTTTCATCTACCTCTCTATCTTGATATCTGTCTGTCTGTCTATCTATTTATAAAGGGCCTTATTATTAAAGCTTGGAAAGTACAAGTAAGGTCAAAGAAGTAGAAAAAACTCACACAGTTTCTCATAATCCAAAATTATATTGTTGTACTTCCTTCCAGTCTTTTTTTAAAAAATGCATAAATAAACATACTGTGTATACAATTATGTAGCCAGCTCTTTTCAATTAGTATTATATGATAAGCAATCACCTATGCCATGAGGACCTTTTCATAAATATCTTTTAAACGGAAGCATGAGATCCAGCCCAAAAATGTCCTGTGACATTTCTTACCTATTCTTAGTCTCTTTCATAGGAGGTATTTCCAGCTTCCTATTTGCTTGTTTGGGCAGTCAGGTGGGACTGGGGCATGGAGCTAAGTGGAGTGGGGGTCTTGTCCTCTGGTTAGTCTTGAATTTTATTGTTAAAGCAGTAATAATCAACCAGCAGAAAAATGTTAAATTCAATCTTTCAAAGATTACAATTCCTCTATCTATTCTATTCCCAGATCTCTGATATAATAAGTACTTGTTTAAGTTCCTTATAGACCATGGGCCTGGCCTAGATTAGAATTTTAGACAAACTAAGGTGTTGTTGCACAGCCTTGAGCAAATAAGTTAATAGGTTTGAAGTTCTGTTGGCCAAGAGGAAAGAACTAGATATAGAGGGCATTTCTCTGTCATTTGATGAATTATAGAAACACCCATCCAGGTGCTACCTCCCACAATACTGCAGGAATTCTCCCCATCCCCACCAAAAATAAAAAACCAACCAAACAACAACAAAAAACAACAGGTGAGCTATGCCATCCCAAATCATTCAAGCTAACAATTCCCAGTGCTGGCCTTGGACATGCTGGCCTATGCTCTTCTGTTCACTGCCTTCCCATGTCGTAGTCTTCCTTCAGGCCCACATCAACCCCTTCCAATGCAATTTCTCCAAGTCCAAAATGACATGTACTTTTTTTTTTTTTTTAGGAGGTTCTGGGGATTGAACCCAGGACCTCATACATGGGAAGCAGATGCTCAACCACTGAGCTACATGTGCTCCCCAATAAGAGTTGGTTTTGTTTGTTTGTTTGTTTGTAAGCGGTACTAAGGATCAAACCCAGGACCTCATACATGGGAAGGAGGCACTCAACCACTTGAGCTATCTCTGCTCCCCAAAGTGGCATATACATTTATCAGTTGCTGGTGAGTAACTTACCTGAGCTTCAACTTCTTAACCTATCAAGTGGGAAGAATAATGCATAGTCACGTGGTTATAGGGATTTCTGAAATAATGTATACCTCAGATAAAAAGAGAAGTAAAGATTGTGAGAAAGCAGAAAATGTTTCACCTCAGAAGCAACTTTGATACTCTCCTGTGAAAGAAGTTGATGTTCCCTGTCAGAACTGTCAAAAAGGGTTCACTACCCTTTGCCTGACTAAGCTGAGACAACACCATTGAACCAATACGGTAATTGAACCAATAAGAAGCCATTCCACTTATCTAAAGAACTGGTCTTGGGAATGTCTAAGCCCAGTGAGAAAGCTAATATCCACTCTGATGCAGCAACTTTCTAAGCTCTGGAGGTGGCAGAGGACGCTATTGTGCATATTCTGCTCACTTAGCACAATCCGGTGTTATGGGCACAGGCGCTGGGGCTAAACTGCCTGGGTTTGACTCTGCTACTTCTTAGTTTTAGAAGATTGGATGATCCCAGAGACTTAACTATTCCATCTGTTAATATGCCATTTGAGCCCTGAATCTCAGCAGTGTTGCAACACCTACCCTCCAGTTCATTGGACTCGCCCAGGACAACTAACAAAAGGATGATGATGGACAACGTCCATCCCATAAAACAGAGAGTAGCTGCAACTGCAAGCAAGACAGCTCCATCCATCTGTCTGCTCATGGAATCTAAGCCCCCTCTCAATCAAAAACAGAGTGGGCATCACCATCCCCAAATCCTCAAGATTGAGGAATGAACAAACATAAGGGGGGAATGCAACTATGAACTAAAGTAGACTTATGATTATTCTAGCACTGGAAGAACTTGTATCATTGATATAAAGGCAGTGGCCACCAGAGGTTCTGAGGGGAAGGAGAGGAAGGAATAGGTGTAACATGGGGTACTTTGGGGACATTGGAATTGTCCTGCACAAAATTGCTGTGACAGATACAGGCCATTATACATTTTGTCAAAACCTATAAAATTTTGCAGTGCAAAGTGTAAAGTATAATGTAAACTATAGACCATGGTTAGTAGCAATGCTTCACTATGTGTTCATCAGTTCTAACAAATGTACCACACTAATGAAAGATGTTGTTAATAGGGGAAAGTGTGGGAGGGGGAGAGGGTGGGGTATATGGGAATCCCTCTATATTTTCCATTTAACATTTATGTAGTCTAAAGCTTCTTTAAAAATAAAATAATTTTAAAAAAAAGAAGTTTAGGCAACTTATTTAACTTCTCATTAAAAATGAGTTCCTGGGAAGCGGCTGTGGCTCAATCAGTAGGGCTCCCGTTTACCATATGGGAGGCCCCGGGTTCAGTTCCCGGGGCCTCCTGGTGAAGGCAAGCCTGCCCGCACGGCATGGTTAGCTGACCCAGCGAGCACAAGCAGCAAGGGGGGGATAAATGAATAAATAAATAAAATCTTTAAAAAAAAAAAAAATGAGTTCCTAACTCATAGAGTTATTATGAAAAAATAAATATATGTAAAGCCTTTAGGGCACTACAAGCAGTACCTGGACAAAAAATAAGTGCTACCTACCTAAGTGTGAATTATTATTATTCAGATTTGTTTGTTTGTTTTGATGTCTCCCTTCCTTTCCTTTCCTTTAAAAGAAACTTCAGATTCTGGAGCAGAAGCAGTAGTTAAGCCATGGTCCTGGAGAAGCTCCCAATACCACAGTCACTGCCATTCATTTGGTCATTTGACGAATCATTACTGAGTGCTGACTAAGTGCTTTCAGAATTTAAGAATATGGAATGCAATGATTTCTTTGACTACTTTTCTGCTAATAAACTCTTCTTTAAGTAAACTCTTCTAATACTAGCTAAAACTTCTTGAGTGCTCATTGTGGACAAGACTTCACTAAATTCTTTATTCATTTAATTCTATAGCAATTGTGTGAAGTTATTGTTATTATTATCAATATTCTCATTTTACAGATGGAAAAAAAAAAAGAGAGAGATTAAGTAACTTACCCAGAGCTGGTATTTGAATTCTGGCTTTCTGACTTTACAGTTCAGATGTTTAACCACTGTACTTGAGAGGGTGACACATGAGACCCATGGGAATAGGTTAGGGAAAATTGAAAGAAGTTTTTACCTCCCCTTTATTCCTTTCAACATAGGACCATCCACAATTCATAGTTATGGTGGAGATTCAATTATATCACCTTGGGTTAAACCAAGTCCAGAATCTAGGTAGATATTAGGTGGCTGGTAGAGAAATATGGTAATACAGGAGGAAGAACAGCTGGGTGGGGAGGGGTAGGTATTGCACTCCATTTTGGCTTGAAGTTTACATGGGACATGCAGATGGACAGTTTGGGGTACAAGACTGAAGACTGGGAGGGGAAAGGTTTTGGGTTTTATCAGCAGAGGGGTAGTAGAGGTCATGACTGTAAGTCAATAGAGTGTAGAAAGTAAGAAGACCAAAATAGAATCTCTAGACCCAATGTTTGAGGGGACAGTAAAGGAGGCTAGGAAGAAAGTCATTTATTTATTTATTTATTTATTTATTTATTTATTTATTTATTTATTTATTTTTAGTATTTGAACATGGTTGTTTTTTTTTTTGTTTTTTTTTTTTTGTTATTTTTTTTATTTTTAAAGAAGCTTTATATTACATAAATGTTACATCGAAAATATAGGGGATTCCCATATATTCTACCCCATTCTCCTCCCACACATTCCTCCATTAACAAAATCCTTCATTAGTATGGTACATTTGTTACAATTGATGAACACATAGTGAAGCATTGTCACTAATATAGATTACACTTTGCACCACACAATTTTATAGGTTTTGACAAAATGTATAATGGCCTGTATACATCATTACAATATCATTCAGGACAGTTCCGATGTCTCCAAAGTACCTCATGTTACACCTGTTCTTCCCTCTGCCTCCCCTCAGAACCTCTGGTAACCACTACCTTTATATCAATGTTACAAGTTCTTCCATTGCTAGAATAATCATAAGTCTACTTAAGTCCGTAGTTGCATTTCCCCCTTATGTTTGTTCATTCCTCAATCTTGAGTATTTTGGTATGGTGATGCCCACTCTGTTTCTGATTGAGAGGGAGCTTAGATTCCATGAGCAGATGGGTGGAGCTGTCTTGCTTGCAATTGTAGCTACTCTCTGTTTTTTGGGATGAGTGATATTAGTTGTCCTGGGCGAGTCCAATGAACTGGAGAGTAGGTGTTGCAACTCTTGCTGAGATTAACCAGTGTATGAACAGACCAAAGATTTAAGTCTCTGGGACATATATTTAATGAGTATAGTCCTAATTATAGGTTCAAATAAAAGGGGTAGAAGAGTCATGTGTAGGGAAATTGTAAATGAGTCTAACTCTGTTACATTGGGGAGCATATATTCCAAAGTAAGGCCCACTGACAGGATGCCAAATTCCTGAGATTGTCTGTCCTGCTGTTAGTGTCTAGATGTCTCTAGAGCCCTCATGAGACCTGCTATCTGAGGCACTGTTTACTATGGCAGTCACTGGGATCCTGCTCAGATGTACATAAGCGTAACCCTTGGAATGACCTCCCAATTTATGGCTAAATTTCTTAGCCATAAAAACTCATTTGTATTTAATATTTTCCCCTTTTGGTTAAGGGCTTTTTCTAAATGCATCACCAGTTGGTGCTTGGTAATAATTCCTCAATGCCAGGGAGGCTCATCCCTGGGAGTTATGTCCCACCCCAGGGGGAAGATAGCACACATATATGCTGAGTTTGGTTTAGAGAGAGGCCACATTTGAGCAACCAGGAGGCTTTCAGGAGGTAACTCTGAGGCAAAATATAATACTAGGCTGTTTTAATTTCTCGAGAAAAGGTTCATAAGCACAACCATCAATACCAAGGGCCTAGCGTAATGTTCTGTCCTCCTTAGCTAGGCACTGCCCATGTACTCTGGGGATTCTTGCTGCTCTATTAGAGAATGTAGCAGGAATTGTAGCAGGGGAGAATCACTGGTGCAGGGTGTTGGTGATGGGGGATTGTGTGGGGAGGGTTGCACCTGGGCATTCCCCTATGGCATATGAATATATTCAAGTGGTCATGGGGCATTGTCTTGGTGGGTAGAGACCCATACAATAACCAAAGAAGGAGGTATTTAAATGTGTGTGCCCCACCTCTGATCCCAGGCTAAGCTTCTTAGGGCAGGGAAGGACATTTTTTCAAGTTTATCATTTACGGGACCTTGCCCTTAGAAAGCTCTCAAAAGTATTCTGGAGTAATTGGTTTATTACTGTGCAGCTAGCCTGACCTTTAAGAAAACCCAGGCTTCATTATTTTTCACTTTCATATACTACATATCAGACCTTATTTAATAAATAACTGCAGCATAATTGGCTCTCCATCTGGCAGAAAATAAAGCTTAGATACTGTTTTAGTTTCCCAGGTGCTAAAACAAATTCTGTTGTTGGCTTAATGACAGGATTTATTGGCTTATGGTTTTGAGGATAGGAGAAGTCCAAAACTGAGCTGTCAGCAAGGCAATGCTTTTCCCCCAAGGATGGTGGCACTTTGGGCTGTCAGCAGGCAATCCTTGGTCCTTGACTTTTCTGTCACACGTGTTAGGTAAAATAAAATGGTTGCCTGCATTAGGCATTGCCAGAAAAAGATCCCTTTCCAAAAGGCTCTTCCAGAAGATGAAAACATCTTTGCAGGGGGTTTCTGAGAAAATGGAACACACCCTACAGGGATGCTGTTAAGCAACATCTGGTGATAAAATTAATTTCAGCTCAGTAGAGAGAGCTTATTAGAATGGACAAGCATACCATACTAATCAGTGTATATCCACTTTCCACATTGTAAGACTGTTCCCCTCCCTCTCCCTGTAAAGTGGAAACTTAACATCAGCCAATCAGAAGTTTTCCTCACTTGCTTCCACATTTGCCCTATGTGAGCTTCCTCTTTCTACCCCTTTGGAGGAACTTCCTTATACTTTCTGATTGGAATACTGCCCAGTTCATGAATCATTCATTAAAGTGTGAGATCCTAAATTGCATGAAAAGTTTTTCTTTCATACCATGGCAGTACACATGGCAGTGTCTTCTTTCTTTTCTGGGTTCTTTTGACTTCCAGCTTCTTGAGTTTCCCATGGCTTCTCTCTTGACCAATTTCCTTTGCTTATAAGGTCTTCAGATATATTGGATAAAGGCCCACCCTCATTCAGTTTGGCCACACCTTAACTAATAACATCTTCAAAGGTCCTACTTACAAATAGATTCAAACCCACAGGATGAGGCTTTGGGACCTGAACATGCCTTTTTGAGGGGATGTGATTCAATCCTCAACAGTCTACCACTGGACCCCAAAAAGACATGTTCTTCTCACATCCAAAATACATTCATTCCATCACAACATCCCAAAAAATGTCATTTCAGTAACAATGCTACGCACAAAGTCTCATCAAAATCAGCCATGGGTGTGGTCTATCATTGGGCAAAATTCCTCAGTCTGATAGAAATGTAGAAAACAAGTTGCCTGCTTCTAATATACAATGGAGGGACAGGCATAGGTTGAAAATTCCCGTTCCAGAAGGGAAAAATTGGAAGGAAAATAGGGGTCACAAGCCCAAACAAGCCTTAAAGGCAGCAGGTCAAACTCCGTTAGATTTCAACGTCCAAGAGTCATCTATGGCTTGATTCTTTGTCCCCTGGGCTTGCTGGAGCAGCAGGACCACCCCTTTAAACTGCTAGTGCAGCAGCCACACTCTCCCTGAACACTGGAGCACAGGCCCCACCATCTCTGAGCATTGGGCTGACAGCACTTTTCCTGAACAAGGAGGTGCTCTGTCCTCACAGTCCAAGCACAGGAGTAGATGGCCTGTCCCTTCCACACGCAGGGGCAGACCCACCCTTTCCACACATGCAAGTGGACCTGCTCTCTTGGCCAGAGATCTCTTCAGTCCAGACCTTTGCTTCCATAATTCTGTCCCTGAAATCATTCTTCCTTCAATTTGTCCCTCTCTATACCTTTCAGTCCAGGCTGGCAGTGATTCTGCACATTTAAATTTTGCAAAAAACCTTGTCACCTTCGCATGCAGTTCAATAACTGCATCTCCAACCCTGACTTCCATAGAAATGGCTGACTAAATCCACGTTCAGCCACACCTTTTTTAGCAAAGTGTTGTTTTCAGTTAAAACTCTCGTGGAGCCCTGTCCTCTGGGGACTCACCTCCTGGAAGCCTAGGGAGGTCCCTGTACAGCTACTTCTGGCCTTAATCTCAGAGCATACTATCTGGATAGGTTCAGAATTTTCCAAATCATCAATTGCTGGTTTCTTTGTGCTTAACAATTCAATCCTCAGTTTATCTCTTTCACTATAAGCTGCAAGGAGAAGTCAGGCTGCACCTTCTACATCTAGCTTGGAAATCATCTCAGCTAAGTACCCAAGTTCATTACTTTCAAGTTCTGCCTTCCATCCAACATCAGAACACGACTTTGCCAAGTACTCTGCCACTTTATAAGTATCACCTTTCTTACAATTTCCAATAACACATTCTTCATTTCCTTCTAAAGCCTTGTTGAAAATATGTTTATTTTCTATCAACAGTCTCTTCAAAGCAATACAGGCTTTTTATATCAAGCACTTCACAATTCTTCCAGCCTCTACCCATTACCCAATTCCAAAGCCATTTCCACATTTTTGGTACTAATCATAGCAGCGCTCCACTTTCTAGTACCAAGCGCTGTTTCAGTTTCCCAGATGCTAAAATAAATACCATATAATGGGTCAGCTTAACAACAAGAATTAATTGGCTCACAGTTTCAGAGGCTAAAAGGCTTGCTTCTTCCTAGTGTTGTTATCTTCTGGCTGGTCAGCAATCTTTGGTATTCCTTGGCTTTTCTGATACATCTCAATAAACATGGCAGCATCTTCTCATTTCTCTTCTGGATTCCATTGACTGTCAGCTTTTGGATTTTTCCATGGCTTCTCTCCATGTCCAATTTCCTTTGCTTATAAGGTTTTCAGACATATTGGATTAAAGCCTATCTTCAGTCAGTTTGGGAACAAATTAACTAATAATATCTTCAAAATCTTATTTACATATGTGTTCATACCCAGGACCAGGGTTTGGGTCCTAAACATACCTTTTGGGGGGACACGATTCTTCCCCAACAGATACATTTCTCATGCCATACACAAAATCAATTTCAAATGGAATAAAATATCATTTCAATATAAAAATATTAGGAAAAATGGAGGCAAATATTTGTATTCCTTCAGGGTAGAGGCAATCTTCTAAAGCAAGATGAGAAACACAGGTGCTATAAACAAAACAACAAAAACAAACAGAGATTTTTCAGTATAAAAACTAAACATTTCAATATGGCAAAAGCACCACAGAGTCAAATGACAAACATTAATCCAGGAGAAAATATTTACTCAATATACATAACAAAGTGTTTCTTCTCTATGATAATTAGAGGTTACCATGCCCCACTGGAACTTGCAGGGATATGTCTTGTGACCTGCCCATGGTGTTTTAGATGGGTACAGAAATTTTGGGGACAACAATCTCATATATTAGTGGATATTTAAGATGAACAGAATAAGTCAATTCTATTTTAATTAATTAATTATTAAGTACTTGAATAAGTTAATTCTCTTTTAATCCCTTGAGTAGCAACTGGGATTTGCAGAGTGCTTTCACATACATGATGCCTTTAGCTTTACCTGCAGGTCCTGCACTCCCATCTCTGACTATATCTTTACATTCTTCCTAATTCTGCCCCTCACTCACTAGCTGCCTTGCTGTTCCTCAAACATTCCAGCACCTCCTGCCTCAGGGCCTTTGCACATGCAGTTTCCTTTCTTTGGAGAATACTCTTGCCCCCACAGCCCCTCATGCTTGATCCTTCATTTCATTCAGGCCTCTTCTCAGTTGTCCCCTCCTCAGCCTGGACTTCACCAACAATAAGGGCAGGGACTCAGTTTTACTTCTGCTATGTTCTCAGTGCCCAGAACAGCACCCTGCCCATGATAGGAGGTTAAATAAAAAGCTATTGAATCAATTAATTACTTAATTTTTTGATCTTCACAATGAAAAGAGCTGTTTGTCCAGGATATTTACATTTCTCAATTTGAATGCAATACAAACCCAATTGCATTTTCTTATGTCCCTCCGGCTCAACACACCTGCATTCCTGAAGCATTTGAATGCTCATCTTCTCCAAATGCTAGTGTGAATTATTCCCGCTACAAGAGATTCCTGTCTAAACAACCCTTGTGAAGTGAACACCTGCAACAAATACTACTGCAATTTGACTCATTCATCTTCTCTCTGGTTGACGACAAAGGGCAGTCAGGACAGAAACTCTTTAGCAATTTTAGCAATTTGAAAACAATTAGCACTTCTCAGCATTCCTATCCTGTGAGGGTTCCAGGTTAAAAAGACACCGTTTCGTTGCAGTTTCCTGCAGTAATTTCCACCAAAACATGAAGCTGCTCTGCCACCATCCTTGTACCCATCTATTGACACAAAGTGAGCAGGTCTCAAGATGAATTGCTGGAGATTCCAGCAGGGTACAACGACCTCCAACTGTTTTACATCAGGTTTGCACTCAATGGGCCAGAGCTTCATGGAGAAGGATAAATGCTATTCCCGTAATCCAGTCGAATAGGGGAAGTGGGTAGATAAAATACACAAAATTGATAATTTTTTTTTAAAATCCCTGTAGTAGAGAAGTTTACAATATAATAGGAGAATAAGGTCATGAAACCAGGTAGTCAGAATGAAAATTGGTGCTATTAGAAGTCCAAACAATGTGGAAAGAACATTCAGGGAAGAAGGAGAGAAAGAGAGGTTTTATTTGTTTATTGTGTTTAAGGTTGAGGATGTTTGAGTTGAATTATGGTGGAACTAGGAGGATGGGGAGGAATTTAAGACAGGGTAGAGAAAGGATGATTATTGGTGAAGGGTATGACAGCAAGTGCTTAGATGGACAGAACAGTCTTGGGCAAGAGAAGGGATACTTTCTCTTTTGAGACATGGTGGCAGCTGAAGAGAATGCCTGATGACATGCTGAGGTTTTATGAGGGGCAGTAATTGAAGAAGTTTATGTCACAATCTTCTCAGAGAAATGGAATCCTAGGTCATTGAGGAAAAATGTGGCACAAGGAAGATGCAAATGACAATAATTCCAAACTGCTGGGAAGAATGAAAAGGAGAGTAACTAGGGGTAAATAAAAGAATCATCAAGCAGTATTTAAGGTCCAGCTAAAGCTGATCACAACTTTGTAAAATATTCAAAGAATGTGATTCTAAGATTTGATATGATTTGAATTTTATTTTATTTTTGCCAGCCCTATTTAGAAAGCTTAGGTTCACATGTACAAGAAATCTGCACCTGTGTTTACCTGAAGCTAGAGCTTAATTAGGGTCCAGAAGAGAAAATCAGGGGTGAGAAGAAATAAGGAAGTTTATGAGAACAGAGAAAAGGTTGAACATAGGTCCCGGCTGGATAGAGAAACATATGAAGACATAGGGGACTGAAACTTTGGGAGAATAGGGAGGGGTTGAGGAACCAGTGGTTGAGATGCTATTGTACAGCAGGTTTAGGAGGAAGGAGGATATGGAGAAGGTCATTGCTGGAGGAAGGAACTTCGGGATTTGCAATTTTAGGTTCTGCCAGGAAACCTGTCCAAGTAGGCTGCTGATGTGGAGAGGAGGCCAAGACACAGTGAGGCCAGATGCTGGATGAGTCACTCATCTGGACACTGGGGATATCTGGGATGGGGAGCCTGAGATCCAGGGGCCAAGATGCTTAAGGAATCTGTAGGTGGTGCTAATATATACAAACAGCAGGCAATAGTGCTGGCTGGTGGTGGCTTAAAAGAAGGTGGTAATCATGTCTGAAAGAAGAAATGGGGAATGAAGGCACAGTGCCATCTTCCTGACCCTAACGTGCAGGGACAGATGTCAAAAAAAAAGGGCTGCACACACAGATGAGTGTGAAGACAATACCAAAGGCTTCCGGGAGCAAGGGCTGAGAGGGTCAGGCTGGGGAGGAGCAAGTCCTCTGTAGAGAAGGCCTTGTCCTGAACACCTCCCGGCTCACAGCACCCCTAGCCCCACCAGAGCAGCCCTAAGCTGTCTCACTGCAACATCTGGTGCGTCACAGGGCTTCTCCCTCAAACTTTTCCTCAGTTAGCAGGTTTTAGTGGTGGCTTCATACTCTTTGCCCAACGTGCTTACAGCATCTATTTTCTGGGACAAAGTAATAGACTTGAACTCCTCAGGAGTCAGTACTTTCAACTAATTACTTCTGCCTAATAAGGATGGAGCTTGCCTCTAAATAATAATTGGAAATGTTTGGGCAGTTGCTGCATAACCAACAGTCATTCTGTGGAGCAACAGTCCTTTGTAAATGAACCATGAACAAGGAACTGCTGGTGGTGAAAAATCTAGGCGGAAAAGAATTTTAAATCCCAGCTGTCCTCAAGCACTTCTTTCACTATTCTTCCTTTTGCTTCCCCCTTCTCTCTTCTCCCTCCTCCCCAACCCCGCATTTCTCTCTGTGCTCCCATAACTAAAAGCTGGGGTCAGTTGTAGTTAAGGTGCTAACAGGCTGCAATGAGGCCATTTTGGGTAGTGTTTGCACAAACCACAGTTTTGGTCTCAGATATAATTGTGCTTTGGTCCCAGCTCCACCAACTTCCCAGCTCCTGAGCAAATTGCATCATTTCTATAAGCTTCAGTATCTGCATCTCTAAAATGGGAATGATAATATTTACATCACATAGGGGTTTTGTGACAATTTAGGTGAAGTGCCGTTCTAGAACTTGGAAGATGCTAAGTGTTCAGTAGATGCTAGGTATTATTGACACTAGCAATATTAATAGCAACACATTGTTAATATTAATATATTATACATTATATATTAATGAATATTAATATATTATACATATGTACCTATACATACCTAGCTCCTTAAGGAATGCTTTAAGAATGAATGAATGCTCGGGTACTTCTTCCAGGATGCATTACTCTATAGACATTAATGACATTGAGAAATTTGGTTTCCTCCTTCTCACATATGAACATTTAAAGGTAGTTTCTCTACAGACGCTGCATTTTCCCATTGGATGGAAGAATCAAATAGGTAACCCCTACTTGTCCTTACAACTAAGATTTATGAAGTTTACCACCATTGCCTGCTGCCTGGCTTTCATTACCTGAGCACCAGCCACCATGCAGTTCACCCTCCACGTTGCCTGGGCATCAGGGCTCCTTTCTGAAATGCCAGTGGTCTCAGGTATTTCTCTCCTTGGGTTTTGACTTATTCTCTCACCCCTCCAGCTTCTTGCCACGTCTCCTTTTCCGTTTTTCACCAGACTTTTCCATTGTGTTTTCTTCCTCCACTATATCCGTTTCTCCACCTTCATTCCGTCTGGACTTCTGAAATCTGATGCCTAGGTCCACCAATTTATTGAAAGAGCTCCTTTTAAGGGTAGCCATGATAAACCCATTGCTCTCCCGGGGGCTGGACTCCCTTACTGCTCATTCCTTCTAGGATCTCTTGCTGCTAGACTACAGCCATCATCGACCTGGATCTTGTATTCGGGCGCTCAACTGCTTTAGCCACATCCGCTCCTTGGAGTCATTCTTGACATCAAATTTCTTCTCATGGCAATACATTACAAAGTCTATCAGTTCTACCTATTGATAACATATTTCCTTAATTCTAAAACACGCTTTTTCCCCACAGCAAAAGTATTAAATTGAATTACAAGGATAAATTGAATAATGTAGAGAAATTGCTTTGCACAAAGTCGGTGCTCAATATCCACTAATATTGTCTTCTCACAACCTATATCAAATGGCTTCTCCACAAGGGCATGGGTGGTGATCCAGATGACTGTCACTGTTCCAGTGAACAAACTTTGCTGGGCAGTGGAGGTGCCCATGCATCCTTAGCTGCCTTAGTGAGACAACTCACAGTGGGATATTTATTTTTATTGGGATTCTTTATTGTTTCCTAAAATATCTTCACAAGGATTATATCATAATGTGAGTTTTTTTCTTTTAACTTTTTATTTTGACATAATTTCAGGCTAAGAGAAAAGTTCCAAAAATAGTACAAAGAATTCCCTTATATCCTTCACCTAGATTCCTCAAATTTTAATATTTTGTTTCCAAACTGTTTGAGAGTCAGTTGCAGACATGATTCCTCTTTACTACTCAATACTTCTAGTGTGTATTTTCAAAAAGTAAGAACATTCTTCAACATCATCACAGGACAGTTAAAACCTGAAGATGAACATCAACACAATTCTATTATCTAGTCTACAGGCCTTATTCACATTTTGCCAATTGTCCAATAATGCCCATTATAGCAAAAATAAATCCCTGATCATGGATTACACTTAGTTTTCATCTCCTTTAATCTGAAACATTTCTATGTCTTTGTATTTCACGGCATTGATATATTGGAAGAATATGGGCCAGATATTTTGTAGACTGTTCCTGAACTTGGATTTTCCTAATGTTTCCTCATAATTATATTCACTTGTGGTAGGAATGGCATGGAAGTAAAGTTATAGTCTTCTCAGTGATGATACAGGTTTTTTTGTTTTTTTTTGAGGTGAAATTCATATAACATACCATTAACCATTTTAAAGTATACAATCCCGTGGCATTTAATGTATTTACAATGCTGTGCAACTGCCACCTCTCTCTAGTTTCAAAATTTCATCATCCCAGAAAAGTAACCTAGACCCTTTATGTAATCACACCCCACACCTCCCCTGGCAACCACTAATCAGCTTTCTGTCTCTATGTATTTACCTATTCTGGATATTTCATATCAAAGGAATCATATGATATGTGACCTTTTGTGGATGATTCAGTTTTAAAACCAATATCTATTTGATATACAGAAGATTACCTGGCAATGTAAGACATAGTAATATTTATTCTTTTCAGATTCTTCAAAGCCTGGGGGGATTGGAAGGATTATTCATGGATCTTGAAGAACTGTCACTCAAAGCTGAACATCTGCTTATTGTTTAAAGATCTAGGTGACTTTCAAGAGAAGCCATTTAATTTCTACATTATTAATTTGAGGCAAAAACCAAATCTATGAGTTAAATAAAAATAGCAAATGCAGATGACATCCTCCATACTCTTCACTGTCTCTTGAAATTATACTTTAAAAGTGCTAAACAAAAAATCAAGATGGTCAAAATTAAAAAGCCGGGGCATAGCAAATGTTGGAAAATATGTGGAAATATTTTATCTCTCATACCCTGTTGTGGGAATGGAAAGTAGTACAACTACTTCAGAAAACAGTTTGGCAGTTTTTTAAGAAGTTATACATATATGATCCATCCATAACATTTCAAGGTATTTACCAAAGAGAAAAAGAAACATATGTCCATACAAAGACTTGTACACAAATGTTCATAGCAGCTTCATTGCAATAGCAAAAACTGGAAACATCCTAAAGATCCATCAACAGGTGAATGAATAAACAAATTGGAAAAGGCAAACTAATCTATAGTGTCAGCTGCAGATCAATGGAGATCAGCTGTCTGTGGAAGAGAGGGCTGGGGTGGGACAAGAGGTAGGAATAACCAAGGGGCAGTAGGAAACTTTGGGGGGTGATAGATATCTTCATTATCTGGATGGTGGTGATGACTTCACAAGTGTATGTATGTGTCAAAATTTATTAAATTGTATTCTTTAAATATGTGTTGTTTATTTGATGTCAAGCATACCTCTATGACGCTTCTTTAAAAAAAAAAAACTATACTGAGGCACCATTTATTACGTATCAGATTTGAAAAATAAAAGTCTGACAAAACCACATAGTTGAAACCATGCAGAAACAGGCATTCAGCCAAGGAGGGCAACCTGTTTGACACTTGCTATCAAAATATCAAATGTGCCTACTCTTTGACCCCCACAATGCCGTTTCAAGTACAGAAGTACTTGAATGTATTTAAAATTTTAAAATTGCATTGTTGTTTGCAATAGCAAAATAGTAGGAACAACTTCAATGTCTATCAATAAGGTCTATTCAAGTTAATTAAAATTAATTATGGGAAATTTGTATAACAGAACACTATACAACTATTGGGAGGGGGGTGAGCGGGTGGAGGGAGCTCTTTATGTACCAGTAAAGATTCCCAGCATATATTTTAAAAAGACAAGGTGCAGAACAGAATGCATAATGTGGAGAGAGTGAGAAGGAGAAAGAGAATGAGAATGAAAAGACTAGCTACAGAACTGGAGAAGATATTTGCAACACATAAAACAAATGGCTTATTTCTGGAATGAATAAAGAATTCCTTCAAACCAATGAGAAAAAGGAAGGAAACTAAGATACTTTCCCAGATTATAACCCACTATTCCCTGACTATTTATTGAATACTTCATTGTTGTTTACTTGTTTTGCTTAGTATTTTAACTTGAATCTCCCAACAGCAAGATTAAAATGTATTGCCCAGAGAAGATTATTTCAAGTTAGCCTCATTCTGTGCCCTCCAAGTGCCAAAGATGTAAACAGTATCTCTCAGTGTCTGCAAAGAATCCTACTCTAAGTGAAATGAAGGAGAAACACACCGATTCCAGTGATAAAGATCAGGAAAGATCTAGAAAAAGATCAGCCTCCAAAGCTCTGAGAGTGATAGGTCAGTACTGTGTTCCTGGCTTCTGATTCCTCAACTGAGGTTACTTCTTCCTTTCACCAAAAAGTCCTGGTTAGAAAGTTCTGCTAAGTTCTTTCTAAGTTTGTATTACCTAAGAAGCTGGTTTGCAAGTAACTGTATTTACAAACAACCAGCTCAATTTATTAATTTATTCATGCATTACTTTCTCCCCACCCTTCCCTTTTTTTATATACTGCATTACTTTGTACCATAGCAACACAATGGCCATGCATTTCAAGCTGAGAAGACATGTCATTAAACAAGGTTGTGATGACATTATGAAAATATTTTCCCATTTAATTTAATAGATACAGCCAGAGTAACAAACAAAGGTATATAAAGGGGGTCAGATATACAGATTGGAAAGGAACACAGAAGAATATAAATTGTAAAGAAGCCAGAGAGCCAAGTGATTTATTTTCTCCAAAAAGGTTTTCTCTTTTCACTGATCTTCCCCTCTCTTATTTAACCCACATTGTTCAGTACTTCCTATATGACAAACTCATAGTAACCTCTACTTAGGTATGGGTAGAACTTGTTTGAAGGAAATCTGAATTAATAAACACAAAGCTAAAGAGAAATTATTTTCTTTCAGTGGTGTGGTGTAGTGCAAAGGGCACTGGACCAGCAGTTCGAAAACAAGAATTCTGCTCTTTTACTCATTGAATAGCCCAGGACAAGTCACTTAATCCTCCAAACTCTCATTTCCTCATCTGTAAAATCAGGTAACACCTGTTCCATCCACACTCATGAGGTTGGTTGAGAATTAAAAGAGTTAATGTGTACCAAAGGGCTTTTCAAAGCACACAAAAGTATGATTCAGAAGGCCAGGGTGGGGAAAACATTGTAAGCTCTAATCCAATGTCTTCCATAGAGGGAAACTGTGGGTCTGGGGTGGGGTCTCTGGGAGGCTCATTCAGGGGCAGAGTTGGACTTAAAACCATAATCTCTGATGCCAAGTTCAGTGCTTTTTCCAAGCTGCCACGTCACAGACCATCGGCAAACGGATAATGGAGCTAGAGTCTGGCTCAGTCACTGGTGTGGCCTGGCCCGGGGCCCAGACTGGCTCAGACCAGGGGTCTGTATCCACAGCTGTACCTGCCACCTGGGTGAGGTCCTTCCTCCATCTAGGCTCTGGTTTCCTGAAAGGGTTGGGCTAGATGGGTTCTGCATACCCTTCCAGCAACTAAATTCTAAGGTGTTATCACAATGTAAACTCACAAACACATATACACACACACCTTTTACCTGTTGCACAAACCACAGGCCACCCACAGGTCACGGAAGGGGCATTTTGGTTTTATGAATTCTCAGTCCCACCCTCATTTTCCATGACTTCTCATTGCCTAAGAATCAAGCCAAGTCCATATTCTTTTTTTGACATTCAAGATCCTACCATCACTGAATTCTCTTTCCAGATTTATTGCTATCTCACATGAACCTTTTAGCTCCTGTCCTCCCCACTAACCTCAACGGCTTCCTGGCACTTTGCCACCTCTGTGGCGTTGTTAATGCTGTCTCCAAATTGCCCTCCTTTCCCATTTATTATCAAGATCCTGCTTCTCTCTGGATGGGGTGCTGGGAAGGATCCCGGAGTCTCCCAGCCTACCACTTGCATGTGTCATGTCACCAGGTTTTTTTGTTTTTTTTTTTAAATAAAATATGGAACGCTTCACGAATTTGCGTGTCATCCTTGCGCAGGGGCCGTGCTAATCTTCTCTGTATCGTTCCAATTTTAGTATATGTGCTGCCGAAGCGAGCACATGTCACCAGGTTTTGATGCTCTTTGGGGATAAGGGACAGGCTCAGCTGTCCTCAGTTTCCCACAGCGCTTAGTTATGTGCCTCTTTACACATAGCAAGGGCTCCTCTGCAAACACTTTCTACTTTGGAGTTTATTTTAAATTTTGTATACAATTGGGGGGCGGGGGGGGCGGGGCAGAAGGTCCAGAGAGGTGAAGGGATTTTCTTAACATAGAGCAAGGACATACCTAAGATAGCAAAGCTGGAAAAGAAGCCTGGTTCCCCTCACTTCCAGCCTGTAAGTCTGATCTGTTTTTACCCAATGATGAGTTGAATAATTGAGGATCTAAAATATGCACATATATGGTTATCAGGGTTCTATTTTTAATAGTGAAAGATTGAAAATAACCAAAGTAACCATCAATAAATTATGGTATTTCCAGACTATAAAATATTATGAAGTCATTAAAATATTTTATTAGAGTCATTTAGAGTCTTTTAAAAAAATGAGTCTCAAAGAACGAGGCAGCCTGGGAAATAGCTATGACATGTTGTCAGTGAAAGAAAGGAGGTGTAGGGGAATACAAATGGCACGATTCCATCTTTAGAAAAAGGAAGCACATTAAACACACATCACACACACATACATATTCATGCATGCTGATGTACAAAAAAGTGTGCAAAGAGAGACAAACTTAGCAGAGTTTCTCTGCAGTGGGGGAATTACACGTAAAACTTTTATTTTCTATTTTACATATGTGTGTATTGTATGTGTATGTGTTTTACAATGAACGGGCACTGTGTTTATAATTTTAAAAACTAGGATCTGTTTATTTTGAAAATACAAAATGCCTGAAAAGACAAGAGAGGACTTCTTTGCCTGCCTGCTGAAGGAAATGTCCCAAATAAAAAAGCCAGGGGCTCCTGAGTGTGACCATTGCAATGGCTCTGCCCGGTGGTCTCAAACCTAACATTTTAATTGCTTCCCTCTCTTAGAGCTTCCTCACATAGACCCTTGGCAATTGCATGAGAAAATAAAAGCAGGTTATTGACGGACCGGAACCTGAGAATGGTAACGAGGGGCGAGATTTTCCTTATGGCCAGGCAAGAGTGTAAAAGCGGCCATTAGTAAAATTTTGAAACAGGGGAATCTGTTCCTCTCACTCCTAATGCTTTCAAAGAAATGACAAGGAACTGAAAGTCAGAAGACCTGGGTTTTTGCTCTCTAGCTAACTGCAAAATGTGGAACCAGTTACTGGATCTTTTTGAACCTGAGTTTCCTCATTTATAAAGTGACAATAACTCTATCTCACAAGCTTTTCATATTCTGTTGTTTAAAATATAATACATTCATACCTTGGAAAGTTATGCAAACATTAGAAAGACTGGGAATAGATCTTTTTATATGAATCTGGAAAGAGAACCAAAATATAGTTGTAATTGAAAAAAACACAAAGTGCAGAACAGAATGTATTGTGTGATCCATTTGGAGGGAAGGGGTATAAGCCACATACTTTTATGTGCTAGATGATTTATGAATAGACTCTCAAAAACTTAAGCAATGGCCTCTGAGTGCGAGTGGAGCTGGAGAGAGGCAAGGAATGATTTACTTGCCTTTTTTTTTTATATCCAATGATTGGATTTTCACCTTTTACTTATTTATTATATAGATATAATTTAAATTAAAATGGGTATCTTTTTCAACAATTTGTTAAAAAGACTAAATGAAGCAGTAAATATAAATAATATTTCCTGGAAAGTATAACATAACTCACCAATATTACTTTTATCATTCTAAATAGAATTTTAAACAAAACCAAATAAGCATTTATTGAATCCTATTCTAAATTTTAAAATAAAAGGCACCCAATTTAAAACTTCCACATTTGACATTCTTGATGCTTTGAAACACAGGACCAGTGGCCCTGAGGGTGGCACAGGCACCGCCAGGAGTACAAACAGCCATCGAGCTGGGCTCCCGGCTTCCTGCTTGTTCCCATCTGTTCTCCTCACAGCAGCTGCAGTGAGCAAGCTAAGCTGTAAATGCCATCACGTCACTCCCCTGCTAAAAACTTTCAAAGAGCTCCTCAGTGCCCATTTCTTCGCAAGGCCCTTCAAGGCCAGGCATAATCTGCACCTGCCCCCCTCCTTCAGCTGCAGCCACGCGGGCCTCTAGACTGTTCTGACGCACAGCGCCCCCTTCCTCGCAGCCTCTGCCGTCACTCAAGTTCCCCTTACCTGGATCACATCTGCCCAGTTACCTGCATGGCTCAGTCTTTCACCTCATTACTCAAATGTCCCAATAAAAAAGACAGGAAAATCTCAAGTATGTAGGTGAGCCTTTTTTGAAAATTAAAATTGTGTGTGTGCACATTTAATGAAAGCAAAAAGAGAACAAGACAGAAAAAATAACAGAAGCATTCATCTCTGCTGCTAATTGTCATAAAGAGAGCTTGTAGCTGTCAGGCAGTGTTCAAGGTTCTAGCCCTCCAGGAGGGAGATTGATGAATATTCATGCAATCAGTGAACACACAATCAACCCAGGTATTATAATAAATACAGCTATTAAAGAGAACAAATTAGGCAAGGTTGAAAATTTTACTCTGTGCCCGCAATAAATGCATTAGGCCGAGCACGAGTTTGGGGAAGACACTGGGTTAGATGGAGTCACATTAGAAGCGATTATTTCCTCCCCTCTGATAAACCCACTGTGCTCTCTGTCCCTGGTGTCAGGGTGGCTGTGGGTCTCACAGCTCAGCTCCTGGCTAGGCATGTGGTTGAATTTGACCTGGCAATAACTGTGAAGACTCTGAGAAATGTTCTACGGGAGTCTCTGAGGGCCTATAGCAGTCAACAACGAGTGGCTGCCTGACTGGGATGGTGTAGCCAGTCACTGGGTAGGGTACCCCATGCCTTGGGATCTGTGAGTCATGAGCAAACCACAAGGGCCCAGAACCTGGACGCGTAAAAGGACAATTGGTCACTCCCAAACAACCCAACGGGAGAAGATGTACTCTAGCACATGGTGAGCACGGTGCCTGTGGGTAGTTAGGTCACTGTGGAAATGCCCTTTGTGCTGCTTAGAGTCTGATCTTCTATAATGAGAGAGCTGGGATCCAATTCTTTGAGAAGAGATCATTTCATTCTACTTTGGGAAAAACTGTATTGCACCCTGCCCCCACTCCCCACATGGTTCCATCTCCCCACTCCGTCTCTTCCATCCCTTCACCTCTCCCTTCCCCACTCTTAGATCTCCAGCTGTATTTCTCTCCCCACTTCTAGTTCTTTCTCAATTTCCAGTGATGATCAGAGCATGTGATACCTCTGAGTTGGAGAGTAGCAGTTAAAAACAAAAGGAAACCATTCTACTTCTTCTGAGTGTTTTCTATTCCTGGAGCCTGAGCAAGTTAATATTATGCCCATTCATTTACTTATAGTCAAGCTTATTTTAAAAAGAGAATTTAATTAAAATATACATAAAATATACTAAGATAACAAAAATTAGCAATGATTAAGAAAGATGAGGCAAGGGAAAAAAGGGACGACTCATAAAATGGAATCAGGAATGAGGTTAACACACAAATGCATACCAGGAAGTTTTTACACTAACAAAGGGTTAAATACAGCTCTAAATTGTCTAGCTGAAAAATTATCAGCCACGTGAGTCACGGGGTCTGATTGAAAAATAAGACTGTTTGACACAGACCTGGCCTAATACCGACCACGAGAAGAAATTTCTTCTACAGATAGGGTGTAATGAGCAATGTCTCAACAGTGTCTTTAGACTGGGGGAAGTAGATTTTGCGGAGCTACTTCTTAGAAGATCCCTCCGGAAAGACAATGAGCATCTCTTCAAAGAGCCATTTAGTAAAAGCAAATCTAAGGAAGTCCACGCCAGAAGTCTGCTGGTCTGGCATATAGGGATGGACTTGTTTAGCTGGGATTGCTTTGTGATTGTTATTGCTGTCATTTTAATTTAAAGTTAATGCCTTTAGGAGATTGTGCAAGACCCCAGGTCCCCACCCCCTCTTGTCTTTAATGCAGCCACTTCACACGTTTATGTTGCATAACTGTTCCCTAAAGGCACTGTGTTGGAGACACCATTCACTCATCTACTTATTCAACAGATATTTTCCAGCAACTTTTGTTGCCTGGTACTGCTATAGGCAATAAATAAAACAAAAACACACCCTGCCTCATAAAGCTTGAATTTTAGTGGAAGGAGGCAGACAATACAAAATTATGAAGATTTGATAGATCCAATGGGTAAGTGTTATAGAAAATAATAAAGCAAGAAAGGGTGAGGGAGTGCTGGAGGGAGGAAAATTTTATAGAGAGGTTAGGGGAGGCCTCACTGAGAAGGCAGCATTTGAGTAATGACCTGAAAGAGGTGAGGAAGCCTTGTGGATATCTGGCAAAATGGCAGGTACAAAGGCCCTGAGGCCAGGAGTGGCTTAGCCCATTGGAGGAAGAGCAAGAAAGAACAAGGAAGCATTAAGGGAGAAAGGAAATAGTAAAAAGGCAGGGCAGATCACAAAGGGCCTGTAGATCATTATAAGTACTTCAGAGTAAGCCACTTGAGATGATGATGATGATGATGATGATGAATTTAAAACATCTTTATTAAGGTATAATTTACATGCCATAAAAGTTACTTATTTTAAGTATACAGTTTAGTGACTTTTAGTAAATTTACAAAGTTGTGCAGTCATCACCACAATACACTTTTAGAACATTTCTATCATTCTCAGAAGATCCTTGTGCCCATTTGCAGTTACTCATCTATGATCTTTTTAAAAGAAAAAAATTTTTAAATAGAGAAAGTGTAGGTTTACAGAAAAATAATGTAAAAAATACAGCATTCCCTTATACTCATCCCACATTATTAACACCTTGCATTAGTGTGGTACATTTGTTACAATTCACAAAAGAACATTTTTATACCTGTACTATTAGTTATAGTCCATTGCTTACAAATAGGGTTCACTGTGTTGTACAGTCCTATGTTTTCTCTTTTAATTTTTATTCTAGTAACATATACATGACCTAAAACTCCCTTTTAGCCACATTCATACATATACTTCAGTGCTGTTAATTACACTCACAATGTTATGCTACCACTACCACCCTCCATTTCCAAAACTTTACAATCAACTCAAACAGAAATTCTGTACAAATTAAGCATTAACTCCCCATTCCCTACCCCCTACCCAGCCCCTAGTAAACTGTATTCTAGATTCTAACTCTATGATTTTGCTTATTCTAATTATTTCACGTCAGTAAGCTCATATAATATTTGTCCTTTTGTGTCTGGCTTATTTTACTCAACATAATGTCTTCAAGGTTCATCTTTATTGTTGCTTAAACCAGAACATCATTTCTTTTTAATGCTGAATAATATTCAATTGTATGTGTATACCACATTTATTTATCAATTCATCGGTTGATGGGCACTTGGGTTTCTTCCATCTTCTGGCAATTGTGAATAATGCTGCTATGAACATCGGTTTGTAAATATCTGTTTGAGTCCCTGCTTCCAATTATTTTGGGTATATGCCTAGTAGAAGGATTGCAGGGTTATATGGTAATTCTATACTTAGCTTTCTGAGGAAGTACCAAACTGTCTTCCACAATGGTTGTAGCATCTTATATTCCTGCAAAGCAATGAATGAGTGTTCCTATTTCTCCACATCCTTTCCAACACTTGTTATTTTCCTTTTTTTCTTTAGTAGTAGCCATTCTAGTAGGTATGAAATGGTATCTCATTGTGGTTTTGATTTGCATTTCCCTAATAGCAAATGATGTTGAACACCTTTTCATGTGCTTTTTAGTCATTTATATATCCTCTTTGGAGAAATGTCTGTTCAAGTCTTTTGCCCATTTTTAAATTGGGTCATTTGTCTTTTTAGTATTGAGTTGTAGGGTTTCTTTATATATTCTGGATATTAAACCCTTATCAGATAAATGATTTCCAAATATTTTCTCCCACTGAGTAGGTTGTCTTTTCACTTTATTGACAAAGTCCTCAGATGGGCAAAAGCTTTAAATTTTGATGAGGTCCCATTTATCTATTTTTTTTTCTTTTGTAACTTGTGCTTTGGGTGTAAAGTCTAAGAAATCATTACCTAACACCAGATCCTGAAGATGTGTCCCTATATTTTCTTCTAGGAGCTTTATAGCCTTGGTTCTTATATTTAGGTCTTTGATCCATTTTGGGTTAATTTATGTATATGGTGTGAGATAGGGGTCCTCCTTCATTCTTTTGCATATGGATATCCAATTCTCTTAGCACCATTTGTTGAAGAGACTATTCTTTCCCAATTGAGTGGACTCAGCAGCCTTGTCAAAAATCAGTTGGCCTTAGATGTGAGGGTCTATTTCTGAACTCTCAATTCAATTCCATTGGTCTGTTATGTCTTTCCTTGTGCCAGTACCATACTGTTTTGGGGATTGTGCTGAATTTGTAAATCATTTTGGGTAGAAATGAGGTAAGGAAAGAGGTAAGAGAAGGGAGATAACTCAGCAATAGAGGAGGACCAATGGAAAAATTACCATGAGAGAAAACCTAACTGCAGTGGAGAATCACCTGCCCAAGGCCTGGTACATCTACCCAAGGCCTAGTGCCATAAGAGACCAGATGACAAAAGGCCCACCCATCACCTAACCACCACACACTTCACTGACCCCTCCCCTGGACAGTTCTCACTCTGGTCAGCAGAAATACAGAGCCAGTATAAAGTTAGTTTTCAATCCTTCTTTTGCATAAGGCAGACCAATGAGGACATTGTGACTTACAAGTCTTCATTTACATGAAAAGGGAAAAGGTGGGGGATCCCAGCCTTAATAAAGCAGCACCGCTAGCCTCAGCAGTCACAATTCATGTGACTTGTATGAGCATGCCCACACTCTCCTCTTAAATGTGTAATTTCATTTTACATTAAATATTCTTATGACTGTATGACTAATCCTTGAATTCTTTCTTGCAACTGTATCACAACCCTCCTACCCTAGGTTGAGATCTTTCTCCAAGACCTCCCATGGCCTCACCGACATCAGACTTTGGCAACTATGAAGGGACAAGAAAAGTAAGTATTGGCCTGTCAGCCTCTTCTACCAGACTCTGTCCTTTCCTACCTACTCCTTTGCGCTCTGTTCTTTTGGACACAATATAATTTCGACCAATCCAGCTGACCACGGCTCTCCTCCACGCAGGTGATGGCTAATGCCACCCGTAAGAGTGTGACTAGGAAATTACCTGAGTCAAGAAAGAGTTCACCTGCCACTTTTCCTGTCCCACTGCCGTGCAATAACCCCTCTTTGCCACTTTCTCTGTTTACAACTTGCAACCTTACTTTTCTTGCAGCTTAAATATATCTTTTGGTTCTGAGATGGCAAGTTTCTTCCTCCACATAGCAGGTCCCCTCTGCCCATCCACTATTCAAGAGGATTGTGTTGTCTCTGTGGCAATCAGCAGTCCAACTACAAACAGTTGAGCCCATGGATCTCTCATTTAACCACTTCCTGTGATTCATTAACATTAGTTAGCTGCTTTTTTCTGCCATGTGCTCCTTTATAACCTGTGTACCCACCATTTCGCTGGGGAGAGCCAGGCATGGTGTTGGTCATGGGATATGACCCCTACTTCTTCTGAGGCACATTCTCTCCAAATGCTTGCACCACCCTAAGGATCACTCAGATACTCTCATAAGGACCCTCCAGAGACATGTCCTCTTCTTCATGTTAGAAACCCTTCTGATTCATATTGATCTCAATCAGAGGGGACTAGACAGCCATTTTAGTGTGCCTCAGACTTTCCTATCCTCTCAAACTTCAGAAATGTTCAAGCAATCATTGGGCCCCAGGGTGTCTGGAGACCCCCTGGCCAGTAAGACTTAGGATTCCAGGTCTCAAAGTAGAATCCAGGAAATGAAGCAGGAGCCCTTGTAGGGACCCCACACTCATAGGTGAGGACCTGTGTATCTCTCCTTTCTTATCTTCCTCCTTCATAGGCCAATACAGACCTAGCAAAAGACCAGGACATGGGTAACTCTCCCTATATACCCATAGACTCAACCTGGGGTACCTCTTAAAACATTGGAGCATTTTCCAGCTAGACAGCCTAAAATGGAAAAACTTAATTTTTTCTATAATACTACATGGCCCTAATATAAATTTGAGGATTGAAAAATATAGCCCAAAAATGGAATGCTTAAAAGACCTTACTCTAATTAGATCTTTTCTGTAAGCAAAAAGAAAAACAGACAAAAATTCCTTATGTTCAGGTCTCCATGGCATTACCTCAAAACACTGACCTCTGAAGAACCTGCCATTTATGTTATGCTCATACCTTTCTAGAAAAGCCAAGCGGGATGAAAGAGTCATATAGAAATCTGAGTATGAAAACTATTAGAGAGAGGGGAGTGGGTGTAGCTCAGTGGCTGAGCATCTGCTTCCCAGGTACAAGGTCCCAGGTTCAATCCCCAGTACCTCCTAAAAACAAAACAAAACAAAACAAAAAGCTATTGGAAAGGTTTCTGGGAAGATGGTGTTGAAACAGGCAGCTCTCTCACAAAAACAACAGAGAAAAAGCCAAAAGCTGTCCAAGGGGGTCAGCAGACCAGGACAGTGCTATGCAACTACCAGGAGAGCAAGGGACCCAAAATGACAATCATGAATTACTAAAACCCCATGGATGTTGGGAAGGGCACCCATCCCCTACCCTCAAGGCATGCAGCCTGGATGAAACCTGTGACCCACTGCAGCTGACTGAGAGGGGAACAGACATCTTCCTCACTGGGAAAAGGGAGGGTCCGGTGGAGGGAGGAGAGTAGTTTCTCTTCAGTGAATTTGGCCAGCAGAATCCACTTTGAATCTCAGCTCTGGGCAGACCATAAACATGGGCAAGTGGAGGTTGAAAGAAACACCTCTGTGGAAAGGTTCATGGACAATCACCATCTGCTGGATTGACAGGAAACTGCAAGGAGAAAACTACTTTTAGGTCTCTCTTAACCCCAACTCCTGGGAGAAAATCAGTGAGTCCCTGGCCCAATTTTGATAACTTAAGCTGGGGAATTTTAAAGACTCAGAATAAATTGAACCTAAAATCAAAGAAGAGCCATGAAGAAAACACTAGGCAAGAGAGAGAAATTGACCAGCAGATTTAACTCACCAACATATTCAGATGCCTAGACATCAGCAAAAAATTATAAGCCATTCTAGCCCAGCCAAAGGAATAAACCAAATATCCTGGTGAAATACGAGATTCAAGGCAACTAATTGATGATTATCACACAAATCTCCTAAATCAATTCAAAGAATTGAAGGAAAATATGGCTAAAGAGATAAAGGATATTAAGAAGACACTAGTGAGCATAAAGAACAATTTGAAAGCCTGCAAAGAAAAGTAACAGAGCTTATGGGAATGAAGACACAATGGATAAGATTTTTAAAAACATTAGAAACATATAAGAGCAAATTTGAATTAGTCAAAGACAGAATTAGTGATATTGAGGAAAAAACATCTGAACTTGAAAAGACAGGAAAACAGAAAGAGAAAAGAATGGAAAAAATGGAACAAGATCACAGGGAATTGAATGACAATGAGAAATGCACAAACATACTTCTTGTCAGTGTTCCAGAAGGGGAAGAGAACAGAAAAGGGACAGAAAGAAAATTTGAGGAAATAATGACCAAAAACTTCCAAGCCTTATGAAAGACATAAATATCAATATCGAAGAAGGACAACACACCCCAAATAGACTATATCTGAATAGACCTACTCTGGTCTACTATTCTGAATGACAAATATAAGATATAAAGAAAGGATTCTGAAAGCAGCAAGAGAAAAGCAAAACATCACATACAAGGGTACCTCAATAAGATTAAGTGCCAACCTCTCAACAGAAACCAAGAATGTGAGGAGAAAGTGATATGATGTATTAAAGGTACTGAATGAGAAAAACTGCTAGCCAAGAATTCTGTATCTGGCAAAACTGTCCTTCAAAAATGAGGGTGAGGAAAGTAGATGTGGCTCAAGTGACTGGGCTCCCATCTACCATATGGGAGGCCCTTAGTTCAGTTCCCAGGGCTTCCTAGTGAGGGTAAGCTGGTCCATGCCTGCAGAGAGCTGGTGGCCCACACCCACAGAGAGCTGATGGCCCGCACCCACGGAGAGCTGATAGCCTGTGCCCATGGAGAGCTGGCACAGCAAGATGATGCAACAATGGGAGACAAGCAGACACAGAGGAAACGTGCAGCGAATGGACACAGAGAGCAGACAGTGAGCATAAGTGGTGGCAGGGGGCAATAAATAAAATAAATAAAAACAAATCTTAAAAAAAAAAATGAGGGTGAGTTCAAAGTCTTCACAGACAAACAAAAATCAATAGAATATGTTACCAAAAGATCAGAACTACAAGAGATACAAAAAGGAGTGTTGCAACCTGAAAGGAAAAAACAAGGGCAAGAGACTTTGAGAAGAGTGTAGAAATGAATATTATTAGGAAGGGTAAATTAAAGGTTAAAAAGACAGACAAGAGTAAGAGATGACAATGGAAAGCCAAAGTATAAATTGGATGAAGTAAGTGATGCCTTTATAGTAATAACATTGAATGTTAATGGTTTGAACTCCACAGTCAAAAGACATATAGATATATGGATTAAAAATGGATAAAAAATATGAGCCATCTATATGCTGTCTACAAGAGACTCACCTCAAACATAAGAACACAACCATGTTGAAAGTGAAAGGATGGAAAAAAGATATTCCATGTAAATAGTAACCAAAAAATATCTGGAGTAGTAATACTAATATCAGACAAAATAGATTTTAGGGAGTAAATGTGGCTCAAGCAGTTGAGTGCCCACCTCCCACACGGGGGGTCCCAGGTTTGGTTCCTCCTAAAGAAAAAAAAAAAAAAACACAAGCAAATAGACAATGAACAGACAATCAGAAAAAAGAAAAAAAAAAAAAAAAAGCAGACAATGAGCAAAAATAATTAGCAGGCCACGAGCACAAGCAATAAGCAAACAGACAAGGGAGCCATCTCAGGGGAGGAAAAATAGATTTTAAATGCAAAACTGTTATAAGGGATGAAGAAGGTCATTATATATTAATAAAAGGGGCAATTCACCAAGAAGAAATAAATATAATAAATATGTGTGCATATAACCTGGGTGCCCCAACATACATGAGACACACACTGACAAAGCTGAAGGGAGAAATAGATGTCTCTACAATAAAGTTGGAGACTTCAATTCATCACTCTCAACATTAGATAGAACATCTGGACAGAGGATAAAGAAACAGAATTAGAACAATATAATAAATGAACTAGACCTAACACATTTATAGAGGATTACACCCCCAAAAAGCAGGATATACATTCTTTTCAAGAGCTCTTGGTGGGAAGTGGATGTGGCTCAAATGACTGAGTTCCTGCCTACCACATGGGAGGTCCCAGGTTCAGTTCCCGGTGCCTCCTAAAGAAGATGAGCAAGACAGCAAGCTGATGTGATGTGCTGGTGTGGTGAGCTGATGCAATAAGATGTTGCAACAAGAGACACAAGGAGGAAAACATAATGAGAGACAAAACAAAGCAGGGAGCGGAGGTGGCTTAAGCAATTAGGTGCCTCCCTCCCACATGAGAGGTCCTGGGTTCAGTTCCCTGTGCCTCCTAAAAGGAAGATGAGCACACAACGAACAGACACAGCAAATGCAAACAATGAGGGAGTGGGAAGAAATAAAAATAAAATCTCTTAAAAAATATTTTTTTATAAAAGAGCTCATGGATCCTTCTCCAGAATAGACCATATGTTGGGTCATGAGACAGGTCTCAATAAATTTAAAAAGACTGAATTTATATAAAACACTTTCCCTGATCATAACAGAATGAAGCTGGAAATCAATAACAGATGGAAAAAGGGAAAATTCATAAATATGTGGAGATTAAATAACACACTCAAATAACCAGTGGGTCAAAGAAGAAATTGCAAAAGAATTCAGTAAATATTTTGAGACAACTGAAAATGAGAACACAGCATTATCAAAACCTTTGAGGGAAACAGATGTGGCTCAAGTGATTGGGCTCCCATCTACTATATAGGAGGTCCAGGGTTTGATTCCCAGGGCCTTCTGGTGAAAGGCAAGCTGGCTCACGTGGTGAACTGGCCCAAGTGGAGAGCTAGCCCATGCAGAGTGCTGACCTATATGGAATGCTGGCTCTTGCAAGAGTGCTGGCCTGCACGGAGAGCTGGTGCAGCAAGATGATGCAGCAGAATAAATACATCTAGTAAACCAGATGCCAAGACACCAACAAAAAATTACAATCCATACCAAGAAACAGGAAAATATGGTCCAGTTCAAAGAACAAGATAAGCCTCCAGGTGACATAAAGGAGTTAAGACAACTAATTATATATGTTCAAACAAATCTCCTTAATAAATTCAATGAGATGGTTAAAGAGATTAAAGATATTAAGAAGATACTGGATGAGTGCAAAGAAGAATTTTTATAGAAAAATAGCAGCTTTTATGGGAATGAAAGGCACAATAAATGAAAAAAAAAATACACTGGAGGCATATAACAGCAGATTTGAAGAGGCAGAAGAAAGGACTGCTGAGCTTGAAGACATAGCCTCCAAAAGCAAACATACAAAAGAACAGATGAAGAAAAGAATGGAAGAAATTTAAAATGGTCTCAAGGAACTAAAGGATGGCAAGAGACATCCAAAGGTATGTGTCATGGGTGTCCCAGAAGGAGAAGAGAAGGGAAGAGGGGCAGAGGGAATATTTGAAGAAATAATGGTAGAAAACTTCCCAACTCTACTGAAGGACATAGATATCCATATCCAAGAAGCACAATGTACTCCCATCCGAATAGAACAACTCTGAGACCCGTACTAATCAGAATGTCAAATGCCAAAGACAAAGAGAGAATTCTGAGAGCAGCAAGAGAAAAATGATGCATAACATACAAGGGATACCCAGTAAGATTAAGTGCTGATTTCTCATAAGAAATCATGGAGGCAAGAAGGCAGTGATAGGACATATTTAAGATACTGCAAGAGAAAAACTGACAGTCTTATAACTGACAAGACTGTCTTTCAAAAATGAGGGCAAGTTTAGAATACTCACAGACAAACAGAAACTGAGAGATTTTGCAACCAAGAGACTAGTTTTGCAGGAAATACTAAAGGAAGTGCTACAGCCTGAAAAGAAAAGAGAGGAGAGAGAGGCTTGGAAAAGAGTCTAGAAATGAAGATTATAGCAGTAAAAGTAACTAAAAGTGTAAATAGAATGGTGAAAATAAAATATGACAGATAAAACCCAAAGGTCAAAATGGGTGAAATAAGAACTGCCTTTACAGTAATAACATTGAATGTTAATGTATTAAACATTCCATTAACATTAAACTCCCCAGTCAAAAGACACAGAATGGCAGAGTGGATAAGAAAATATGAATCATCTATATGCTGTCTACAGGAGACTCACCTTGGACCTAAGGAACAACAACAACAAAAAAAGCCATAGTACTTATACTTATATCAGATGAAATAGACTTTAAAAGCAAAACTGTTATTAGAGAAGGGAAGGACATTATATATTAATAAAAGGGAAAATTCACCAGGAAGAAATAATCATAAATGTATATGCACCTAACTAGGATGCCCCAAAATACATGAGGCAAACAATGGCAAAACAGAAGTGAGACACAGATGTCTCTACAATAATAGTTGGAGACTTCAATACACCATTCTCAGCATTGGATAGAACATCTGGGCAGAGGATCAATAAAGAAACAGAGAGCTTGAATAATATAATAAATGGATGAAACCTAATAGACATGTACAGAACATTGCACCCCAAAACAGCAGGATATACATTCTACTCAAGTGCTCATGGATCTTTCTCCTAGACCATATGTTGGGTCACAAAGCAGATATCAATAAAATCAACAAGATTGAAATTATACAAAGAACTTTCTCTGATCATAATGGAACAAGAGGCAGAAAAGGGAAAATTCACTAATATATGGAGATGAAACAATACATTCTTAAATAATCAGTGGATCAAAAAAGAAATTGCTAGAGAAATCAATAAATATCTCAAGACAAATGAAAACAAGAACACAACATATCAGAACCAATGGGATGCAGTGAAGGCAGTGCTGAGAGCTTGAATATTTACATTAAAAAAGAAGAAAGCTAAAATCAATGACCTAACTACACAGCTGGAAGAACTAGAAAAAGAACAGCAAACCAATCCCAAAGCAAGTAGAAGGAATGAAGAAACAAAGATCAGAGCAAAAATAAATGAAATTGAGAACAAAAAAACAATAGAGAGAATTAACAAAACCAAAAGTTGGTTCTTTGAGAAGATTAACAAACTGACAAACCCTTAGCTAGACCAACTAAGGAAAAAAGAGAGAAGGTGCAAATAAATGAAATGAAAATGAAAACAGGGGCATTACTACTGACCACACAGAAATAAAAGAGATTATAAAAAGATTCTATGAACAACTGTACACCAACAATCTAGACAATGTAGACAAAATGGAAAAATTCCCAGGAACATACGAACAACCTACACTGACCCTAGAAGAAATAGAAGACCTCAAAATACCAATCACAAGTAAAAAGATTGAAACAGTCATCAAACAACTCGCCAAAATGAAAAGTCCAAGACCAGATAGTTTCACAGGTAAGTTCTACCAAGCATTCAAAGAAGATTTAATATCAATCTTATTTAAGCTCTTCCAAAAAAATTGAACAAGAAGGAATGCTACCAAACTCATTCTATGAAGCCAATATCACCATAATACCAAAAAAAAAAAAAACAGGTAAAGATATTACCAAAAAAAGGAAATTATAGATCCATTTCCCAAGTGAAAACAGATGCAAAAATTCTCAACAAAATACTTGCTAATCGAATCTAACACATTAAAAGAATCATTCATCATGATCAAGTTGGTTTTATATCATATTCTTTTTTTTTTTTTTAAAGATTTTATTTATTTATTCATTCATCCCCCCCCTTGCTTCTCGCGCTCGCCGGGTCAGCCAACCATGCCGTGCGGTCGGGCCCGCCCCCACCAGGAGGCCCCAGGAACCGAACCCGGGGCCTCCCACATGGTAAACGGGAGCCCCACTGATTGAGCCACAGCCGCTTCCCTCATATTCTTTTTTTATACCATTTTCTTGTGGTTCAACACAAGAAAATCTATCAGCATAATACACCACATTAATAAAGAAGAAAAATCACATGATCCTATTGACTGATACAGAAAAGACATTTGACAAAATATTGCACCCTTTCTTGATAAAAATACTACAAAAGATAAGAATTGAAGGAAACTTTCTCAACATGATAAAGGCCATATATGAAAGAAAAACACAACAACAAACATTGTACTCGATGGCGAAAGACTGAAACTTTTCCCATTGAAATCCAGAACAAGACAAGGATACCCACTGTCACTATTATATTGTTCAATATAGTACTAGAGGGTCTAGCTAGAGCAATCAGGCAAGAAAAAGAAATAAAAGGCATCCAAATCGGAAAGGAAGAAGTAAAACTTTTGCTATTTGCAGATGATGTGGTCCTATATCTAGGAAGTTCCGAAAAATCTACAACAAAGCTGCTAGAGCTAATAAATGAATTCAGTATTGTGTCAGGATACAAGATCAATATGCAAAAAACAGTGGGGGAGCCGATGTGGCTCAAATGGTTGGGCATCCATCTGCCATATGGAGGGATCTGGGTTCGATCCCTGGGACCTCCCGGTAAAATAAAATATATATATATATAGAAGGCGCATGGGCTGCCAGGCTCTGTGTGCTGGTGAGCCGCCAGGCCCCGGGAGCCATGCAGCAAGATGATGACGTAACAGAGGAGAGACAAGATGAGATGCTCCGAAAGCTCTGAAAACCAGAAATTGAGGTGGCGCAGGTGGCAGAACACCTCTCTCCTACATCAGAAGTCTCCCGGATCGAATCCTGGTGAAGACTGGAGGAGAAGGATGAGAAGAGATGGCAGGAAACAGACACAAAGAATTGCCCAGCGAATGAACACAAAACAGCAAATGGGGAAGTGGGGGGGTTAAAATGGATAAAATAAATAAATAAATCTTGAAAAAAAACAACAGTGGTGTTTCTATACACTAGTAATGTGCAATCTGAGGAGGAAGTCAGGAAAAAGTTCCATTTACAATAGTGATTAAATGAATCAGATATTTAGGAATAAACTTAACCAAGGATGTAAAGCACTTGTATTCAGAAATCTACAATGTGTTGCTAAAGGAAATTTTAAAAAGACCTAAATATTGGAAGAAAATTCCATGCTCATGGATTGGAACACTAAATATCACTAAGATGTCAATTCTACCCAAATTGATATACAGATTCAATGCAATCCTAATAAAGATTTCACAAGCATTTTTTAAACAAATCAATTTTATTGATACATATTAATAAATCATACAATTCATCCAAAGTGTACCATCAATGGTATTTGGTATAATCACATAGTTGTGTCCACCAGAATTTTTTTGATTGAGTCTCATTTCCTTTTTAGGAGGTACCAGGGATTGAACCAAGGACCTCATCAGTGCGAAGCAGGTGCTCAACCACTGAGCTACACCAGCTCCCCACCAGAATTTTTTAAACAAATGGAAACAATTATCAAATTTATTTGGAAGGGTAAGGTGCCCCAAATAGCCAGAAAATATCTTAAAAAGGAGACACGAAGTTGGAGGACTCTCACTTCCGGGCTTTAAAACATACTACCTAGCTTCAGAGGTTAAAAAAAAAAAAAAACACACAGCATGTACTGGCAAAAATATAGAAACACAGACCAATGAAACTGAATTGATGGTTCAGAAACAGACCCTCACATCTATGGTCAAGTGATTGTTTACAAGCCTGTCAACTCCCAGCTTTGGCAGAACATTCTGTTCAACAAATGGTGCTGGGAAAACTGGATAGCCATATCCAAAAGAAAGAATGAGGACCTCTATCTCACACCTTATACACAAACTAACTCAAAATGGATGAAAGACCTAAATATAAAAGCTAGAACCATAAAACTCCTAAAATAAAATGTAAGAAAAGATCGTCAAGACCTGGTGGTAGGTAGGGGGATTCTTAAACATTACACCGAAAGCACAAGCAACAAAAGAAAACGTGGATAAATGGGACCACAAACTCAAACTTAAACACTTTTGTAATTCAAAGGATTTCGTCAAGAAGGTGAAAAGGCAGCCCATTCAATGGGAGAAAATATTTGGAAACCACATTTCTGACAAGGGTTTGATTTCCATTCTATATAAAGAGGTCATAAAACTCAACAATAAAAGAGCAAGCAATCCAATTAAAAAATGGGCAAAAACTTGAATAGACATTTCTCCAAAGAGGAAATACAAATGGCCAAAAAGCACGTGAAAAAATGTTCAATATCACTAGTTATTAGGGAAATGCAAATCAAAACAACAATGAGATATCATCTCACACCTCATAGAACGGCCATTATTTAAAAAAAAAAACCAAAAAACGGAAATAGTAAGTGCTGGAGAGGATGTGGAGAAATAGGAACTCTCCTTCATTGTTGGTAGGATTGTAAAATGGTGCAGCCTCTGTGGACAATAGTTTGGCAGTTCCTCAGGAAGCTAAATATAGAACTGCCATATGATCCAGCAATTCCTCTCCTAGGAATATATACAGAAGAACTGAAAACTGTGACATGAACAGACATTTGTATACCAATGTTCAAAGCAGCATTATTCACAATTGCCAAAAGATGGAAACAACCAAAGTGTCCATCAACCAATGAATGGATACGCAAAAATGTGGTATATACATATGATGGAATACTATGCTACAGTAAGAAGAAATGAAATTTGGAACATTTAACATGTGTGAAACTTGAAGGCTTTGTGCTAAGTGAAATAAGTCAGACACAAAAGGACAAATATTGCATGGTCTCACTAATATGAACTAAATATGAAGAATAAATGCATGGAGTTAAAACCTAGAGTATAGGTTATTAGGAGATAAGAGGAGGGCTGCGAAGGAGTAGTGATGCTTAATGTATGTAGAAATTTTAATTAACTTAACTGTAAAAGTGTGGAAATGGATAGAGTTGACGGTGACACATTATAGTGAATAGTAGCTGGTTTATAAATGGGATTGTGGCTGAAAAGGGTAGTCTAGGGATTTAAATGTCAATTGAAAGAAAGCTAGAGAATGATCTAGGGACTGAATAACACAGTGAACCCAGAGATGGATGAGAATTGTTAATAGTACAAATGTAAGAATGTCCTTCTGTGAGCTAGAGTGGATATACGTCACTAAAGCCACCCTCACCCTAATACCAAAACCAGGTAGAGATACTATGAAAAAAGAAAATTACAGACCAACATCTCTAATGAATATACATACAAAAATCCTCAACAAAATACTTGCAAACCAAATCCAAAAGCACATTAACAGAATTATACACCAGGAAGAGGATGTAGCTCAAGCGGTTGAGGACCTGCTTCCCAGGTACAAGATCCTGGTTTCAATACCCGGTACCTCCTAAAAAGAAAATAACAAATAAATAAAAACAATCCTCACTGGGGAGCAGATGTAGTTCAGTGGCTGAGTGCCTGCTTCCCATATACAAGGTCCTGGGTTCAATCCCCAGTACCTCCTAAAAAAAGAAGAATTATACACCATCATAGATAAGTGGGTTTTAAACCAGGTATGCAATGATCTTTCAACACAAAAAAATCAATTAGTGTTATAAACCACATTAATAAATTGAAGGAAAAAATCACATGACCCTCTCCACTGATGCAGAAAAGGCATTTGACAATATAAAGCACCCTTTCTTTAAAAAAAAAAAAACACTCCAAAAGATAGGAATAGAAGGAAGCTTTCTCAAAATGGTAATGTTCATATATGAAAAACTTACAGCTATCATTGTACTTGATGGTGAAAGACTGAAAACTTTCCTGCTGAGATCAGGAGCAAGCCAAGGGTGACCACTGTCATCACTGTTATTCATTATTGTGCTAGAAATTCTAGCTAGAATAATTAGGCAGGAAAAAGAAATAAAAGGCACCCAAATAGGAAAAGAAGATGTAAAACTATTCACTGATGATATAATCTTATATCCAGAAAATCCTGAAAAATCCAATACAAAGCTACTATAACTAATAGACCAGTTCAGCAAAGTGGCGGGATACAATATTAATATGCAAAAATTGGTAGCGTTTCTATATACTACTAATGAGCAATCTGAGGAAGAAATCAGAAAAAAAAATTTTCATTTATGAAACCGAATCGAGAACTTATACCCTCACATCTACAGTCAAGTGATTTTTGACAAGGGAGTCAAGCCCTCCTGGCTGGGCCAGAACAGTCTATTCAACAAATGGTGCTGGGAGAACTGGATATCCATATCCAAAGAAAGAAAGAAGACCCGTATCTCACACGACATACAAAAATTAACTCAAAATGGATCAAGGACCTAAATATAAAAGCTACAACCATAAAACTCCTATGGATATGTAGAATGGTACAGCCACTTTGGAGGACTGTTAGACAGTTCCTAAGGAAGTTGAATGTAGACTTGCCATGTGACCTGGCAATACCATTACTAGGTATATACCCAGAAGAACTGAGAGTAGAGACATGAATGGACATCTGCACACTAATATTCATAGCAGTGTTATTCACGATAGCTAAAAGTTGGAAACAACCCAGGTGTCCATCAACTGATGAATGGATAAACAAATTGTGGTGTATACACACGATGGAATATTATGCAGCGGTAGGAAGAAATGAAGTCGTAAAGCATATGACAACATGGATGAACCTGGAGGACATTATGTTGAGTGAAGCAAACCAGACACAAAAGGACAAATACTTTATGTTTGCACTATTATGAACTATATATATTGTGTAACCTCATGGAGTTAATAATTAGAATATAGGTCACCAGAAAACAGAATGATGTTAGAGAATGGAAATCTGAGGTTTAATCTGTGCAGAATTGATAAAAGTTTGTAAATCTTTGGAAATGAATAGAAATGGTGAAAGCATATCATGATGTTTATAACTAGCAGTGCTATTGATGGGTATGACAGTGGTTGAAAGAGAAAGTCTAAGGTCATGTATATTACTAGAAGAAAGCTAAAAACTATAACATGGCACTGTACATGATGGCTAAACCTTATGTAAAACTGGAATATGGGTGGTATTGCATATATAAGACTGTTTTTACAAAATATAAGTACAAATATACTAGAAAGAAGGAAAAAGCATAGCAGCTATGTACGGCAGGGGAAGCACAGAAAGATTGAGCGGTGATGAGTTTGTTTGTTTGTTGTTTATTATTATTACTGTTGGATTAATGAGATTGCTCTAAGAATGACTGAAGTGATAAATACACAAATATGTGACTACACCACATACCACTGGTTGTAGACTTTGGATGGATTTATGCTTTATTATGTACCAATAAAATTGATTTGTTAAAAAATTTCCACCTATAATAGCAACAAAAAGAATCAAATATTTAAAATAAACTTAACCAAGGACATAAAGAATCTACATTCAGAAAACTACAAAATATTCCTAAAAGAATTTGAAGAGGACTTAAATAAATGGAAGGACATTCCATGCTCATGGAATGGAAAACTAAATATCATTAAGATGTCAATTCTTCCCAAACTGATTTACAGATTCAATGCAATCCAATAAGAATCCCAGCAGCCTTTTTTTGCAGAAATGGAAAAGCTAATTATCAAAAATTTTTTGGAAGAATAATGGGCCCCAAATAGCCCAAAATGTCTCACTTCCTGACTTTAAAACATATTACTTAGCTACAGTGGTAAAAAACAAAACAAAACAAAACAAAACAAAAAAAACAGCATGGTACTGGCATAAAGATAGACAGATTGATCAATGGAACCAAATCAAGTGCTTATTAATAGACCCTCACATCTATGGTCAGGTTTTTTTGACAAGGATTTTAAGCCCACCCAGCTGGGCCAGAACAGTCTATTCAACAAATGGTGCTGGGAGAACTGGATATCCATATCCAAAAGAAAGAAAGAAGACCCGTATCTCACACGACATACAAAAATTAACTCAAAATGGATCAAGGACCTAAATATAAAAGCTACAACCATAAAACTCCTAGAAGAAAATGTAGGAAAACATCTTCAAGATCTTGTAGTAAGCAGTAGTTTCTTAAACATTACACCCAACAAAAAGAAAAAAATAGATAAATGAGACCTATCAAAAGTAAATACTTTTGTTCATCAAAAGACATTGTCAAGAAAGTATAAAGGCAGCCTACTCAATGGGAGAAAATATTTGGAAACCACATATCCAATAAGGGTTTGATATCTATGCTATATAAAGAAATCCTACAACTCAGTGATAAAAAGACAAGCAACTCAACTTAAAAATGGGCTAAAGAATTGAATAGACATTTCTCCAAAGAAGTACAAATGGCCAAAAAGCATATGAAAAAAAGCTCAACATCACTAGCTATTAGGGAAATGCAGATCAAAACTGCGTTGAGATACCATTTCACACCTTAGAGAATTGCCATCACACACACACACAAAAACAAAACAGAAAACTGCTGGAAAGGATGTGGAGAAACAGCAACACTCCTTCACTGTTGGTAGGAATGCAGAATGGTGCAGCCTCTATGGAAGACAGTTTGTCAGTACCACAAGAAGCTGAATATAGAACTGCCATATGATTCAGCAATCCCATTACCAGGAAGATATTTAGAAGAACTGAAAGCAAGAACACGAACTGACGTTTGCACACCGATTCCATAGCAGTATTATTCACAATTGCTAAAATATGGAACTACCCCGTGTCCATCAACCAATGAATGGATAAACAAAATGTAGTATATACACACAATGGAATACTATTCAGCTGTAAGAAGAAATAAAATTAGGATGCATATGACAACATGGATTAACCTGAGTATATTATGTTGAATGAAATAAGCCAGACACATAAGGACAAATATTGTATAGTATGACAGTTTAAGATTATTTTATGAATCCCAAAAGGAGAAAGATTATGTTTGTAAACTAGTCTATTCCTCTGGGTGTGATACCCTTTGATTGCATTAAATTCAGCTAAGATGTCTTTGATTAAATTACCTGTTAAGATTAGGCTTTTAGATTTGACTATGTCAGAGGGTGTGACTCTGGTTAAGTCCCTGTGATGGTTAGGCTAATGTGTCAACTCGGCCAAGTAGTTGTGTCCAGGTGTTTGTTCCAGCAAGCACTGGGCTAACTGTAATACAAGAGCATTTATGGACTTCAATCACCAGTGAGTTTACTGCGTGGATGGCTGATTACATCTGCATCAATCAGGGAGATTACATTATCAATGGGTGGTGCTTTTATCCAATCAGTTGAATGACTTAAAAGTGGAAGTGATTTCAACATTCAGAGAGAATTTCCCAGCTCGTCGTTGGACAGGCAACTTCTCCCAGAGACTCATCAACAACCTTTCATCGGGCTTTCATCGGAGCCCCTGGTTTGCAGCTTGCCTGAGGAACCTGGACTTGAACATCCCCACGGTCGCGTGAGAGACTCTTTTAGAGTTCCATATTATTCACAGATATCTCCTGCTGATTCTGTTTCCCGAGAGAACCCTGACTAATACAGTCCCCATCCCCTTGCTGGGTCTGATATAATAATGGACACTTAGGGGAATGGATGTGGCTCAAGCACTTGGGTGCACACCTCGCACATGGGAGGTCCCGGGTTTGGTTCCTGGTTCCTCCTAAAGAAGACGAGCAGACACAATGAGCTGACAAAACAAGCTGACACAATGAGCAAGGAGATGTGGCTCAAGTGGTTGGGCACCCACCTCCCACATGGGAAGTCACAGTTCAGTTCCTGGTGCCTCTTAAAAAAGACGAGCAGACAATGAACAGACACAATGAGCAGAGACAATGAGCAGAGACAAGCAGATACAGCGAGAAGAAAATGAGCAGACAGATGAGGGAACCATCTCAGGGACCAGGGGGAATGGACACTCATTCAAGAAGACACATGGGAAAAGAGAGAGCTCTGTAATTTTTGATCCTGGGGCCCTGGGGAGAGATGAGCCATTCACCTGATAGTTTGCAGCTAATCTTGGGAAGAGAACAGAACAGCAGAGACTGATACAGAAGGCCCAGAAAGAAAGAAGCCCTATGTCAGCCTGCAGCTGAGAGACAGGAAGCCCATAGGGGAAGGCTGAACCCTTGCAGAGATGGCCAACCATCTTGCTTCAACATGTGGCAGCTGACTTTGGTGAGAAAGTACCTATTTATGGTACCTTGAGTTGGACTTTCCATGGCCTGGAACTATAAGCTTTTACCCCAAATAAATACCCTTTATAAAAGTCAACAGATTTCTGGAACTTTGCATCAGCACCCCTTTGGTGGACTACTATATATGGTCTCACTAATATGAACTAAATACAATGAGTAAACTCACTGAGGTAAACTCTAGAGTGTAGGTTACTAGGAGATAGACGGTGAGTTGAGAATGGGAGATGATGCTTAATGTATATAACATTATTACTAAGGTTAATTGTAAAAGTGTGGAAATGAATAGAATTGAGAAACACATTATAATGAGTATACCTAACACTGCTGATTTATAAATGTGATTGTGGCTGAAAGAGGTTGTCTTAGCCAAAGGCGCTGATGCAAAGTACGAGAAATCTGTTGGCTTTTATAAAGGATATTTGTTTGGGGTAAAAGCTTACAGTTATAAGGCCCTGAAGAGTCCAACTCAAGGTTGCTTTCTCACGAAAGTCAGTTGCCACGTGTTGAAGCAAGATAGTCACTGACCTCTGTGAGAGTTCCGGCTCCCCCTCTAAGCTTGTCTCTCAGGGCTTCCTATATCAGTCTCAGCTGTCTTCCCAAGGTCAGCTGTAAGCCATCAGGCAAATGGTCCATCTCTCCCCGAAGCTTTAGCTGTTTGAACCTTCTCCTTTCTGTCACATGGCAGGCAGTATCGAAATGACAAAGTTCTCTCCTCTGGTGTCTATGGAGCTCTCTTCCCATGCGTCTTCTTGAGTGAGTGCTCATTTATATCAGTCCACCAAGGGGGCAGGGACTCAACTCTGAGTCATGCCCTACTGATGTGGTCCAGTCAAAGCCCTAATCTTAACAGGTAACTTAATCAAGACATGTCAGCTGAATCTAATGCATTCAAAGGGTATCAAACCCAGAGGAATAGATTAGTTTACAAACATAATCTCTCTTTTGGGATTCATAAATAATCTCAAACTGCCACAGGAGTAGTATGTGGAAGTAAATGTCAATTGAAAGGAAACTAGAGAATAGTCTACAATATGTATAACATAGAGATTTTGGTGGTGGATGAAGATTGTAGTTAATAGTATAAATATAAGAATGCTCTTCTTTTACAAAGTGTGAAAAATATGATGATACACAGGAAAATTACAGCTCTCTCATTACCTGTTTGTGTTTTGGTTTTTTTTACCACTGACATGCCTACCTTGCCATAACTACCTTATGGACAAGAGTTAACAGTAATATTGTAATATTTTGCAGCAATGGCAAGAAGATATTATTTCAATACTAAGGGACAACAATAGAAGGAGGTATAAGAGGATATGAGATTTTTTCCTTTTGGAGTAATGAAAACATTCTGAAATTGCCTGAGTGATGACAACACAATTCTGTGATGAAAATGAGAACCACTGAGTATACAATTTGAGTGGATTGTACAAAGCACGGGACTGTATAACACAGGGAATCCAATGGTGGATGATTGACTGTGGTTAACAGGACAAATATAAGAATGTTTTCTCCTGAACGATAACAAATATATAATTCTAATATAGGGTGCTAACAATTAGGTGGATTGGGGAAAAAATACACCAAATGTAAGATATGGACTATAGTTACTAGTAAGATTTTGATGATGCTCTTTCATAGTTTGTAACAAATGTTTCACAACATTGCAAAGTGTTGGTGGTGGGGAGATGTATGAGAGCCTTGTATGATGATATGCATGTTTATTTTGTAAATTTACCATTTTTACCATACATTTACTGTTTATGTATGTTCATGTATGAATGACATACTTCAGTAAAATGTTATTTTTTTTAAAGTATTGGAGAAAAAGAAGTTTTTCCTAGGTTCCTTGACCTACTCTCCCCACCGCTATCCCCCCGCCATCTCTTTAAGAGAGCTCTGGGAGAAGGGCCACGTGCAATAAGATAGAGTTCTAAGCTACACTTACATTTCTCTATATACTAGTCCTGAAAATTAAGAAGGATAAGGACAGAAGAAGTGTTACAGAATAAAACTTTTTTTTTTTTTAGAATAAATCTTGGTTTGCATAGTTTGTCCTATAATTCCTCAATTTAAACCTTTTTAATAGCCTTGGGGTAAGAGTAATTAATAATTTCATTGCCAAATTGACAATTAAAAAAAGAAAAATGTCCTTGAAAGCTATAGAAAATTTTTTCTAAATTATGATTAAAACAAATGAAACGATTATAATATATTCCAGAGCCTGGTAATCAGTATGCTTTTGGAATTGTTCACAATTTTTAAAATACTATTTAAAAAGTGTCTCCTATGGAAGAAAAAAATATTTCTTGCAAAAACTATAATTGTCTCAATTTTATTTGACTTGAGGGTAACCTCCATAAGTTTATAGGGATACTAATAAAATTAATTAATATTATATTTATTAAATCTTTCAGATAATAAAAATTGTAAGTTTGTGTTTAATGAAATTAAGTTGGAAAAGAATGTAGGTCTGGACTGAAGTAAAATGACTAGTTTTCGCAGAACAAAGTGAAGGATATAAGATGAGACTTAGGGAAGCAGCTGTGGCTCAAGCAATTGAGCTCCTGTTTACCATACGGAGGACCTGAGTTCGATCTCCAGGACCTTCTGGTAAGAAAAGAAAAAAGGCCCCCGCACAGTGAAGCAATGCACCAAAAAGATGATGACACAACCAGATAGAAAAACAAACAAACAAAAAAGATGAGACTTAAATGGATATGAAAGGAAGTAAAAAGTTTGTGGAAGTGAATTCATAGTCAATGCTCACTAAAATTGAATAAGCTTGTAAGCTTGTTTAAGGGAGTACTAAGATAAAATGACTGGGGAAACGGATGTGGCTCAAGAGGTTCGGCGTCCGTCTACCATATGGAGAGACCGGGGTTAGATTCCCGGTACCTCCCGGTAAAAAAAAAAAACAACAACAAAAAAAAAAAAAGATAAAATGACTGGTTTTTACAAGGGCAGAAATAAGTTGGACAAGACCTGAATGAATATGAAAACTTGTAAAGGGCTTATGAAAGTCAATTTCCTCTGTTAAAGGTGAACTTTGTCTTAAAGTGAAGTAATAGTCTATATAGTTATGAGTAGTTATAGAAAGTTTATAAAAGCATTTTCTAAATTGAAGTATTTCTATGTAAATGGCTAATTCCGGGAAGTCATTATTAAATAGAAATGTAAATTAATATCGATAGCAAAAAGTAACTTCATAACAGAAAATCCTGTCAAATGTGACTTCAATCTACATATTAAGGTAGTGGTAGGGAGAAAATTATCTTGCTCCCATTAAGAATCTTAAATTTTAATATGACAAAACAAAACAAAAAACAAGAAAAAAAAATTTTAAAAGAAGAAAAAAGTTAAAGAAAAGAAGAATCTTAAGTTTTCATAAAATAAAGAAAATTGTTTTTTCTATACTGCTGAAGTAAAATGCATGTTGATTAACATAATCTTAGTAAAAGTGTAAAAGGAAAATGAAATAAAACTTCTGTAAGCTGTAATTAATGATCTCTAGGAACAGCTGTATTTAAGGAAATTAGGGCCTATATTATAAGCTCTTGCAGCAGTCACCTTTATTCCTGGGCTCTGATCTCTGATTGTTATTTCTAAATCCTGAGATGCTTTGCTCTTTGTGTGTAACCTGATAGTTCCCTAGAATTTTGAAGTTCCTTTATGACACCCAGAACCCAGAGTTAAAGTGAGCCAGCTCTAAAAGTGATGAAGGCAGCCCTAAGGCTACACAAAAAGAGTGGCCGTAGAGGAGCTGCCACGGGGTGGTGCCTGGCTAAGGCACTGGGCATCCCCATTAAATGTTCTGACCTATTTAATATTATGCAAGATAGCGAGGCCTGTTATATATTTAATATAATACAAGATAGTAAGGTCTGTTAACGGCTCCAACCACTCTCAGTGCCTTACAGCAGTGCATGTGCACAAAACCGACATACCCTTAAGGGACTGGCAAATAGATTCGTGCATTCAGACCAGACCCCAACTTCTGCACATGGTGTCTGTCTCTCTACTTGAGTTATTGGCACAGACAGTTAGTCTGGCCCCTAAAACAATAAAGGTATCTGCTGCATTACCTAGCCATGCCCCAAAGTAAATAAAAGCACGCTGCTGCTGAGAACTCCTGTGGCTTTGCCAGCCCGTGATGGCTGGGTCTCCTTAGCCCTACAGTGGACACTGCCTCCAGACTGGCTCTGCTTCTTAGAGCCAGAGGGTGCCGTGCAACAGGCAGGTGGAACACTGGAGCCAACCTTCCTGTCCTCACAGGGCCTGACGGCACTACAGTATGTCAACTGCACCAAAGTCATACCAACAGGGGCAATACTTGCCTGAGTGAGGTGAGTAGAACCTAAAGAAACACAACTGGCTTTATGGCCTGCTCCTATGGAGGGCTAACATGGGGGTATTCCAAGCTGGACCTCACCTACTCTAAGCAAATGTCCTAGGACCTATGGGAGAAAGTTCCACTGTTATTTTACTCACTGGAGAAAACCACCCTCTCTGGGCACCTACTAAACAATTGTGCTTGAGCCCTTAGGCTTCTTTTCCAGATTCACACGGCTTCTTCTATGTCTTCCTCGGCTACGCTGCACTGTAGCAACAACCCACAATCAATCCAATTGTTGGCTATGCCGTAGCAGCCCTCACCTCACTGGTAACATCCCTATTGGGAACGTCTTGACAAACACATCTGTGTGGGTGGAAGGGATGGCTACCAAGCATGCGTCCTTTCACACACCCCTAATAGTTAAAAGCAATCCAGCCCCTAGTATACCCTGTTTCCTCTAAAGAAAGAACTGCTGGAAACTTGTTTGCTCTCATTGCTACTGGCAATACAGAAACAGCCAGCCAAATTACCAATAAACTAGGGCTCGATTCCTTGCCCATCTGAGAGGCTGTAAGATCTCCTTCTCTCACTTGAGTCCTTCCCCTCCTTAAATCATTAGTTCTAAAGATTCTATTCTTAATCTTTGGCCCTGCTTACTTAACCAAGGGGTGATTAACATCCCCTGGAGTTGGCTACCGAGCTGCTGGCTGGAAAATGTTCACACAGCAGGAATTTCATCTCAGTCATTAAAAAAAAAGAATAAGAAAACAAGGTGCCCATGGAACACTTAGCTCTAAGTAAAACTTCCTTGTAAGAGTTCCAAGACAAACGCAGTAAAACAAACTGGAAGGTAATTGCAATCAATGATTGGCTTCCTGGTATTTTAATGATCAGTGAAAAAATGATAAAAAGCCAGGGGGTGCTGCACATGGGTCATGGGCTTGGAGAACAATAGCCCTTTTTTCTAATCTGAAAGTGGGTGTTTCTACAAGTCCCACCAGTTAAGGCACCTGTTCAGGAAGTGACAGCCTGGGTAGGAAACTTAGGGCAAGTTGGGCCTGTTCTTTAAGCCAGTTTTTCAACTCTAGATTGAGGGTTTTAGGAGATTATAAATGTAAGGAACACAGTTCCCATTAGGTTCAGTTAGTTAATGCCGGTTCCCTTTGGCCTTCCCTATACAGGTTGCCCAGCGTAATCAGCAAGCAAGGCTTGCCTCCGTTGCTCCAGCACATTGACTGCTTTTCTTTCACTTGCCTCTCCAAGGTCCTGGCTAAGGAGGGCTCAAGTTCTCCTGTCCAGGTGTAAGGACCACGAAAGCCTGCCCAGGGACTTGACTAATTTGCCTCTAAGGCAAGCTGAGCAGACCCCAGGCACATTCCTGCTGTGGTCCCTGACCCCACACCCCAACTAAGAGAGAAAGCCATGGGTGGTTTCTCTCCTCAGAGCAGGAGGGCAAAAAAACTCTCAGGAGAGCCCAGGCTCCTGGAAACTTGGAGAAAATGTTTCTCTGAATTTCTCTCTCTACCAAATAGGGAAAAGACAGTTGCCTGGGAGGGCCTCATGTTCCAAGAAAAATAGGAAAGAGGAAATTGCTTTGCAGAAGAGAAGAATTTTCCTGGGTATTTGTATACATATGAAATATGTCTGGATTGAAAAGAAAAAAAATGTGATTTGCCCGAAGTCCTCTGCCTAGTCTGTAGGAAAGCTGGCACCTAGGCCACTGTGTCCTGTGCAAAGAGGATCCTGACATGCTACAGCTGGGACCTTTGGCTGACTCCTGCCTCCCTCCCACAGAGTAGACAGAGGACTTTGGCCTCCTCTCAGTCACCTCCCAGAGTTGTGGGAGCTGTAAAGAGGCTGGGGTACAACCTGGCAGAGTTAAGAGGACAGGCACAGAGAGGAACCAAGTCATGTGAAAGACAGAGCCTGAGAAGGAAGTTTCTAGAAAGACGTTCTGCCCACAGACCTCTCCATCCCAGCTTCTCCTCAACTCACATGCATGCTTCCCCACAACAAACCCACACTGCTTGAAGTAGTCAACTCTATTCCTTCCACCCAATCAACCCATGGTGCTATGGCTCGTTCTCCCCATTCTAGAGTCGATTTCTGTTAAAAGGACCAGCACCAGGCCACCAGTATCTCCTGTGGATGGGGCAGAATACATTTCCCCCTACCCCAGTTCTTGGCCTCTGGCTCTTTACCTGCTCCTTTCAGCCCACTGGTCTTCTGCTTACATACTATTACCTCAGCAATCATGACAAGCACAGCCACAGGAGCCATCTTCTGGGTCTGAGGAGAAGTCTCCAGTCACCTCTGCTGGGTTTGGGGTTTCTGGAGTCTCCTCTCAAATATGTTTCTGTAAGGTACTTGGGTTTCCTCCAGGGACATCTCCTCTCACTAAGTTGATTTTCATCTGTTTCAATCCCATAAGGTACATTTTTCCTGACCTCAGACCCAAGTTCTGGTACACTTCACCTTAGCTCCATAGACACTTGACTACATCTCCAAACCTAAAATTCTGTCACTTCAAAGGTATAGACTTAGAATTTCAGAGTAGTAAGGGAGCTTAAAAACCATCAAATCCTTATAATGCTGATTCCCTTCTGCCAGTTAGTGGAGCCTGTCCTCCCCGACTAGGTCAAGACTAGCTCACCACAGCCCCAGGCAGACCCACCACCACCATGGCGGTGGACTGAAATGAGCCCTCCAGAAGCTTCTAGAACTCCCTTGGGAGCCACACAAAACCAGTCCTGTCCCTTTTCTTTGGGGCAGCCCATTCAGTCTTAGTGCACCAATTATGTCTCCTTATGTTCTTTCTTTTCTCCTCCAGGCTAAACATCTTCAAGGCCTTTCATCACTGCTCAGGTGCTTTGGTTTTTCATCTCCTCACTCTCCTAACCACTCTTCTCTAAATGTGTGCTGGGCTCGCAGTGATTTCCAGCCTTTGATGCAGGAGTTCTTAACAAGGGGTCCATGAGCTTGAATTGAAATTCAAAAAAGCATTATTCTTGTGGGGACATGTTGGTGTGAATGTGATATATTTATTAAATAATACACAATATAGTGTGGACTTAGTAAAGGGTCCGTGGTTTTTACTTGACTGGAAAAAGGGTCCGTGGTACAAAAAAGGTTAAGAACCCCTGCTTTAATGTGGGTCCAAATCACCTGGGGATATTGCTATACTTCGCCTTTGGGTTCAGTAGGCATCTGAGTCTCTACCAAGCTCCCAGGCTATGCTGATGCTGCTGGTCCACCACTGTGAGCGGTAAGACTTCCACTTGGGATCACCTTTCTCCTCACAATCACCCAAGCTCATTAGTAACATGACCTTATCCCACACTTCTGAATCGGAATCTGCATTTTAACAAGATGTCCCGGTGAAGAACATGCACTTGAAAGTCTGAAAAAGTAGGGTCCTGTTCACAACCTCGGCTGCTCATTAGAATCACCTGGGAATTTTCAGAAACACTCCCAATACCCAGCAGCAACTCGCACCAATTACATCAGACGGTGGGACCCAGGCATCAGCATTCTTAAAGCTCCCAGGTGGGGAACAGATGTGGCTCAAGCAGTTGAATGCCCGCCTTCCACATGGTAGGTCCTGGTTTGGTTCCCCGGTGCCTCCTAAAGAAAATGAGCAGATGAGGGAGCTAACACAGCAGAGCCGATGTGGCTCCAGTGGCTGAGTGCTGGCCTTCCGCACGTGAGGTCCCAGGTTCAATCCCTGGTCCCGTATCTTAAAAAAAAAAAAAAAAAAAAATCTTCCAGTGTGTATGTGTAGCCAGATTTCATAACTCTGCTATAGAATGTCCTAAAGCATGGGCCCTGTCTCCAAAAGCACTGCCAGAGAAAGGCAGGACGTGCTCTATTGCCTTGAACTTCTCAAGTCACAGCCTGAGGTTCCACTCACTGTCACCCACAGTGCTAACTCCTTCTGAGGCAGTACAGAGTAGGATTAGAAGTGCCGGAGTCAGATAGACCTGCATTTGAATTCTGAAGCCAACATTTATTAGCTGCACCATCTTGGAAAATTTACCTAACTTCTCAGAGTCTCTGAGTCTGTTTCCTGCTGTATAAAATGGAGCAAAGATAGACCCTGTCTCCTAAAGTTATTTTAAGGATCGAATTAAATGAGGAAAAGCATATGCAGTTCTTAGCACAGCCCCAGCCCCATAGAAGTGTTCAATAATGGTTAGTTGTTATAAACATTGAAGCTAAAACTCCTGGACATGTATGTGGGTTTTGTTTGTTTGTTTTTTGTACGTGCTGCTATGAAGCCATGTTGCCTCAGTTGAGGTTTCCCTTTGCAAACAATAGGGACCAACTCTGGCTAACCTGGGCAGAAAAGAAGTATATTGAAAGACTGTGCCCAAACCTCAGAAAGGAAGTACTGGAATGAGGCCAGCTCCAAGGAGCTCAGCTGGAAACTTTCAGGGATTCAGTCCAAATAGCTGCCGTGAGCCACTCGGGTCAGGGTTCAAATTCCGAACCGCCCCGCTGCCTGCACTACATATGTACGTTGCACCTCCCCAATAAACTCTCTCTCTCTCTCTCTCTTTGCTTCTTCCCCCGCACTCAGAGGTCTCGAGTCTTTCTTTCACGCGCGGTCCTTACCAGATACCCCCCACACCTGAGCCGTGGAGACCAGGGAGCCCCCAACCCGACGCCGCTCCCTGAGAACCTCCTCACCCTCGCCGTTCCCGGAGTGCACACCGGACGGCCCATAACTAGTCAGTGTCGCCCCCCGGGCTGCAGCAGGGCTGATCACCCTCAGGCCCGGGAACAAAGCGGCAACAGGCCATTATATAACTTCCCATAACCTGAAGAACTGTGTGGGAGAGTGTAAACTACAATGTGAACTATGGTCCATGCTCAGTGGCAATGCCCCAGGATGCGTTTATCAATTGCAATGAATGTGCCACACTAATGCAGGACGTTGTTTATGTGGGAGGGCGTGGGAGGTGTGGGGAGTGGGGCATATGGGAATCCCTATATTTTTTGTGTATCACTTATGTAATCAAAGTATCTTTTAAGAAAATTAAATAATTAGAAAAAAGAAAAAAAAAAAAAAAGTCCTATGAGAGAGTCTGAGTGGGCTCAGTTAGGATCATTTGTCCCCTTTGTGGCAGTTAAGGGGCCTGGGAATAACAACCCTATCACAACCACATGGAACAAGTGGAAGCTTGTTCTCCAAAGCAGAAGCCAAAGGTTATTACCTAAGTATAAGAAGATGGAAGCTGCTAGACAAAAGGAGAGGTCCACCACAGCCCAGTTGTATTTTGATTCTAAAAGCAGGAGCACACATTTATGCCTGTTATATATTTTTTCTTTCCTTTCAGTTTTCTTTTTAATGTTTATATTTATTAATTTAATAGAAATCATACCGTATATAGTTTTGTAGTTTACTTTTTATGATATTTACATTATAACATTTTTATGCTATTAAACATTCTGCATAATATAATTTTAATGTATATAAAATTTTGAAGTTACAAAAACTGTTCTCACTTTATTAAGTGGTTTATACTATGTAAGATCCCACTGTATATTCTTTTTTTCATCTTTATAAATTGATTTATATTTACATTTTATATAAATGGAATCATACAATTTGTAGTACTTTCTGTGATTTCTTTCACTTAGCATAATGGGTTTTTTGGCATGATATTAACATCTTGTAGTATTAACATACATTTGTTGAGTTTCAAAGAAAAACGGTCTTCTATATGCAATTTTACCCATATTCATATTTCACATGTGGTTTTATGATGCCATACATTTTTTAGCTTTCCTCTTAGCAATATACATGACCTTAGACTTTCCCTTTAAACCACTGTCATACCCACATAATAGTACTGCTAGTTACAAACATTATATCAGGCTTTCACCTTTTTTATTCATTTCCAAAGATTAACACATATCCTTTTTACCAGTTCTGCATAAGTGGACTGACAGCTTTCCATTCTCTAACCTCATTCTATTTTCTGGTGACCCATATTCAAGTTATTAACTCCGAGATATTACACAATATATTTATTTCATAGAAATGCAATCATACAGTATTTGTCCTTTTGTGTCTGGCTTGCTTCACTCAACATAATGTCCTCCAGGTTCATCCATGTTGTCATATACTTTATGACTTCATTTCTTCTTACAGCTGCATAATATTCCATCATGTGAATGCACCACAGTTTGTTTATCCATTCATCGGTTGATGGACACCTGGATTGTTTCCAACTTTTGGCAATCATGAATAATGCCGCTATGAACATTGGTGTGGATATGTCTATTCATGTCACTGCTCTCAGTTCTTCTGGGTATATATCCAGTAGTGGTGTTGCAGGGTTACATGGCAAGTCTTTATTCAACTTCTTTAACTGCCCAACACTTCTCTACAGTGGTTGTACCATTCTGTATTCCCACCAACAGTGAAAAGTGTTCCTATCTCTCCACATCCTCTCCAACACTTGTAGTTCTCTATCTTTTTAATAGTGCCATTCTGATAGGTGTGAAATGATATCTCATTGTAGTTTTTTTGTATGTGTGTGTGTGTGTGTGTGTGTTTGGTGTACAGTTCTATAAGGTTCTCCCCACCCCTGCTTGCTGTCTGTGTCCATTTGCTGGGTGATCTTCTGTGTCTGTTTCCTGCCTTCTCTTCTCATTTTTTTTCCTCTAGTCTCTTCACCAGGATTCGATCCTAGGGACCTCCAAAGTGGGAGAGAGGCACCCTGCCACTTGTGCCACCTCGGTTCTGGTTTCCAGCACATCTTGCCTTGGCTCTCCCATGTTTCTCTCTTGCTGCGTCATCATCTTGCTGCATGGCTCAGTGGGACCCGGCTCGCCGTGTGTGTGTGCGCAGGCCAGTGACTCACCTGCTCACCTTCTATTTTAATTTACCAGGAGGTCCCAGGGATTGAACCTCGATCCCTCCATATGGGAGACAGATGCCCGACCACTTGAGCCACATCCGCCCCCCTCATTGTAGTTTTGTTTTGCATTTCCCTAATCATTAGTGATGTTGAGCATTTTTTCATGTGTTTTTTTTTTGTCATTTGTATTTCTTCTTTGGACAAATGTCTATTCAAGTCATTTGCCCACTTTTTAATCAGTCATTTGTCTTTTTATTGATGAGTTGTAGCATCTCTTTATATAACATGGATATTAAGCCCTTATCAGATATGTGATTTCGAAATGTTTTCTCCCATTGAGTCAGGCGCCTTTTCAACCTTTTGACAAAAAAAGTGTTTAATTTTGAGGAGGTCCCAATTATCTATTTTTTCTTTTGTTGCTTGTGCTATGGGTATAAGGTCCAAGAAACCAATACCTACCACAAGGTCTTTAAGACGTTTCCCTACATTTTCTTGGAGTAGATTTATGGTCCTGGCTTTTATATTTAGATCTTTGATCCATTTTAACTTGATTCTTATATAGGGAAAGAGATAGGGGTCCTCTTTAATACTTTTGTTTATGGATAGCTAGTTCTCCCAGCACCATTTGTTGAAGAGATTGTTTTGTTCCATTAATATGGCTTTGGTAGATTTGTCAAAAACCAGTTGGCCATAGAGGTGAGGGTTTATTTTTGGACTCTCAATTCTATTCCACTGATCTATCTGTCTATCTTTATGCCAATATCACACTCTTTTGACCACTGTCGCTTTGTAATATGTTTCAAGGTCAGGCAGTGAAATTCCTCCCATGTTGCTCTTCTTTTTTAGAATGCTTTTGGCTACTTGGGTGCACTTTCCCTTCCAAATGAATTTGGTAATTGCCTTTTCTATTTCTGTAAAGTAAGGTGTTGGGATTTTGATTAGTATTGCATTGAATCTATAAATGAGTTAGGGTAGGATTGACATCTTCACAATTTTTAGTCTTCCAATCCATGAACATGGAATAGACATTCCCTTTGTTTAGATCTTCATTATCTACTTTAGCATTGTTTTGTAGTTTTCTGCATATAGGTCCTACACTTCTTTGGTTAAATTGATTCTTAAGTAATCGAGTCTTTTTGTTGCTATTGTAAATGGAATTTTTCCCCCTGATTTCCTCCTCAGACTGCTCAATATTAGTGTACAGAAACATTACTGATTTTTGCATGTTAATATTGTATCCTGCCACTTTGCTGAATTCATTACCTGAAGTAGCTTTGTCATAGACATTTTAGAATTTTCTAAATATAGGATCATGACATCCACAAATAGTGAACGTTTTACTTCCTCTTTTCCTATTTGGATGAGTTTTTTTCTTTCTTGTCTAATTGCTCTAGATAGAACTTCTAGCACAAGGTTGAATAACAATGGTGACAGTAGGCATTCTTGTCTTGCTCTTGATCTTAGAGGGAAAGGTTTCAACCTTTCCTCATTGAGTACGATGTTGACTGTGGGGTTTTCATATATGACTCTTACCATTTTGAGGAATTTTCCTGTATTCCTATATTTCAAAATGTTTTTGTCAAGAAAGGATTCTGGATTTTGTTGAATGCCTTTTCCACATTGATTAAGATGATCATGTGGGCTTTTTCCTTCAATTTGATAATGTGATATTTAAGTTAATTGATTTACTTATGTTTTTTTTTTTTTTTTAAAGATTTTATTTATTTATTCATTTATCCCCCCCTTGCTGCTTGTGCTCGCTGGGTCAGCTAACCACGCCGTGCAGGTGGGCTTGCCTTCACCAGGAGGCCCCAGGAAGCGAACCCAGGGCCTCCCATATGGTAAACGGGAGCCCTACTGATTGAGCCAAGCCGCTTCCCTGATTTACTTATGTTGAACAACTTTTGCATACCAGGAATAAATCCCACTTGGTTATGATGTATAAGTCTTTTGATATGCTGTTAGATTCTATTTGCAAGTATTTTGTTGAGAATTTTTGCATCTATGTTCATTAGAGATTGGTCTGTCCTATTCTTTTCTTGGCTTTATCTGGCTTTGGTATTAGGGTGATATTGGCTTCATAAAATGTGTTGGATAGGGAAGTGGATGTGGCTCAGGCAACTGAGCTCCTGCCTACCACATGGGAGGTCGTGGTTGGGTTCCCGGTGCCTCCTAAAGAAGATAGCAAGCTGGCGTGACGGACAGGCGCAGCAAGCTGACACAACAAGATGATGCAACAAGAGACACAAGAAGAAAAACACAATGAGAGACACAACAAAGCAGGGAGCAGAAGTTCCTGGTGCCTCCTAAAGAAAATGAGCAAGACAGTGAGCTGACGCAATGGGCAGACGCAACAAGATGATACAACAAGAGACACAAGAAGAAAAAACAATGAGACACCACAAATCAGGGAACAGAGGTGGCTCAAGTGATTAGGCACCTCCCTCTTACATTGGAGGTCCTGGGTTCAGTTCCCAGTGCCTCCTAAAGACTCAGCATACAGCAAAGGGCAAACAATGAGGGGGTGAGGAGAAATAAATAAATGAAGTAAATCTTTTTTTTTTTTAAGTTTTTTAAAAATGTGTTGGATAATTTTCCCTACTCCTCAATTTTTTGGAAGAGTTTAAACAGAATTACTGTTAATTTTTCTCAAAATTCTTGGTAGAATTCACCTGTGAAGCCATCCAGTCCTGGACTTTTCCTGGGAGATTTTAATGACTGATTCAATTTCTTTAACTGTGATTGGTTTTTTACATTCTTGTATTTCTTGTAGCATCAATGTAGGTTGTCTGTGCATTTCTAGGAATTTGTCCATTTCCTCTAGGTTGTCTAGTTTGTTAGTATACAGTTTCTCATAATACCCTCTTATACTCTTTTATTTCTGTGGGGTCAGTCGTAACTTCCGCTTTTTCATTTCTGATTTTATTTATTTGCATCTTCTCTCTTTTTTTTTTTTTTTTTTTTTTTGTGAGTCCAGCTAAGGGTTTGTCAATTTTAATGATCTTCTCAAAGAACCAGTTTTTGGTTTTGTTGATTTTTCTCTATTTTTTGTGTTTGTTTTCTCAATTTCATTTGTTTCTGCTCTAATCTTTATTAATTTTTTTCCTTCTGCTTGCTTTGGGAATGGTTTGCTGTTCTTTTTCTAGTTTCTCCAGTTGTTTAGTTAGATCTTTGATTTTAGCACTTTCTTCCTTTTTAATACAGGTGTTTAGTGCTATAAATTTCCGTCTCAGGACTGCCTTTTCTGTATCCCATAAGTTTTGATACGTTTTGTTCTTGTTTTCATTCGTCTCAATACATTTACTAATTTCACTTAAAATTTCTTCTTTGACTCACTGACTATTTAGGAGTGTGTTGTTCACCCTCCACACATTTGTGAATCTACCTCTTTTCTGTCTATTATTGATTTCCAGTTTTATTCCCTTATGATCTGAGAAGGTGCTTTGAATAATTTCAATGTTTTTAAATTTATTGAGACCTGCACTGTGACCTAACATGCTAGAGAAAGATCCATGAGCACCTGAGAAGAATGTAGAACCCGCTGAGTTTAGGTGCATCATTCTGTGTATGTCTGTTAGTTCTAGCTCATTTATCATATTGTTCAAATTCTTTGTTTCCTTGTTGGTCTGCCTAGTTCTATCTAATGATGTGAGTGGGGTGTTGAAGTCTCTAACCATTATTATAGAGATGTCTATTTCTCCCTTCAGTTTTACCAGAGTTTGTCTCATGTATTTTGGGGCACCCTGGTTAGAAGCATAGATATTTATAACAGTTATTTCTTCATGGTGGATTGTCCCTTTTATTAATATATAATGGCCTTCTGTATCTCTTATAACTTTTTTGCATTTAAAGTCTGTTTTGTCTGATATCAGTATAGCTACCCCTGCTCTTTTTTGGTTGCTATATTATTTGTGTGGAGTATCTTTTTCCAATTTTTCACATTCAGCTGGTTTATATCCCTGATCTAAGATGAGTTTCTTGTAGGCAGCATATGGATGGCTGATGATTTTTTATCCATTCTGTCAGCCTATATTTTTTGATTGGGGAGTTTAATCTATTCACATTCAATGATATTATTGTAACTGCATTATTTACTTCCACCACTTTATTCTTTGGTTTTCATATGTCATATCTTATTTTCGTCTGTCTTTTTACTCTTTTGGTTATCCTTTCTGCTACTCTTTCTTCTAACTGCTCCTCCAAGCCTCTCTCTCCCCTGTCTTTTTTCTTTCATTATTTCCTGCAAAGTTGGATTCTTTTTTACAAACTCTCTTAGTTTCTGTTTGTCTGTGAATTTTTAAACTCACCATCATATTTGAAGGACAATTTTGCCAGATAAAGAATTCTTGGCTGGCAGTTTTTCTTTTCAGTATCCTAATTGTATCATACCATTGTCTTCTTGCCTCCATGGATTCTGATAAGAAATCCACAATAAGTCTTACTGAGCATCCCTTGTATGTAGTGGTTTGCTTCTCCCTTGCTGCTCTCAGAATTTTCTTTATCATTGACATTTGACATTCTGAGTAGTATGTGTCTTGGAGTAGGTCTATTTGCATTTATTCTGATTGGGGTTCGCACCACTTCTTAGACATGTAAGTTCATTTCTTTTATGAGAGTTGGGAAATTTTAAGCTATTGTTTCCTCAAATCCTCTTTCTGCTCCTTTTCCCTTCTCTTCTCCTTCTGGAACTCCCATGACATGTATGTTGTTGCATTCATGTTATCATTCAACTCCTTCAACACCTCCTCTATTTTTTCCATTCTTTTCTCTCTCTGTTCTTTTCTCTCTTCAATTTCAGCTGTTCTGTCTTCTGTATTACTTATTCTTTCTTCTATCATTTCGAGTTGGCTGTTGTATGCCTCTAAATGTGTTTTTGATCATTTCTTTCATTCTCATGAGCTCTGTTACTTTTCTATTCAGATTTTCAAATTCTTCTTTGTGCTCACTGTCTTCTTTTTTTGTTTGTTTTGTTTTAATAATTAACTTTTTTTTTATTCCCTCCCCCAAGATGGCTCCCTCATCTGTCTGCTCATTGTCTGCTCATCTTCTTTAGGAGGCATCAACTGGGAACCAAACCAGGACCTGTGGGAGGTGAGTGCCCAACTGCTTAAGCCACTTCCGTACCCTGCTGGTTACATCGTCCACTGGTTGCATCATCTGCTGGTTGTGGCATCTTCTGGTTGTGGCATCTGCTGGTTGCAGCATCTGCTCATTGCAGCAGTTGCATCATCTGCTTGTTGCAGCCTCTGCTGGTTGCACTGTCTGCTCATTGCGGCATCTGCTAGTCTTCTTTAGGAGGCACTAGGAACCAAACCCAGGACCTCCCATGTGGGAAGCAGGCACCCAATTGCTTGAGCCACATCTGCTCCCCCTCAGTGTCTATTTTTTTAAAAGATTTGTTTTTTATTTATTTATTTCACCCCATCCCCTTGTTGTTTGCACTTTCTGTGTCTGTTCATCTTCCTTGTTTCTTTAGGAGGCACTGGAAACCTCTACTCCCTGCTTTGTTGTGTCTCTCATTATGTTTTTCTTCTTGTGTCTCTTGTTGTGTCAGTCTGCCATGCCTGCTCAGCTTGCTGTCTTCTTTAGGAGGTTCTGGGAACTGAACCAGGGACCTCCCATGTGGTAGGTGGGAGCATAATTGCTTGAGCCACATCCACTTCCCTCAGTGTCTTCTTGATGTCCTTTATCTGTTTAACCATATTATCTTTCAACTCATTAATTTGATTTTGAAAACTTGTGTGACTCTCATTGATTAGTTGTCTCAAATCCTGTGTCTCATTTGGGCTTTGATATATTCCTTTTCTTGGGCCATTTCTCCCATTTTTTTAGGATGGCTTATAATTTTTTGCTGATGTCTAGGCATCTGCTTATGATGGTGAGTTTACACAGATGCTCAATTTCTCTCCCTTTCTTAGGGATTTAGTGATGGGAGGCTGTGCATTACTGCTGTTCTTTGATTCTTTGTTCATCCTGTTCTGGGTCTTTAGGATTGTGCCTGTTAGTTGCTCGAATCTGGGCCCTGGCCCCAGTAATGGGCTGCAGACCCGCTTCCACAGGCCTTGAGGAGGGAGGCTGTAAAGGCCAGAGAAACCCTCTCTTATTTACTTTTAATTTTCTCACATGCACTTACTTCATCCACCAGCAGATGGCGCTCTTTGGAAGCCCTCTCAGTTCAAAGCCTGGTCAGAGTGTGCTCACTGCAATGACTAGATCAATGAGATAGAGGATCCTGCCTGGAGGCTAAGAACCTGGTAATTCAAACTTTGTCAGAGGCAGTTCTCCAACCTTTGCTGGCAGCCCCCTCCCTTTTCCCAGGTAGGAATTAATTCCACTCCCCTCTGCATCCTCAACAACCAGTCCATGTCAATAGAGAGGGCGATTGAGAGGGTCAGATCTCTTTAGTTCCTTGTTGGCTCCCACAGCAAACATGGTGCAGCTCCATGTCCCTCTTTCTCCCCTTTCCTGGGGAGGTAGATCCCTGGGGCCCCCTTTGTCTGTAGCCACTGGCCTGAGACTGGAGAATTAAAAAGTATCTATAGTGTGGGGAAGGATGCCAGCAGTTGCAGCTGCCACTTTTAATTCAGTTTTGCCATCATGATTCTTTTTCTTTGCCACCCTCTATTCTGGGCAGTGTTCAGCCTTCCCCTGGTATCCTAAACCTAGATTTTTTTCCCAGGCCATTTCTGCTTGTCCTCTAGCTATTTTTCTGGGACAGAAGAGAGTCTTGCATCTTTCTAGTTCACTGTCTTCCTGGCACATATTAAATTTTTAATGGAAAATTTTTTTTTTGTTCTGTGAATGCCTTTTCTTAGTAATAGCTTTATTAAGATGTAATTCACATACCATAAAATTCACTCTTTTAAAGTGTACAAGTCAGTAAGTTTTAGTTTTGTGGCCATCATCACTTTCTAATTTCAGAGCTTTTTCATCACACTCCATGCCCATTAGCAGTCACTCCCCATTCCCCCTCCCCAAGACCCTGGCAATCACTAATAAATCCACTTTTTATTTCTATGGATTTGCCTATTCTAGACATTGAATCTAAATGGAACTATACAATATGTGATTTTTTTTGGGGGGGGGGTCTGGCTTCTTTCACTTAATATCATGTTTTCAAGGTTCATCCATGTTGTAGCATGTATGAGTACATCATATGTTTTATGGATGAATAATATTCCATTGAATGGATATATCACATTTTGCTTATCCATTCATCAGTTGATGGACATTTGGGTTGTTTTTATTTTTTGGCTATCATGAATAATGCTTCTATGAATATTTATGTGCAGGTTTTTGTGTGGGCATGTTTTCCTTTCTCTTGGGTATGTACCTAGGAGTTGAATTGCTGGGTCATGTGGCAACTATGTTTAGCATTTTGAGAAACTGCCAGACAGTTTTCCAAAGCAGCTGCAACATTACACATTCTCACCAGCAATGAAAACCTGTTCCAATTTCTCCACATCCTCACCAACTCTTGTCATTGTCTATCTTTTATATTACAGTCATCCTACTGGGTGTAAAATGGCATCACATTGTGGTTTTGATATGCATTTCTCTAGTGACTATTGATGCCAAGCATCTTTTCATGTGCTTCTTTCCTATGCCTTTTATTCTGTTAAATTCAATTTGTATCAACATTTGGACCCTACTCTTGTCTTCTCAATTCTTTCTGTTTTTTGGTCAACTACAAATACCATGGAAGTGCCTTCTTTATCTATAGCCTGTCCTCTGAAAAATAATTATTGCACATGTCAGGTCTGGTGACAGAACTCTGCAGAATGCCACAAGGACTCTCCTTCAGGTAGGCATTGAAACTCATTTAGCACTCTCTGATTAAGAGTAAATTCTTCTCTCCATAGCCCTGTCCCACTCTCTACTCTGGTTGTAGGACTCTCTCTTCATAACTATCCGTCCTGGGGCTGGTGCTATGCACCTCTGGACTTTAAGCAGAAGCTCCTTTAGTTACCTGGGCCTCTTTTTCCAAATATTTGCCAGCTTAGCTTCCAAAGAAAGCTCAACACCTCTCCTTTGTGGCTGGTCAGTTTAGTCTTTCCTAGGTCTGTTCTCTCCCACCCAGGTATAATCAGATAAGAAGACCCTTAAAGGGAAGCGGCTGTGGCTCAATCAGTAGGGCTCCTGTTTACCATATGGGAGGCCCCGGGTTCGGTTCCCGGGGCCTCCTGGTGAAGGCAAGCCCGCCCGCACGGCATGGTTAGCTGACCCAGAGAGCACAAGCAGCAAGGGGGGTATAAATGAATAAATAAATAAAATCTTTAAAAAAAAAAAAAAAAAAAAAAAAAAAGACCCTTAAAGAAGATGATCCTCCGGTCTTGGAGAAGACACAGTCTGGTGTTTGCTTCTTTAGTGCCCAGGACTCCCACATATGTACCCTCTCCAGCAGCAGTGCAGTGTGACCATAAGACATTTGAAGGGGGAAAAGGGGAGAGAGAACTTTCATTTACTGTTTCTTAAAAGTCTTTGCTTCATCTAGTAATAGGCTCTGTTTAGGTCTAGGTTAGTTTTAGAAAAAAGAGCTGAAATGAGGTTAAACTGAAATGATTTCTGCTTCCTGAGTCTTATGAAGCCAGAGAACCTATCCCTCGGTCTGCACTAGAGTTTATTTTTTCACATCGCCCAGAGATAATATGTAAAAGAGATAATGTGCATAAAAGCATTTTGCATGGAGTAAGGACTCAATGAATGACTAATTCAGTGGTCTCCAATAGTTTTACCTTTGTCTTGGTATTTTTATCCCCAAACATAGATCTTTTATAGATTAGTGAATAAAATTGCCTTTTTTCATTAATGATAAATTCATTTTATTTTTCGTTAATCAAAGACCTTAGCCAATCTGTAGCTATTAATCACAGCATCTAATTAATATGAGATAGGCAGCTTCACTATAAGGGAGCTCTTACAATGTAAGACAATGTAAGGAAACCCAAAACCTTAGTTAACTTGCAAGTCTTTTCATTGTAAGCATTTGACTTCTACTAGACATTTTAAAATATTTGGGAAAGTGTGACCATGGCTTCAAGTAGATTACAGTCTAGTGATAGGACAGGCATGAATATATAATGGAGAAAATGTTTTTGAAATATGCTAATTTACTTGTGTCATTTTCATTTCCTTGCCCTCCACGTACCCCCTATTCTGCAGGTGCATCTATTTACCGAAGAGGGAATTAGGATTGTTACAGCAGGAATACAAAGAGAAGCAGTTCACATTCAGTTGGGTTTGTTTGTTTGTTTTTGAGGTACTGGGGCTGGGGATTGAACCTGGGACCTCTTTATGTGAGAAGCTGGCGCTCAACCACTGAGTCAATCAGCTCCCCTTAGTTGGATTTTTTCATTTGTTTGCTTGTTGTTTTTGTTTTGTTTTGTTTAGGAGGCACTGGGGACTGAACCTGGGACCTCCCATGTGGGAAGGAGGCATTCAACTGCTTGAGCCACATCCGCTTCCCCCACATTCAGTTTTTTTGTTTGTTTGTTTTGTTTTTTTGCCAGTAAAATCCTTTTATTCTCTTTGCCTATTTGGATCTAGTCCATATTTCTTTTTTTTTTTTAACTTTTTTTTAACTTTATTGTGTACATTTAATAATTAAAAATATAAACAATTAAAAACTAAAAAGTAAACACAGATGAATAAATATAAACATTTCTCAATTAAATGTAATAGATACATATAATTTTTTTTTAATCAAACAATATATTACACAATATATTTGGTTCATAGTAACGCATTCATACAGTATTTGTCCTTTTGTGTCTGGCTTGCTTCACTCAACATAATGTCCTCCAGGTTCATCCATGTTGCCATATGCTTTATGACTTCATTTCTTCTTACTGCTGCATAATATTCCATGGTGTGAATAGACCACAGTTTTTTTATCCATTCGTCTGTTGATGGACACCTGGGTTGTTCCCAACTTTTGGCAATGGTGAATAATGTTGCTATGAACATCGGTGTGCAGATGTCTGTTCGTGTCACTGCTCTCAGTTCTTCTGGGTATATACCCGGTAGTGGTCATGTGGCAAGTCTATATTCAACTTCTTTAGGAACTGCCAAACAGTCCTCCATAGTGGTTGTACCATCCTGTATTCCCACCAACAGTGAAGAAGTATTCCTATCTCTCCACATCCTCTCCAACACTTGTAGTTCTCTGTCTTTTTAACAGTGGCCATTCTGATAGGTGTGAAATGATATCTCATTGTAGTTTTGATTTGCATTTCCCTAATCATGAGTGATGTTGAGCATTTCTTCATGTGTTTTTTTGCCATTTGTATTTCTTCTTCAGAAAAATGTCTATTCAAATCTTTGGCCCATTTTTTAATTGGGTCATTTGTCTTTCTATTGTTGAGTTGTAACATCTCTTTATATATCCTGGATAGTAAACCCTTATCCGATATGTGATTTCCAAATATTTTTTCCCATTGAGTTGGCTACCTTTTCACCCTTCTGACAAAGTCCTGTGAGGTGCAAAAGTGCTGAATTTTGAGGAGGTCCCATTTATTTGCTTTTTCTTTTGTTGCACGTGCTTTGGGTGTGAGGTCCAAGAAGCCACCACCTACTACAAGGTCTTGAAGATGTTTCCCTACATTTTCTTCTAGTAGTTTTATGGTCCTGGCTTTTATATTTAGATCTTTGATCCATTTTGAGTTGATTCTTGTATAGGGGGTAAGATAGGGGTCCTCTTTCATTCTTTTGGTTATAGATATCCAGTTCTCCCAACACCATTTGTTGAAGAGACTTTTTTCTCATTAGCGTAGGCTTGGTAGCTTTTTCAAAAACCAGTTGACTGTATAGGTGAGGGTATATTTCTGGATTCTCAATTCTATTCCACTGATCAATGTGTCTATCTTTATGCCAGTACCATGCAGTTTTGACCACTGTAGCTTTGTAATATGTTTCAAGGTCAGGCAGTGAAATTCCTCCCACATTGCTCTTCTTTTTTAGAATGCTTTTGGTTATTCGGGTGCACTTACCCTTCCAGATGAATTTGGTAATTGCCTTCTCTAATTCTTTAAAGTAAGCTGTTGGGATTTTGATTGGTATTGCATTGAATCTGTAAATCAGTTTGGGCAAGATTGACATCTTCACGATACTTATTCTTCCAATCCATGAACACGGAATGTCTTTCCATTTGTTTAGGTCTTTTTTTTATTTCTTTTAGCATTGTTTTGTAGTTTTCTGCATATAGGTCCTGTACTTCTTTGGTTAAATTAACTCCTAGGTATTTGAGTCTTTTTGTTGCTATTGAAAATGGAATTTTCTTCCTGATTTCCTCCTCAGATTGTTCAGTACTAGTGTACAAAAACATTACTGATTTTTGCGTGTTGATCTTATATCCTGCCACTTTGCTGAACTCATTTATTAGTTCAAGTAGCTTTGTTGTGGATACTTCAGGATTTTCTAAATACAGGATCATGTTATCCGCAAACAGTGAGAGTTTTACTTCCTCTTTTCCTATTTGGACACCTTTAATTTTTTTGTCTTGTCTAATTGCCCTAGCTAGAACTTCTAGTACAATGTTGAGTAACAATGGTAACAGTGGGCATCCTTGTCTTGTTCCTGATCTTAGGGGGAAAGCTTTCAACCTTTTCCCATTGAGTATGATGTTGGCTGTGGGTTTTTCATATATGCCTTTTATCATATTGAGGAATTTTCCCTTTGTTGCTATCTTTTGAAGTGTTTTTATCAAAAAAGGATGTTGTATTTTGTCAAATGCCTTTTCTGCATCTATTGAGATGATCATGTGTTTTTCTTTCCCTTCAGTTTGTTAATGTGGTGTATTACATTGATTGATTTTCTTATGTTGAACCAGCCTTGCATACCAGGAATAAATCCCACTTGGTCATGAAGTGTAAGTCTTTTGATATGCTGTTGGATTCGATTTGCAAATATTTTGTTGAGAATTTTTTTTTTTTTTTTTTTTTTTTTTTTTTTTTTTTAC
>JAKSZT010054396.1:21219026-21288891 GCA_026826555.1 Tolypeutes matacus
TTTTTTTTTTTTTTTTTTTTTACCGGGAGGTCCCGGGGATCGAACCCGATTCCCTCCATATGGGAGACGGACGCCCAACCAGTTGAGCCACATCCGACCCCAAGAATTTTTGCATCTATGTTCATTAGAGAGATTGGTCTGTAATTTTCTTTTCTTGTGGAATCTTTATCTGGCTTTGGTATTAGGGTGATGTTGGCTTCATAAAATGTGTTGGGTAATTTTCCCTCCTCTTCAATTTTTTGGAAGAGTTTAAACAGGATTGGTGTTAATTCTTTTAGAAATGCTTGGTAGAATTCACCTGTGAAGCCATCTGGTCCTGGACTTTTCTTTGCTGGGAGATTTTTGATGACGGATTCAATCTCCTTAATTGTGATTGGTTTGTTAAGTTCTTGTATTTCTTGTTGTGTCAGTGTAGGTTAGTTATGAGTTTCTAGAAATTTGTCCATTTCATCCAGGTTGTCTAGTTTGTTGGCATATAGTTTCTCATAATATCCTCTTATGATTCTTTTTATTTCTGTGAGGTCATTTGTAATTTCCCCCCTTTCATTTCTGATTGTATTTATTTGCATCTTCTCTCTTTTTTTCTTTGTTAGTCTAGTGAGGGGTTTGTCAATTTTATTGATCTTCTCAAAGAACCAGCTTTTGGTTTTGTCGATTTTCTCTATTGTTTTTCTGTTCTCATTTTCATTTATTTCTGCTCTAATCTTTATTATTTCTTTCCTTCTTTTTGCTTTGGGATTGGTTTGCTGTTCTTTTTCTCATTTCTCAAGTTGTTCAGTTAAATCTTTGAGTTTAGTTCTTTCTTGTTTTTTAATATAGGCATTTAGGGCTATAAATTTCCCTCTCAAGACTGCCTTTACTGTATCCCATAAGTTTTGATACGTTGTGTTCTCATTTTCATTTGTCTCAATATATTTACTGATTTCACTTGCAGTTTCTTCTTTGACCCACCAATTATTTAGGAGTGTGTTGTTCAGTCTCCACACATTTGCAAATTTCTTTTTTTCCTGTCTGTTATTGATTTCTAGTTTCATTCCATTATGATCTGAGAAGGTGCTTTGTATAATTTCCATCTTTTTATATTTATTGAGAGCTGTATTGTGACTTAACATGTGGTCTATCCTAGAGAAAGATCCATGGGCACTAGAGAAGAACGTATAACCCGCTGAGTTTGGATGCAGTGTTCTGTATATGTCTGTTATGTCTAACTTGTTTATCATATTGTTCAAGTTCTCTGTTTCCTTGTTGATCTTCTGTCTAGTTGTTCTATCTAATGATGTGAGAGGGATGTTGAAGTCTCCAACGATTATTGTAGAAATGTCTATTTCTCCCTTCAGATTTGCCAGAGTTTGTCTCATATATTTTGGGGCACCCTGGTTCGGTGCATAGATATTTATGACTGTTATATCTTCCTGGAGGATCATCCCTTTTATTAATATATAATGGCCTTCTGCATCTCATATCACTTTTTTGCATTTGAAGTCTGTTTTGTCTGATATTAGTATAGCTACCCCTGCTCTTTTCTGTTTACTATTTGCGTGGAGTATCTTTTTCCAACCTTCTACTTTCAGCCGGTTTGTATCCCTGGGTCTGAGGTGAGTTTCCTGTAAGCAGCATATGGATGGCTCATGTTTTTTTATCCATTCTGTCAGCCTGTATCTTTTGATTGGGGAATTTAATCCATTCACATTCAATGATATTACTGAAAATGCACTCTTTATTTCCTCCATTTTATTCTTTGGTTTTCATATGTCATCTTGTTTTTGTCTCTCTTTTTACTCTCTTCGTTATCCTTTCTGCTTTTCTTTCTTCTATACTCTCCTCCAAGCCTCTCTCTCCTGTCTTTTTCTTTCAGGTTCTAAGGCTTCCTTTAATATTTCCTGCAAAGGTGTATTCTTTTTTGCAAACTCTCTTAGTTTCTGTCTGTTTATGAGTACTTTATATTCACCTTCATATTTGAAGGACAGTTTTGTTGGATAAAGAATTCTCGGCTGGCAGTTTTTCTCTTTCAGTTTCCTAATTGTATCATACCACTGTCTTCTTGCCTCCATGGTTTCTGAAGAGAAATCTGCACTAAATCTTACTGGACGTCCTTTGTACGTGATCGTTTGCTTCTCTCTTGCTGCTCTGAGAATTTTCTCTTTATGTTTTGCATTTGACATTCTGAATAATATGTGTCTTGGTGTAGGTCTATTTGGATTTATCCTCACTGGGGTACGGTGTGCTTCTTGGACATGTAAGTTCATTTCTTTCATGAGAGTTGGGAAATTTTCAGCTATTATTTCCTCAAATACTCTTTCTGCCCCTTTTCCTTTCTCTTCCCCTTCTTGAAATCCCTTTACACGTATGTTGTTGCATTTTGTGTTGTCATTCAACTCTCTGAGCCCCTGCTCAATTTTTTCCATTCTTTTCTCTCTGTGTTCTTTTCTCTTCAATTTTAGCTGCTCTGTCTTCAGTATCACTTATTCTTTCTTCTATCATTTCAAGTCTGCTGTTGTATGCCTCAAATGTATTTTTGACTTCACCTATTGTGTCTTTCATTCCCATGAACTCCGTTACTTTTCTGTTCAGGATTTCAAATTCTTCTTTGAGTTCGCTCAATGTCTTCTTGATGTCATTTATCTCTTTAACTATATTCTCTTTCATCTCATTAATTTGATTCTGGAAATTTGTGCTCATCTCACTGATTAGTTCTCTCAAATTCTGCATCTCTTCTGGGACTTTGCTGTATTCCTTTTCTTGGACCATGTCTTCTATTTTCTTAGTATGGCTCGTAATTTTTTGCTGGTGCTTAGGCATCTGGTTAGGTTGTATTTTACTTAGATGCTCTATCTCTTTCTCTTTTGTGGGGTTTTAGTGGGAGGAGGCTGTGAATTACCACAGCTCTTTGATTTTTGGCTCAACTTTGATTGTTAGGATTGTTCTGCTGGTTGCTCAAAACTGGGCACTGGGCCCAGTAATTGGTTGTAGAGTCGTTTCCTAGGGCCTTGGGCAGGGAGGCTATAGAGGCCAGGAAAAGCCTCTCCTACTTATTAATTTTCTTATGTGCACTTCCTTGTCTGCCAGGAGATGGCGCTCGTTGGCAGCTCTCAATTCAATGCCTGGTCAGAGCGTATTTGTTGTGACACAGACCAGATCAATGTGATAGAGCTTCCTGTCTGGGGGCTAAGAGCCTTGTAATTCAAACTTTCTGAGACAGTTCTCCAGACTTCTCTCGTAGTGCCCCCCTTTTCCCAGCTAGGAAATATTACCACTCCCTTCTGATTCCTCAACAATCAGTCCCTGTTAGTAGAGGAGGAGATTGGGAGGTTTGTATATCTTTACCCCTTGTAGGCTCCAAGGCAAACAATGTCACAGCCCCACCTGGCCTGGAAGGGCTCTCGGGACAGGGCAGACCAAACCTGGGAGTCAAAAGCAGGATCATCCCCAGGCTCTCTCTCCCCTCTCCCATGGAGTCCTCAACAATTAGTCCAGGCTAGAAGAGAGGGAGGTTGCGAGGATCAGATTTCTCAGTCCTTCCTAGGCTCCCAGGGCAAACCACTGTGTGGAATGGTCCGTGGGGCTCCACATCCCAAATTTATGGGTCAGAACCTGAGTCAGCCTAAGGCTGTATCCCTGTCCCTCCCCTTTCCGGAAGTGGTAGATTCCTGGAGCCCCCTTTGTCTGTGGTCACAGGCCCAGAGGCCCAGAATTCTAAAGAGTGTGGGGGAGGGTGCCAGCAACAGCAGAAGCTGCTATTTCCAACTCACGGTTCTGTCGTCGTGATTTCCCTCTTCTGTCCCTCTCTCCTCTGGGTGGTGTGCAGCCTTCACCTGCAGTCCTAAATCCTAGAAGATCTTTTTTGGGGCTGTTTCAGCCTGTCCTCTAGCTATTTTTCTGGAGAAGACATTCCCGTGTCTTACTAGTCCGCCATCTTCCCGGAAGTCCCACATTCAGTTTTGAAACTCAGACTAGATATTGTGAAACCAGAGAAATACAATTGTCTTAAAAGACAGGTTTTGTCATAAGAGAAAAAAATTTCTCAATTGCTTTAGCTCCTAGAACTGTGTCAAAGGGCCCAAGCCGGCAAACCAGGTCCTAAACTTGCTTCCATTGTGCAGAGAACACCCCTTCTACCATTAAGGGGCTTAGATGCCCTCCACCCACTGGGAAGGAGGAAAATATGACAGAGAGGAAGCAGAAATGGAAAGCCCAACTTTTTCACCTTGGTGGAGTATCGGGAGAAGGGGGAAAGTTGATAAACCTGCCTTCTCTTTCTTTCCTCTTGGGGTAAAGCTCTGAGGTGGGGAAACTGTTAAAAATGCCCAGATAGGTTTGAGAAAGCTGAGAACATTGTGAGGAGAGCGGGGAAGGCTGACAGTGTCCTTAAGAAGCTCAGCATTTGGTCCTGCCCAATGTGGATTGGGCAGCATCACAGCAGCTGCTAGATGTGTGAGCTCCTGGCTGGAGTTCCAAAGTGCCTGGGTGAGGGAGGCATTGATGGACCAGCAGGGGCCGAGCACAGGACAAAGAGACGGCTCTGTCCCAGACTTCTTGATGATACAGGAACAAGCGCCTAGCACCGTGTCTGCCACATGCAAAAAATGTTCATGGTAGAGGTGGCATTGGTTTGTTTGAGAGCAGAGGACAGGCAGTTCCAAATGGCTATGGAGCACTGAAGGAGCCTATGGTGTGGAGAGAGTGTGATGATCACAGATGCAATTTACTCTTTTTAAGCATTCTGTCAGGGTCTAGTCAGGATAAGAGAAGCCACCCTAGCTGCAATTTAATACAAGGAATTGATTACCCGGGTTATGGAAATTGAGAAGCCAATCAAGGGCAGGGAGGCATCCAGAGATTGCAACAGCAGGAAGCCCCAACTAACCGTGTGGCTGGAAGGACAGCAAGATGGTAACAGGATGGACATTGGATGCCTGAATTGTAAACAGCTTTATTGTTATAAAAATATTTCCTAAGAGCTAATTAAATTTTAAAAAAATTAAAATCAGCTTTAAATAATTTTTATTTTAAAATGTTATACTCTTTAATTTGTATTTTGTCTTTCCTTTTAAATTTTTTGAATATTGCTGAAGAAAAAATCACTTTTAAAAATATGAAACTTCAGAGTTTTGATTTTTATATTTATTTTATGAAAATACATGAATTTTTTTATACTTTTAATCCTTTATATCCTTACTGTCAATAAAATATTAATTACATAAAAACCTTGATTTGCTGAAATGAAGACAGGAGAAAAAAACAAGAAAAATATACTTTGTGGAATTAATATATAAAATTTATAAATTATGCATGTTTTTATTTTGTCAATCATTTAAGCCTCACTGGCTCATTGTCATAACACCCAGGCTTGCCAATAACAATTTAATTCATTTATTTTGATTTTTTAATATAAAAACCAGAGCTTTATGCATGCATTTTTATTTTGTCATGATAAGGTAGGAGAATTAAAGCACAGGGTTGTTTTTTTAATAGCTCGTTAGCTTGATTTATAACAGTACTTGGGACTCCATTTGTACTCTTGCCCCTGGCCCCACAAATACCTTTTCTCTTTTCTGTGTTGTATTCCAAGTCTCTGGATCCCTTGTTTTCTTCCTTCTTAGTTTACTCCCTCATTTCTGTGAGGTACATCCTCTACTGCTTCCTCCAGGAACTTCCTGAGAGAGGGAGCACACCAGAGGTAAATTACAGGTCTCAAAATGTCTTTATTCTCCTCTAATACATGTTTGATCATGTCACTGGGCATAGAACTCTGATTTGGAAATTACTTTCCCTCAGGATTTTTAAGGCCTCATTGCATGGTTTTTCGCTTCCTCTGTTACTGTGGAGAAGTCTCACCCCATCGTCAGAGTCCTGATCCTTTGTATATAATCTAATTTTCCTCTCTGGAAACTTTTAGGATTTTTTTATCCACCCCTGATAGTTGAAATTTCAAAAGGATGTGCCTTAGTATGGGGCTATTTCATTTGTTTCACTGGGTGTTATGGACTCAGTCCTTCAATTCTGGAAAAATTTCCTAAAACAATACAAGAACATTCTCTCCTCCAATTTTCCTCTTCCTAAAACCAAAAAGATGGTGGGCCTCCTGGACTGATCCTTGTCTCTCTTATTTCAATCTCTCTACCTTTTTGTTCAAACTTCAGAGTTTCCCCAACCTGATCTTCCAGCTCTTATCTTGAATTGTTTATAATTTAGCCCCTGCCTTTCATGTAAAAAAAATTTCCCCAAGTGCCTGGGAATTCCTGGCTGTTTACTATTAAGAGTGAAGCACACACAAAAAAATTTCCCCAGTTGATGGGGAATGCTCTTCTTAACATAAGACTATAGCTGACAAATGCAGATGAAAATAATGAAATGGCAATTAAGACATTCAGGATAGGATCAACCAAAATAACCATTGGGTAAAAGGATGATGGACAACTAGTCACACTGAGCAAAAATATCTTCTCCAGATTACTTACTGGTCCCAAAAGGAAAATGTAACTTTACAATGGCAGAGTCAGACTGCCACCTAGAGACCAAGGCTAGCATCATCACTAATGGTGGGACTCCAGACAGTGTGTATCTCCCCACATGATGCAATGTGACAAAAATGCTTAATTGAGTCCTTAATAAGAAAACAGAACAGAAGAGTAAGTTATATGACAACACAAAGAAGCAATCAGACATAGTCAGAAAGGGGGACATCTAGAGGATAACTGGCTCAAGGTCTTTAATAAATCAAAATCAAGGAGGAAAGTGGGTGGACATTTTTAGATAAAAAAAGACTTAAAAACATAATCACATGTAATGTGTGGCCCTTGGCTGGATCCTGGATTGACCAAACGAGCTTGCAAGGCATTTGGGGGTAACTGGGGAACATTCATAAATCTTTGTTAGGGATGTAAACTCAAATATTTAGAAATGAAATAGCATATAATTTACAATTTAATTGAAAATATTTCAGGAAAAAATACATGGACTAGATGACAAAATGACAGCAATGCTTAAATCTAGGTGATGGGTTTATGGATGTTTATTGTACTCTTCTAATTTTCTGATAGATGGGAGACATTTTAGAGACAGTGTACCACAGCCAGAATTTTTACCCTTAATGGTCATATGGGTCTGCTGTATATGTATCTATATAAAAGGATGCTTAGAAAGGTCCTTTAGCTCTGGATTTATGAGGATGGCAAAATAATTTTTTGAGGTCAACTGAACAAGAAACCCAGAATGAGAAATCTAATGTAACATACATTATCATAAGTATAATTCTATGCAGTTAATGCCACGACCCAGTAGAATTCTTATTTCAACTGCCAGGTTCGATCCCTTAAGGAGCCCATGATTGTCTGCACACAATACACACTCTGCCTTAGTCCTGCCCAGACACACACAGGCTCGTCCAGTCTATGCAAACAAGTCTCAAATCCCAGTTGGCAATGCTGGTCTTAGTCCCACCTGTTCTGGATTTTATTTCCTACCTGGAACTCTGGGGTCAGCGCACTCACCCTCAACATGAGCTTTTACCCCTCCTGACATGGAGCTTATCCTGCTTCAGTGGACTTGCCTCATTCCAGGCAGGCCTTGGGATGCCACCCCTGCTCCAGGGAGGAGGGTGCCTATCCTGAGATCTGCCAGCCCTCCCCTGTCTTCGGGGCTTGTCTCCATGTTGGTCCCATCTAGGTTTCTCTACTGTTCTACTGATCTTTGGGGTCTCAGGCTTGGCTACCACTTCCTTTGGAGGCTAGCATCACTTCTTTCAAATGTGATCTGTGTAGATCATGGACCCCATGTACTTTCTATCACAACACCAATATCCCACCTCTTATACTCCATTTTTCACTGTTTGATGCCCAATATTGCTTAAACTACTCAAGCATTCTGAAAATTATAAACTATTCCCCTTTATAAATTTTTATAATCTCCATTCTGTAGACTCAGAGAGGTGAAGAGAACTGACCAGGGTAACACAGCCAGAAGAGGGTAGTGACAGGAAAACTCTATATGGTTACTACTGAGTTTCCAGAATGTCTTGGTTTGTGATATTTTTCAGGCTGAAATCCTAGTGGGATACCACAACTTGGAGGGGCCAGTTTTTTCTATCCTGCTCTATACTCACCCAACACAACCTCTATTCCAATGTACAGACCCACAGTCCACTTCCTAGGATAGCCCAGAGCACAGGGGATTAAGTGCATATGATCCTACAATCCTGTGGTACCAACTGACTCCATCTCTCTTGCTTCCTTTGACATAATCAGAGGAAGACATATAACCCAAGCTAAGCCAATAAGATCGACTCTCTTGGGTACCTGGAATTGGGGTATTGAAAAGTAAAGGTAGGGCCCTAATCGAGATGGTGAGCGAAACACTTCAGGGCTCCAAACCCCACAGAAACTTTGAACAACCAGCAAGAACTGGTGGAAACAACTTTCTTAAAGCTCCAGAAGTTAAAGGACTGCAGCAACAGGGAGAGTGCCAAATCAAGAAAAAGGCAACTTAAAAGCAGTAGGATCTCATGACACCCTGGCTGGCCCCTCCCCTACCCCTTACTAGGTCAGCATGGAGCCTGCCTGCATTCCCAGTCAGATCCCTGATCCCAGTACTGGAGGGAGCAGAGTAACCCTTGTGTACATTAGGAGAGCATGTATGTTTGGCCCAATCTGACTGGTGGTGGCCTTAGAAACTGGATGTCCCTGAAGTTGCATTGCGTGTAGAAGGTAGCCCATGAAACTCTCCTCCAGAACGCGGTGGGATAGCAATGAGTGACTTCCTGGGGTAAAGGACTGCTGGCTGTTGGACATTCAGTAGAGTGCCTAGGACTGTGAGGAAACTGTTTCCTAAGACAGAGGGGACATTCGTATTGGTGTAAATGGGGAATTGCCGGGGCTACATGCACATGCCCAAGACAACAAATGTGCAAAAAGGATCAGGGCTGCCCTTACACTTTGGCCTTGAGCTATTCTCTAAACATGTTGTTTAGGGAATAACAATGTGTTATATAGATAAACTCTGGAGGACAGCTCTGGCATAGGTCAATATGCAAAGGTGGGAAAAGTGTTTTTTTCTTATTTCCTTTTTGTTTTTTTGCTGGCATTCAAGGAAAGCTCTGTCATAACACTAGCTGGACAGATGCTTAAGGAACAGATACCTCAGGGTCTAAATTCCAGTGATAACATTAAAATATCAAAATTTCAAAAAAGATTATAAAACATACAGAGAAACAGGAAATGGTGATCCAGGGAAAGGAGAAAATTAAAGCATTAGAAACCATCGATTAGGAGAACCCAGATCTGGGACATATCAAAGACTTTTTAAAAATGGTCCCAAATATGCTCAAAGAACTAAAGGAAAACATGGACAAAGAACTAAAGGAAATCAGGAAAATGATAGATGAATATAAAGAGAATATTAAGAGGTGGAAATTATGAAAATTAACCAAACAGAAGTAAAGACCACAGTAATAGGAATTAAAATTCCCTATAGGGGTTCAGTAGCAGGTTGGAGCTGGCAGAAGACAGAATTGGTGAACTCAAAGATAAGACAACTGAAATCAGCCAATCTGAAGAGGGGAAAGAGGAAAGAATAAAGAAAAGTGAACAGAAACTGAGGAAATTGTGGGACACCATCAAACATACCAATAAACACATTGTAGGAGTTCAAGAAGGAGAAGAACAAGAGAAAGGGGTGGAGAAAATATTTTAAAAAATAATAGGGGAATGGAGGTGGCTAAAGCAGTTGAGCACCCGCCTCCCACATGGGAGGTCCAGGTTCAGTTCCTGGTGCCTCCTAAAGAAGACAAATAAACAACAAGCAGACAACGAGCAGATATTGAGCAAAATCAACAAGCAGACAACAAGCAAAAACAAACGAGGGAAGCGGCTGTGGCTCAATTGGTTGGGTTGTTGTTTACCATATGGGAGGCCCTGGGTTCGATTCCCAGGGCCTCCTGGTGAAGGCAAGCCGGCCTGCACGGCGTGGTGAGCCAACAGCCTGCGTGGTGCAGTGAGCCGGCACAGCAAGATGACGCAACAAAGGGAGACAATCAGACACAGAAAAAATGCAAAGCAAATGGACACAGCAAGCACAAGCAGCAAGGGGGGCATAAATAAATAAATAAATAAAAATCTTAAAAAACAAAAAAACAAGCAGGAAGCAGATGTGGCTCAAGCAGTTGAGCACCTGCCTCCCACATGGGAGACCCCAGGTTAGGTTTCCAGCAGGTTAGGTTTCCAGTGCCTCTTAAAGAAAAAACAAATAGACAACAAGCAGACAACGAACAGACAACAAGTATAAACAACAAGCAAAAAACAATGAGCAAACAGATGAGGGAGCCATCTCAGGCTAGGGAGGTGGAGAAAAATAGAAATAATGGCCAAAACTTCTCAAATTTAACAAAAGACATGAATATATACATCCAAGACACTCAACAAACTCCAAACAGGATAAACCTAAATAGACCCACCCTGCACCCTATTATATTCAAACTGTCGAATGTCAAAGATAAAGAGAAGCAATGTGTCACATACAAGGGAACCTCAATGAGATTAAGTGCTTATTTCTCATTAGAAACCATGGAGGTAAGAAGGTAGCAAGAAGACATATTTAAAGTGCTGAAAGCAAAACTGTCTTTCAAAAATGGAGAGGGGAGCATATGTGACTCAAGTGGTTGATCACCTGTTTTCCACATAGGAAGTCATGGTTCGGTTCCCGGTGCCTCCTAAAAACAAAAAAAAAAAGCAACAAGCAAACAAATGAAAAAACCAACTCAGTGGAGCCAATGTGGCTCAGTGGTTGAGTGCAGGCTTTCTACATACGAGGTCCTGGGTTCAGTCCCTGGTACCTCCTTAAAATGAAAAAATAAAAAATAAAAAATAAAGGAGCAATTAAGACATTTCCAGATAAAAATGGCTGTGGGAGTTTGTCACCACTAGACTAGCTGTACAAGAGATGCTAAAGAGAGTTCTGCAGGTTGAAAAGAAAGAACACTACATAACAGATTGAAGCCACATGAAGAAATAAAGATCTCAAGTAAGGGAAACAACAGGGGTTAATATAAATGCCAGTACTACTGTATTTTTGGTTTGTAACTCACTTTTTACTTTCTACGAAATCTAAAAGCCAAATGCTTAAAATGCAATGATAAATCAGTGATTTAACAAGCATGTAATTTGTGATAAGAACTACTAGGTGGGGGGACAAAGGGATATAGGAACATAGTTTGTGTATATTATTGAAGTTGATATCAAAGTAAATGAGATTTTTTAAAAATTTAGGATGTTAAATTTAAGCCCCACAATACCTATAAAGAAAATATCAGAAAATTTGCAAGCTCATAGAATACAGGTTGCCAGGGGTGGTGGGCAGGAGAATGGGGAGTTAAGGCAAAATAGGTATAGGGTTTCTGTTTGGGGAGATAGGAAAGTTTTAGTAACAGAAGTTGGTGAGGGTACCACAATACTGTGAATGTGATTAATCCCACCGAATGGTATGCTTGGAAGTAGTTGGGATGAGAAAGTTCACGTTGTATATATGTTCCCATATTAAAAATTAAAAAATAAAAAGAGCAAGCAACTAAAGAAACAATGACAACTAAATGCAATACATGATCCTGGCTGGGCTCTAACAAGGGAAGAGAAAAGGCTCAAAAGGACATTATTGGGATATATGAAAAAATTGTAATGTAGACTAAGCTTTATATCAACGTTAAATTTCTTAAACTTGATAACTGTGCTTAAGGTGGTTCTTAGGAAATGGACATGGCATTATTAAGTGTTCAAGGAGCATGATGTATATACAACCTACACGCAAGTGTTCAGAAAATGGATTGATTAGACAGACAGATACCTAGTTAGCTAATTAGCTAGATGGATTGATAGATTGATGGATATATAGAATGTTAAAAACTGGTGGATCTGGGAATCTGGGGGATATGGGTATGCTGGAGTTCCCTGAATGGAGTTTGCATTATTTTTGTAACTGTCCTGTAAGTTTAAAGTATTTCAGAATAGAAAGTTAAAAAAAAATTTTTTTTAAGTGAAGGTAGTCAGATGGTAGAACTTTGATATGTAGAGACAGGGCCAGTTTGGTGGCCTGGCAAGTCAGTTATTTGGGAAGCGGGGATGTGTGGTACACTCATTAGGCACCCAGCCTGTGAAGTAGGCTGCCTTGTTTGAATTGTGGCTCCCACTTATCAGCTGCATGATTTTGGACAAGTTGCTTAAACTTTAGATGACTTCGTTTCGTCGTCTGTAAAATAGGGAAACAGAGTACTTAGCTAGTTGTTATGAGAACGAAATAAGTTAATACACTCAAGGGACGTAGCCCAGTGTGTGCACAGAGCATGCACTCAGGAACTGCTGGCTGACATCATCACAAAGGCAAGGAGGCGGCACAGGGGCAGTTCCCAGAGACCCATAGATGGAGCAGCTCCCTGCGACTTTCAAAGTCCCAGAGGGCCTGCTGGGACTTCCAGCATTTGTTTCAGGCGTCAAAGGGTTTCCTCAGAAGGAAAAGAAGAGTATTTCTTATGGCATTTTACCTAATTAAGTTTTCACCTGCATTAAAAGATTTTTAAACTTAAAAATCATAGACCAGATTTATTTGGTAATTTTATTTTCTTTTTATTGCAAATTTCTGGTAAAGGAAAGAACGCGGAAGCTGATTCTCATTTAAACTTTGGTGATAAGAAAAGGCTATCGCTCAGCAGCTCGCAACCGGCTGTCCACTGACCCACCTGGGGCCTTTAAGGTACATGGAAGCCTGCATCCCACCCCCACCACCCAGAGCTTTGCATTTAACTGTTTGGGGGTGGGGGTAGCCTGGGCATCAATAGCTGTTTCAACTCCCCAGGTGATTCCAGTGAGGAGCCAGTGTGGAGAACCACTGCAATAGCTCATTACTTGGGGGCTGGCAACATCAGAAGCACCTGAGAAATTTAGCTGACAGCGCACGTCACCTGCTCTTGTTACCCCCTTGGCCAGAGTCCAGCTGGTGTCCTCCGTCCCCCTCTTCCCAGGTGTCAGATGTGCTGACACTTCCTCCTCAGAGACCCCAGAGGAGAGAGATGCTGGAGGGGGCATTGGCTCTTTGTGCTGTGGCTTGTGCTTGAATGTGGAGAGCTGCACTATATATGGTTACTCTGTCACAAAAAAAAAAATTCACTTTCTGACTGCAAAAGGGTATTAACCTTTTATTTTCTTTGCTCATTGGGAATAGTCTACCTATATAGATATGAAAAGAAGCATGATAAAATAGGGAAATATGCTTTGAATGACATACCACTTATATAGCCTCTCCGGTCCAATTAAAAAAAAATTTGCCAAGCCATTGAGGGTAAAATATTATGTACTTTAGCAGCATATTTTATATGGGTAAACAGTAATAGCCAGTTAGATATTTCATTTATGATTTGTCTTAAAAATAGAAAATGCTTTTATTTTCCTGAGTCCTTGGCAAACAAAAAAAAAAAAGTTAATTTTTAAAAGTATTCCTGTTTTTCTTTTTTCCTGGGGCCTCTTCACAGAATAGAACAGTGTGTCTCACTATCAGCTTTTACACACAGAGGTGAACAGACAGCACTGGTGCTAATTTGCAATGACTAATCAAATGTGGCGATTAAAAATAAAACACCCATCATCTACAAAGTTGCTCAAGATGAAAGTTTCTTGACAATGCTATAAATGCAATATCAATTTGATTTCCTGCCCATACAAAAGTATGAATTTCTATTCCATTAATAATACTGAATGATTAATATCTTAACAGTGATAAAAATTTTAGAACATTTAAAAAACACATAGGATCCCATTTTTACATCATAATTATGATGTATTATCATGCCTTCTATTTTGTCCGCAAAACTTTTCTAGGGTACAGTGCACTGACATGATAAAACCAAGGCACAAGAATACAGTCACAATAAGTGTTTATAAACTGCAGCACTTTGTGCCAATTTTGGAAACATTTAGAGAGGAGACCATAAAGCCTGAAAAGCTCTCACATCCTATTATAGTTAGTTAACAAATACTTGTGCAACAAACAGAATGTTAACCACCATTCCATTATTAAATAAATAGTTGTTACTATACAGGCTGTGGCTAATTGAAAAATAGTTTTAAATATTAAAACCCAGTATTTCTAGGTGGCTGATGTAGGTATTGTGCCTTGCAGTATCTAGATAATTGCCTCAAGTTTCCATTTTAATTTTCAACCTACCTATGTGGCAGTTATCATTTTTTAAAACTATTTTATTATATAAATTGTGGGGTTTTTACCCAATTGTTAAAACCCTTCTCCCTACAAAAGACAGAAGATTTATTGGAAGATAACCAATATATGAAATGCACAGAAAACAATAATAAAATCCAAATATGGTCTCAAAAGTTGAATTCTAATCTATCAGGGCAGTCTCTTACTTTAGGGCAAAGAGCACATATTCCTGTGACAATTCACTAGTTTTTCATTTAAAAAATCACCATGATATTTTTCCAAATAGTAAATAGTCTTGGCTAGAGCATCAGGTGTTGAAGAAAAATTGTTGTCTTATCATTCATAAAATTAAGAGGATAAAAATCTTCCAAAATCTGGCGGGGGTGGGGGATGGTGGTGGTAGTGGATTCCTTTGAATTTAGATAAGTGAAATAAATGATAAAAATTGTATTTAATATTTTTAAAGAAAGAGTGTCTTCAAGACTCAAGGCAAACATTTAGACCCATGAAAACACATTACTCGGCACATGCACACCATGGATGATGCAATCTTGAATGCAGCGACAGCCTGGCTATAGAGGTATCTAGCTCTTAGCCCCACTGGTAAAACCTTCTCTTAGGTCCTAGTCCCAATCCATTCACATGGAAGCTTCTGGCTTCTGTATCTGTTGGATTTGCTTCTGTAGCTGGTCCTTGTCCAGCTTCATCTTGGCTTCGAGAACTTGTCTGAGGGATCCTAAGCTTTCATAGATGGCAGCAAACCCTTAAGGAAAGGTAAATTTCGCAGGAGTTAATATATTTTTTTTTTAAATATTGTATCAAATTCTATGGCATATAGTAATAACTGATTCTGGCAAAAAATATATATCTATATCCATAGATACTAAAACTATTAGGGTAAAAATTCTATTGGGAACAGAATATTTACAATAGTTGCATATCACTCTACAGGTAACTTTTTAATTACAAAGGGGGAAAAGGCACCATTACAATGGAGAAATCTGCCAGCTAGCACTTTAACCAAGTGATCAAAGTTCACATCACCCATACTAGAAGAAACCAACATCATGTATCTCCAAATAGGATACCCTGAGAAGGACACAACATCACTTCTGGGGTATTTCTGTCTAAAATGCATAACCTGAATCTAATCAAGAGGAAACAAACAAACCCAAGCCAAGGGACACTGCACAAAATACTGGTCTGTATTCTTTAAAAATGCCAACATGGCTGATATACTGTCCCAGGTTAAAGGAGACTAAATAAACATGATAGCTAAATGTGATATGTGATTCTAGATTAGATCCTAGACAAGGCAAGTTTTGCTATAAAGGATGTGAAACAATTGCTGAAAGTCAAAAATCAAAAATTGAAAAAAATTTCACTGATCTTACATTGTCCTATAGTTACTTAAAAGAATGTCATTTTTCTTAAGGTATATACATTTAAATAATAAAGGGGTAAAGAGGCATCATGACTTTGGCAACTTACTCCCAAATGATTGGGGGGGGGGTTATACATACACACAAAGAGAGAAAAAGAGAGAGAGAGAGAGAGAGAGAGATTAAATATGTAAACTGTTAACAATTGGTATATCCAGGTGAAGGGTATATAGATTTTTTGTACTACCCTTGTAGTTTTTCTAAATTTGCAGTTATTTCAAAATAAAAAGCTAAAAAAGGAAAAAAACTTGCCATCAATAAAGTATTTCATATTATTCAATATTCCTACTGGTGGTTAAAATGAATGTTTAAAGGGCCTTAATGGTCCATTGGTGGGCCCTTGATATTGACGACTATGCTTGTGAGCCTTTGCTCTTGAAAGTGAAACTTAGCCTAGTATTGTGGGGTATCTAAGAGTTGCTTCCAGAGAGCCTCTTTGTTGCTCAAATGTGGCCTCTCTCTAAGCCAAACTCAGCATATAAATGCATTATCTTCCCCCCAGTGTGGGACATTACTCCTGGGGATAAGCCTCCCTGGCACTGAGGGATTGCTACCAAGCACCAACTAGCAATGCAACTGGAAAAAGACCTCGAATAAAAGGGGGGAAAGGTAAAGACAAATCAGTTTATATGGCTAAGAGACTTGAAAGTGAGTCGGGAGGTCATCCCAGAGGTAACGCTTATGCATATCTCAGCAGACTGCCAAAGTGGATACTACCCCAAATAGTGGGGCTCCTGAGGGCTCTGGAGACACCCAGGTCCTATGGTCAGGGCAGATAGCTCTGGAGTTTGGTGCCTTGCCAGTGGGCCCTTCTTGGAGTTTGTGCTCCTGAGAGTGATAAGAGTTGGACTCAGTTATGGCTTCCCTACACATGGCTCATCTGTCCCTTCTATTTGAACCTATACTTGGTGCTGTCCAAGAGACTTGAATCTTTGGGCTGTCCATGTGCCAGCTGGGCCCTGAGCCTATTCTTCAGTTCATTGGACTCACCCAGGACAACTAACAAGGAGGTGAGGAATGACAACCACCATACCAAGGAACCAAGAGAGTCTACAACTGCAAGCAAAAGAGTCCCATCCATCATTTGTATGGGATTGAAGCACCCTCTCAATTAGAGGTGGAATGGATATCACCATCCCAGAATCTTCAGGATTTGGGAATGAATTATGGACTAGAGTGGACTTACTGGTATTCTACTACAGACTTATTGTGATTCCAGCAATAGAAGAAATTACAACATTGATGTTGAGGTAGTGGCCACTGGAGGCTCTGGGGGCAGGGAGAGGGAAAAACAGGTGTAATACGGGGCCTTTTTCAGGACTTGGGAATCATCTTGAATGACACTGCAATGACAGATATAGGCCATTATATATCTTCCCATAACCTGCAGAATTGTGTGAGAGACAGTGTAAACTACAATGTGAACTATGGTCCATACTCAGTGGCAATGCCCCAGGATGCTTTTATCAATTGCAATGAATGTGCCAGGATGTTGTTTATGTGGGAGGGCATGGGAGGTATGGGGAACAGGGCATATGGGAATCCCTATATTTTTTGTGTAACATTTATGTAATCTAAGTATCTTTAAAATTTTTTTAAATATATTAAAATAAATAAATAAAAGCAGTTGGGTAAAATAATAATAATAATAAAGGGCTTTATCTTTATTAGTAAATATAGAATTTTCTCTAAGAAAATTTTTATGGGACAATTCATTAAAAAGGGTGTAAAATGACTTATTAAAAAATAATGTTCTGGGAAGCGGCTGTGGCTCAATCAGTAGGGCTCCCGTTTACCATATGGGAGGCCCCGGGTTCGGTTCCCGGGGCCTCCTGGTGAAGGCAAGCCCGCCTGCACGGTGTGGTTAGCTGACCCAGCGAGCACAAGCAGCAAGGGGGGGGGGGATAAATGAATAAATAAATAAAATCTTTAAAAAATAATAATAATAATAATAATAATGTTCTTACTGACATGGAAAGATACAACATATTGCTAAGTAAAAAGCAGATTAAAAATCAGCATATATAGTATGAGTCTTGATGTGAAAAAGTTCATATATATTCTACATGTATAGTATAGAAGGATATATGTCAAAATGATTTCTGGATGAGAGGAATTATGAACATACTTTTAAAAATATTCTGTGCTTTCTGATTTTCCGTTAAGAAATGTAGTTTTTGAAATAAAAATAGTTTTAATTTTAAAAGGGCTCATATGCATTTCTTATTATGGTATTAAATATTAACAACCTTAGTGGTATGTTGACTACATGACAAAACCATTCAGGAAATGATGTCGAGTTAAGTATCGATGAAATATTCAAATACCATATTTTAACAGCCCAAAAGATCAAGGAAGAAAAATCATTTTATTTTCAGAAAATCTCTAATTCAAGAATTTAATTGTAGCTTCTACTTAAGTAATAAACTCATGGTTTTGATGACAGCATAATTTTGGGGGATAACTAGCTACTGCTATTTCCATGTGGCAAAAATAGAATAATTCTACTGAAGAAAATTCATGGAATCATAAAATTGGAAAGAGTTAGGGGATAATTCAGTCCCGCTTCATATATTATAAGACTATCTTCTCTTTGCTGACCACACTCAACCAGCCATCCCTTGAATACTTTCAGTAATGAAGAGCTATCAAACTCAGAATGTCACCAGTGTCTTTCACACACACTAATTTCATGATACTTCTGCCTCATATTGAGTTAAAATCTGTCTTCGGGTAACTTCCACTCATTGGTTCCAGTCTGTATTCCTGAGGTCTGAGGGTAACTCTAATCTTTCCTTTGCATGACAGCACTTCAGAAACTGGCAATCAGCTCTAGCACTACCCTCCAAGCAAATGCTGACTTCTGAGGAGGGGGAAATCACTCACTGCCAAGGTGTTAAGACTTTCCTTGTGGCAGTATAGAATAAGTCCTCAAAGGGATATGCATACTTCTAAAAGACATACTGACCTTGGCTATGAACAGAAAAGAATCGGTGGGTAGCACTAATGAAAACATGCATGAGTTGCAAGCTAAGTAATTTTAGTTAATGTTTGCCTGTCCTGCGTGGTGGCTCTTCATGTACACACAATTGAAACAGCATTTTAGAGTAATACAGCACTGCTACTTAGAAAATCACCTAAGGATGTTTCACTGTTATGACCATTAGCCAAGTTCCTAAGTAGTTGTGGGAGACTACAAATTAGTAGGTTTTAGATCAAATAGAAAATAAACCACATGAGTTGTTTTCTTTTTAGCCTACCAGCATTAACTTCTGCTTTCATTTCCTTCAAGTTCTCAGTCATCTGTAACTCAAGTTTGCTGATTCGCCCATGGACCTTCTCTTCTTCTTGCTTTGTTCTCTGCACTTCTATATTCTTCTTTTGACTCTCTTCTATTTTGTCAAGTCTGGCTGACATCTGGCTGAGCTTCTTCTCCATGTCCCTCTCACTGGCTCCCTAAGATCCATGATAAGAATTGCAGTTGATTACTCCAAAAAAACCAAACCAAACCAAACCAAAAGTCTGCACTGCAGTCGCATCAGCCATAATATCATTTAACAGCATTCTGTAGGGAACAGAGTCACAAAGGCTATTGTTTTCCTTAACAGACTCCCAATTTTCAAATAGCTAAAGTCACCAAGAATAAAGACTATATATTCCATTGTCTCCAGAGTTTGGTGTGGCCATGTGACTAAGTTCTGCCCAATAAGATATAAATACAAGTTTATGTGGCAGCTTCCAGAAAACCTTAAAAGACAAGTTAGGTGGGACATGCCCTTGTCCCCTCCATCTTCCTTGTGTTCCTGGAATTCAGTCATAATGGTTGGAACTCTAGTAATCGTCTTGCACTATGAGGACAAAGGTCACTTTCTAGGATAGGCTGACAGTTAAGCCAGAAGGAATCTGGCTTAACTCATCACTGAGGACTGATGAGCCAACACATCTACCCTGTACTGCCTCATCTAGACTTCTTTTGTGGGAAATATAAATAAACTTCTATCTTATTAAAGCCACTATCCTGGGGTTTACTATTAGTTATTAAACTAATCCACATGTAAAAATGAACAGTGCTCCAAAGACCCAAAAGCCTAAAAATATATTAGTATGGATCTAAGTAAATCAAGCAGTTGACATAATGAAAATATGGAAGAATACTTAGAGAAAATATTAAATCTTTTCTTTCTTTTTCTTTTCCAGCATGTCCAGTTTTTTATGGGAATCTGTGTCTGAAGGGGAGCTCTGGAGGTTAAGGCAAGCTGTGAGTGGGCTCTAGCATGACAAAACTCTCTCGATGGTGCTCAGTGCAGCATCCACACCGTCAATTCAACAGTTCGGCACCGGGAGAGAGCAGAATCAGTGATGCAAACTGCACTAGTCACCTCTGCTCAGTTAAGGTCCAGTAGGAGGCAGTGCAAGGAAAGAGAAGGGAGAGGGAAACCATGATGTTAAATAACCAAAATCAACAAAAATGTGCCTGCAAAGTATCAGTTTCAGAGTCTATTGATTTTGAATACTATATACTCAAGGCTTTCTTGATACAGTTTTTGAATAGTTTAGCAAACCTTAGTTCTGTGGGAGACTGGGCTGGAAGGAAAAGGAGGATGGAAAAGAAAATGGATTCTGTTTACATGTTCCACTGTGATACCTCATTCTGTGGTTAATAACTTGATGGAAGGATCTGGAGGGAGGAATCTATTCAACACTGGTAAAAAACAAAACCAGATCAGGAAATTAAAACGAACTAGGATGAAGTTTGTAATTGTTCATTTTAATTACAAATGTAGATGGACAATTTGGATCATTAAGGTCTTGACTTAAATTTGTCTCGGCTGAACTTATTGAAACTGTCTACCTAGACTTTATTAACCAAAACAAGTCAAAGTGCTTCTATTTCTTTATAAAGAATACAGAATCAATATCAACCATGGAAATGGATTCTACGACAAGAAACAATTGAAAAGCTTTATGTAGCACTAAATAAATCAATGATAAATTTACCAGGTATTATTAAAAAATTATAGGCCCTGCTGAATAACGTTACTATTTTATTGCTTAACATCAATACCTACACTGTTTTCCTTAACAACCAGGGAAAGCTGATCAATTTTCTGTAAAAGATCTTTTTCTATTCGTTCTTGTTCCTGTTGCAACCAATTCCGTGCAGATAAAATCTGGTTACTGAGTTCCTCAACAGTACCTTTAAATCTAAAAAACAAAATTAACAAGTCAGATGTTAAAAAAGTTAAAAACGACTACAAACAACCTCAATTTTCCACTACTGGATCTCTGACAAATATGTCAACATTAAACTCAGCTCAGTGAGAATTAGGTGCTTACCTTTTTGTAGAACTGCTCTTAGCACTAAGCCAGGGGAAGGGAGGGAGCAGAAAAGCACCTAATGATGACGCTTCCTATGCGGGGAGCCGACAGTACAGTCATGGAAGTGACATGCAGTGGCTGAGAGCCACGCCAGGGGCTAACCTTTTTAGCTCAGAGGACACAGCATCTCTGCTCCCCTTCAAGGCTTTCCTCTTCCTCCTTGTCCCTTCTATCTCCCAGGACTGGGAGCAGGCCTGGCACCCTCTTCTCTCTAATGTTCCCCAATTGGCTCTTGCCCCATAGAAATATTTCTGTTTTTAAACTGAAACAAAATTGAAGGAAAAAAATTTAAAAAATTCTCCCTCAATCCTCCATTCCTTCTAGTACTTTCTCTTTCCAAACTCCTTAAAATAATAGTCCATACATACTGCTGCCTCTTATTTTTTTGTTTATTTTTATTGTAAAATTTATTACAAGCATGAAAGAATATATATGTGAGGTAAAGATGCAATTGAAAGGTTAATAAGATGAACATTCATTACAATAGAACCACTAATTGTCCTGTGCTATCTGTTCTCTTCTTCTTCCCTATTAAGAAGCCCTCGAGTGTTAAGTGGGTACACAGCTGCCCTGACAGAGACTACATTTCCCAGGCTCCTTTGTGGCTAAGCGTGGCCACATGACAAAGCTTGGCAATGGGACATGGAATACAAGCAACTGTCTGTTGACACCCTTAAAAGCAAAACGTATCACCTGGACTCTCTCCCAGTCGCAGCTGGCTTAGAATTGGCAAGGAATGAAGCAACCTGAGAAACTGCACTGAGAAATCTGCTCTGGACCACTCACCATTCACTGTCAAAACCACAGTATGGAAGCTGCCCCTACCCAATACAACTATGTATGTGCCAGCCAGGTTACAATATAGACATCGCCACTCCCTCAGAAGCCCCAAGTATACTCCCCAATCACACACCCCCTCCCAGAAGAAGCCATTAATCTGAATTTATTGTTCTTTACCATTTTATACTGTTGGTTCAGATCCCAAAACAAAATATTTTTCAGAATTGCAAATCTTTGAACTTTACATAAATGGAATGATAATACAGTGAGTTTTCTACTTCTTTTTTCACTCAATATTATGTTTGTGAGATTCACCCATACTGATGTGTATAGCTGTAGCTAATTCATTTTCACTGTTAAATAATATTCCATTTTATAATTATACCACAATTTATCCATTCTCTTTCTGTTGACTGGCATTTTTTCCACCTTTCTCATTAAGAACAACTCTGTTATGAAAACATGATACATACCTCCTCGTTCATATATGCAATAGTTTCTCTAGGGTGTGCACATAGCCAACTTTACTAGAAAAATACCAAATCATTTTCCAAAGTAGTTGTACAACTTTTATACTCTCATCAGTGTATAAGAGTTCCTATTCTCCACATCCTTGCCTATACTTCTACATATCTCATGTGAATTTTTGTCCTTTGGATTTTTTCCATCATCTTGAAGTTATACACTCTAATTCTATTCTTTCAGAATAAAAATTTTAATATCCCATTTAATTTACCTAAGTGTAAAGTTATTCTATATCTGTATCTTGCTCCTGAAAATATCCTTAGACCACTTCAATTTTGGAAACCTCCTTCCTAACTTATATGTTATTATTGACCAATATTATAGCTCTATATTTTTTTTATGTTCCATAAATTATACTTTAATATTGGTTGTTTAGATTTGTCTAATGTTCAACATATTCTTTGCTCATCATCATTTTTTCATATTTCAGACCTTCCTTTCGCATTATTTTCCTTCTCTGAAGGCTATCTTTTAAAAAGTCCTTTAGTGAAGGTCTATTGGTAAACTCTCAGATTTTGTTTATCTGAAATATCTTTATTTTTGTCATTGGATATACAATTCTGGATTGACAATAATTCTTTCTCAGCATTTGAAGGCATTAGACCACCTCCTTTCAGCCTCCATCAATGCAGGTGAGAAATCAGCACTGGTAACTTCTCTCTGCTTCAAGATCATCTTTCTGTATGTAGTTTTCTGCAGTTTGACCCTGACATATCAGACTTCATTTTTTTATTTCTTCTACTGGAATGTATTGGGATTCCTAAATCTTGGGTTTGTCTTTCATCAATCCTGGAAAACTCTCTGCCATTGTCTCTTTAGGTATTTCTTCTCCCTTATTTTCTCTGGTATCTTCTTACAGAATTCTGATTAGGCATGTGTTAGGCCCTCCTACTCTTGTCTTCTTGTATTCGTTTTCTATTGCTATCATAAAAAAGCACCACAAATTTAGCAGCTTAAAACGGCACAAATTTATTATCTCACAGTTCTGTAAGTCAGAAATCTGAGTGGTTCGGCTGAGCTCTGCTCAGAGTATCACAAAGCCAAAATCAAGGTGTCTGCCAGACTGCATTCCTTACTGGGGGCTTGGGGCAAATCCACTTCCAGGCTCATTCAGGTTGTTGGCCAAATTCAGTTCCTTGCTGCTGTAGGATGGGGCCCTGTTTCCTTGTGGCTGTTGGCCCCAAGGCTATTCTCAGCTTCAGAAACCCGCCTTGGCTGGTGGCCCCTTCCTCCATCTTCAACATCAGCAATGGCCAGTTGAGTCGTCCTCATGCTTTGAGTTTCTCCTCTGTCTCCCTCTTCTGCCTCATCTCCCTGACCTCAGCCAGGAAAGTTTCTCCATTTTTGAGAGCCCATTTAATTAGACTGGATCTACCTGGATAATCCAGGATACGCTTCCCATCTCCAGGTCAGTAACCTTAATCACATCTGCAGTCCTTTCTGTCAGGTGACATGACACATTCACAGACTCCAGGGATGAGGATATGGGTATCCTTGAGGAGGGGGCATTATTCTGACTACCACACTTTTATAGCTCTTAATCTTTCATATTTTACAACTCTTTCTACTACAATCTGGGTAATTTCTTCAGCTCTCTCTCACTTTAGTAGTCCTCTCTTCAGCTGTGTACAATCTGTTATTTAATTCATCTATGCAACTTCTATTTTCAGTTATCATATTTTTCTCAAAGTTCTATTTGGTTCTTTTTCAATTCTGCCTGGTGATATTCAATAATCTCCTGTTCTACAGTCTTACTCTCAAAATATGCAAACATATGCCTGATAAGTGCACATATATATATATATATATATGCATTATTTTATCAAATAATTTCTCTTCCTAACTCTTATCACTTATGTGGCTTGTTTCCTTGTGTGTTTTAAAATTTTTTATTGTACATTCATGTTCCTTCGAACTTTATCTGTGGGAAGACTTAAAGACTGAGGATTTGTATTTGTTTCTGCCAAGCACCTCAGAGCACTACCAAATCAGGATTATTCTAAGATAAATTATCTGGGACTTTTTTTTCGAGACACTTGGGTAATGTGAATTCTAGCTCTACATTCATATGAGAACTGGAACATGGCCCTGAATTCTCAAGGAATACTTTAATCCTTCCACCTAGAGCCAAGATTTGGACAGATACGTTTCCTTATGATCTCTATGTAGAGTTCATCCAACAGGGGTGTCATCTTTTGGGTCTCCAATCTGACCTTCTACCTCACATAGGCCCCAGCTTTGTCTCCTGTCCTCTGTGACTGGCCCATTGTGTCTATACTTAAAACTATAGGAAGAGGGAGCAGATGTGGCTCCAGTGGTTGAGCGCCCGCCTCCCACCTGTGAGGTCCCGGGTTGGTTCCTGGTGCCGCCTGAAAAAGCAAAAACAAACAACAAACAAAACAAATGAAAAAACCAACTCAGGGAAGCCAATGTGGCTCAGTGGTTGAGCGCCAGCTTCTGGCATACGAAGTCCAGAGTTCAATCCCAGCCCACCATAATTCACAAAAGAAAAAAATATTAAGATGTTTATTTTCTTCTTGTGTGATAGAAGGAAGAGTATTGAAGAGATCTTTCTGTATGTACTTGACAAACCTATAGAATCTATGAGAAATGGTAACATAACTCAATAATTATATAAATACAGAGAATTAGAGGAAAGGAGACATGATTTTCATTAGAGAATTCCTGATTAATCAGCAACAACCCTGAAATGGCATTAAATATGGAGATGATAAAATGTAAGAGCCAGGAGAATGATTTGAATTTTCCAGAAACCTCTAACAAAGTTCCATACTGAAGGAATATTTTAAAAACATTAAGCCAAACATATATACACATACACATACACATACACATACACATACACATACACATACATATACACAGTCACTCCTGGCTCTTCTTGGCAGGAAAATGCCAAACTCATGTAAATTCATGAAAGGAAAAGGTGTCTGAGCTTTGTGACTAAGCAGAAAAGTAGCAGATGAGTTTCACTGTGGACAAGTACAAACTTAAAGTTTCACAAAAACAAAATAGGATAATATAATAAATTGCAGTGTAATTGCAGTCCAAATCAAGCATCATCAAGATGATACTTTCTTCCCGAAGATTGGCTGCCTGAGATCCTTGTTCCTCTGTCACATGGCAAGGCAAATGGCAGCATTTGCTGTTCTCTCCCTTCTCTTCTGGGTTTCGCTGATTTCAGCTTCTTGCTTCCATGTTTTCTCTCTCTGTCTGTATTCATCCACTTTATAAAGGACTCCAGTAAGAGGATTAAGATCCATCCTGAATGAGGTCACACCTCAACTGAAGTAGTCTCATCAAACGATCTTAGTAGGGGGCAGATGTGGTTCAAATGGTTGGGCGTCCGCATCCCATATGGAGGGACCTGGGTTTGATCCCCAGGACTTCGCAGTAAAATAAAGAAAAATACAGAAGGCGCGCAGGCCACCAGGCCCCGTGCATGGGTGTGCCATCAGGTCCCGCAAGCTGGTGCCCCGCCAGGCCCCATGCATGGGTGCACTGCACGCAGCAAGATGATGACATAACAGGAGAGTGACACAAGGGAGAGCCAAACGAGACATGCCAAAAAACCAGGAACTGGTGGCAGAACGCCTCTCTCCCACATCAAGAGATTCCCAGGATCGAATCCCAGTGAAGACAGGTGGAGAAAGATCAGACAGGTGGAGAAAGAGAGGGCAGGGAATGGACACAGAGAATTGCCCAGCGAATGGACACAAAAACAGCAGAAACAGGGGAGAGGGGGAATTAAAAATGGATTAAAAAGTAAATAAATCTTTTTTAAAAAATGATCTTACTTAAAATGGGTCCACACCCACAGGAATGGATTAATTTTAAGAACTTGCTTTTCTAAGATACATACAGTTTCAAACCACCACATGACCCAACCACTGAAAACAATAGCATAACAGTAAAGTGGCTACCTGCTACACGGAAACTTTTCCTTCTAACTTCCATTATTGTTTTCACTTTGTGCAATAAATAAAAACCAAGAGGAAAAACACTAGTATTGCATAAGCTCCTAAAGAACTTCAACCAAAATTTTTTTAAAATATATTGATTACTTACTTAGTATCCAAAAGTTGAAGCTGGTGGTTACTATCTCTGTGGGACATCTTCAGTTTGGTGCTTTGCTCTGATATTGACAAATCCACCCTGTTCAAAAGCTGAGAAATCTGGAAAAGAAACCTCGTTTGTAAACCATATCTAAACTTTCAAGATGTAATGTCAGAGAAAACTTAGTAAGCTATATTCTAGTCAATGGCATTATACATTCAAACTAACAAAGTAAATTCAATTAGGATTGTGCCTCATCTTGCCACCACCATTTTCTTTCACAAACACCCTTCAAAATCAAGACCAGGTTTCTCTCTCTTTGTCCACCATCGCTGTGTGTGTGTTTGACTTCCAGCTTCACCGTGTCTTCTCATAAAACTTTTAGAATCAACCAATTCCTGGCCAAGAAACAAAAACAGAATTGCCCCATTCCTCAATGAAGTCGAATGAAAACTGACACTAAAATCAGGTATAACTCAAAGAGAGGACACTGGAGAAGAACCAAGCTAGGTCTGTGAGGAATTACACAGGTGAAGGCACACATGCTTATGCTCCATCAAGTACACTAACATCCTGCCATATGAAATTGAAAAAACACCCTTTCTGAACAGTTGGCCTTATTTTATTGGGGGAAAACACTGGTTTTTTTCTTTGTTTTTATGCTTCAGCATAAATAAGTTGGTTCAGTAATAAATACATGAGAACTTTTGTTTGAAAAAAAAAATTAAGACCAGTAGCACTGACAAAATATTCCTTAGTCTCTAAGTACTTAATGCTGCATTTCTCCGATAAGCAAGTCCCGCTCCTGCCTAAGTCCACTGTTTTCACCATCTGGAATGTAATAAAAGTCATTTTTTACCTTGGAATTTCTACCATCAATGTGGCTGCTAGTTTTGAGAATGGAATTCTTATCGCTTACAAAATCCATTAAGCTCCTGGGTTTCTCTTCATATCAAGTCAGGTCACCAGAAAGCATAATTTGTGGACTAGATGCCTCCTGCTGTGTTCTCCCCCATTTCCTTTGTCTTTTTACTGAAATTTTAATATAAACACTAGTCTTGTGTGAAATGTCTGCATTTTTTGTAAACATTATGCTGTTTAATGTTTCATACTTAAAGGCTCACAGAATAAGTATTTATCAGATCCAGAACAAAGAAAAAGTATGTCTTTTTTGATAGATTTCTGCATGCATACTACCTATCTTGGCTATCAGGAAGCTCAAAGTTACCTTTTCCTATATTTTTTGATGTAATAGCTCTGTCCTCACTCATTCTTTTTTTTCTTTTTTTAAATTTTTTCTCACTCATTCTTTTTTTAAAAATTATTAGACTTGTCTTTTTTTTTTTTTTTTTTTTAATTAAAAAAGGAATTTGTTTATTGAGGGCAAGAGCAATGCAAACAATATAAAATCAAATGCTTATCTGGCATTTAACTGCCTTTTCTTCCTCTACCTGTCAAATGGGAGTTGGATTTTATTTGTACATTTTCTAAGGGCCCTGATCTGTTATGAAATCCTTATGCAGAGGGAAGCTGTGGGGCAGATTCCTTAAGTGACTCTTGGGATAATTCTTAGGAGGGTGGGGAAATTAATTCCTCATCTTTTTATTCTTTTTTTACATGGTTTTATATCTGTGTTTTTTACATAAGTAGCTTCAGATCCCTATTGGGAGTAGTTAGGATACAAATAATTTTAATCCAATTAGAGGACCAGATGTCCCTATTTTAGTGGACTAGTCTTTCTTTAAATCAAGAATAGCATATTGGTTAGATACTGTGGGAAAAAGCTCTGCAAAACAGGCATTATTATGGCAAAGGGAAACTTCTCCAAGTGGTCAGAAAAAAATTTATAAAATGCTAAGGGTTTTGATTTGTGAAATTAACCTGTAAATTTCAAGGTAGAATATCCTAAAAGGAATTAGCTAACCTACACTCTAACTTGTCCTAATTTTGTCTCACATAAAGTCTATGTGATGAGAAAGCATATAAAATGAGTCCTGGTAAAAACAGTAACTATTTCCTGAACCAAAAATTGGGACGAATGGCATGTAAAAGAATGTTTGATCACTTACGTGTGCAAGAGGTAGTTTTAGAGATATAATTTAGAATTTCTGGAATATGTTAATTGCTTTAGGAATAAGGGAAACAATATTTAAAATTAGGGCTTGTACCAAAAAAATCGTGGAGGTTTGGTTGCCATACTCATGCAGGGCCACTGCAGTAAAATAGAAGGAAGGAAGAAGTAAAGAAGAGAGATGCTTATGATTTGCATAAATCCATGCTGGGTGCCCAGCTGGTTTCTCCTGTAAGAAATAATCAACACCATGTTATTCTTAGCTAAGAACAAATTCCCATTTTAAAAAGGCTACCTGACACAAATCATACCTGTCCCTCTGCATCTTTGATTTTCGTTTCCAAGATGAGTTTGGCAGCTTGCTGTTCTTTGTTCAAGTGCTGAAGCCCCTCGTAGGTCGTTTTGTGCTCTGCAGAGAGTCTGGCTATGCTGGCATCACATCTGTCCAGACAAACGCCAATGCTCATTTCCATTAAAGTTTAAAAACATGCACCAAAGCTTTCTTACATACTATAAAATGCATGAGCCCATGGAAAGAAACTGCTATCAATCATCCTTTTTGACAGAGGTTCACGTGAATTCAGAGAGCTGCCTTCATTATGGTTTTTAAGTTAAACCACGGGGATGGTGCTTAATAAGCCCAGAGACGTAAACCTCAAAGTAGCAAAGGCTTTTCAATGCTCATGGGTGTAAAACCATATATGCAGTATGAGCCTAATTAAATAAGGAATATATATGCACAGGATGTGGTCTCCTGCCATTTGGTACCAACCCTCCCTTTTTAAGTTCTGGGCTTCCTTGCATTTTGAAGGCAACTTCTACCACAATCAAAAGCACTACTCCAAACCTTTTACCAAATAACCTGTAGAGCTGTATGCTTTGGGCGAGGCCCAGAGCAAGGGAAGGTGCAATTCTGCTCAACGGATCTGTTGCAAACAAGTTGGGTATGGAACCTCTCTCAAGCCCTAACGGGAAAGTCAAAGAATGGACCCCTAGGAATTTACAGCAATGCCAAGCCCTGCTACTTCAAGAAGTAGCTGCTGGCAATTGGGCTCTAGTAGAGACTGAATGCCTAAACACGAGAGGTTAAGAGGCCATGCAAACTGGAGCAGTCCATCATAGGCATATGCGGCAGCATTCCCTCTTCAAGGAAGAGCATATATAGGTCAGGCTTGAGCAGGTTCTAAAGGCACAAGTAAGTTGCATGAGTCTAGAATCCCATGGCATCTACTCCTGTTTTATGGTGCCAGCTCTCTTTCAATCCACTCCTATGGCCTCTGGGGAAATTCTCAGTGACCAACAGGTTGAGCAAGAAAAAGTCAGGCCTGGTTTACAAATGGTCCCACCATCTGGAAGAAGACTACTGAAGCTTATAGGTCCACTCAGTGGTAACCCTAAAAGATATTAAGGAAGGAAAACACTCACAGTTGGCAGAATTTCAAACAATATATCTGGGGGTTTGTTTTGCCTCAAAGAGATGGCCCAATATTCATAGGAGGTGGCTAATGGCCAGAGATTTGGAAAAAAATATTGGCAGATTGGTGACAAGGGAAAACGTATATAAATGGATCAATCGTAATTGGCAAGTATCTGTGCTCCTTATGATGCTCACCAAAGAGTATCTACTGAGGAGGAGGCTCCCAATAATTGTGAACAAGATGATATTCATTGGATGTCAGTCACCTTTTCCCAACCACCCTAGTTGTTGCTCAAATGGCAACATGTACCAAATGGCCATGGCAGCAGGACTGCACTAGGTATATAACCACAAACAGCTGGAGTTTTCATTGATGGATGGAACATGGAATGGGAAGCAGAAGGAAGAAGTTATAATTATCAACTATGGCCCCATGACCAGCCATAGAAATGAGGACTCTAGGCATATTTTCTTCCTTTTTTTGTACACATATTTGCACATAATAATCAATTTTTTCTTTCTCTCCTTCTAGTTGTATTGATGGTGATTAAACTGATGAATTTAGTCATTAAGATCCAGGGTATCAATGGGGTTTTTGTGATTTAACAGAAAAGGAATAAACATCACCCAGAGATGGAAGCAATAACCGATGGAACTTTAGAATCTTACTTTTTGCGGGAAATGATGGGTAACTTCACTTGCACAAGGGACAGTTGCCCAATGTTGTTATTGTTACTGTTTGGAGGTGTGAATATGAGGAGGATGGTATGTATGGGTGCACCATCCCCACCAGTCCAAGCTCCTGGTCTGTTCAATAGGTGCTAAAGCCCAGAAACTATACTTACCAGACTTCCTTGCCAGCAGGTTTCTGATTTAGATTCCACCAATGCAGGCACTTATACAAGACTTGGAAGGCAGAAGGGAAGGAGAAGCCCTTACTCTTCCCCGGCAGCAGTGGGCAGATACATGAGCAGACTGCAGGTGTGACGTGTGCAACCACTTCCAGGCATGCTCTTGTAAATCACTTACTTCAGTGCTACAGGCAGCTAAAATCACCCAGGGCTCCTGTCTGTGATTCTTACGCCTCCTATTTTCCTGAAAGGCAGTAGCAGTTTTCCTTCACCTTTGCTCACCCAAATCTGCCAACGGTTTTGCAAGCTTCTAATTTCCTGTATTAAATCCCTTTCTACTTTACAAGGAAGCAACCAATTATTAAAACTATCTCTGGATCACGCGTGATTTTTACTTTCTTATTCATTCTTTTCTAAATTGTACAACTTTCTATAATCTGTGTATAAGCTTTATTATAATCAGAAAAAACAAGTACACAAACAACATATTTTAACTAAGAGCCATGTGCAAAGAACATGTTACAATTTTATGGACTATGAAGTGACCTATGGTCTCTGCCCAGACCTCTCATGAAACAGAAGTGAGGCTAGAGATCAAGGAAGCCAGAGCTGGAGACATGGGATATAGTCAGTGTCATGAAAGTTAGATCAGATTCAAGGTAAGCAATCTTGCAACTTTGGGGAGCTCCTTGCAACTTCCTTCTAATTCACTGAACCTATCTTCAACCACATGTAGTCTAGAGCTTGTTGGGTCTATTAAGATGATTATGTGGTTTATTTCCAGGATTTCTAATTTTTTCTTCTCGTATCCACTTGTTCTTTCATTTCTGCCTTTTTTGTTGTTTTGTTTAATAATTTAAAGTTCTAATATTTATGGATAGTAATTTATCTTTGATTTGAGTATCTTCAACATATTTATTTTTAATTCATTTGGTTCCAGGTTTTTGTGGGGGTTTATTTCAGCTTTTCCCATAACTGGTAGGGCCAAGTACCCTGGCGCCTGTCTTTTGCCATGAGTGAAGCTAGTTCTTGCCCCTGTTGCTCTGTGGGAATTGAAATTCCCTCTTATGTCCATGTGATCTCAGATATAGAGCCCCAACAGCCTACAGCTTTGCTATATCTCAACCTTCTGTGGCAGGATGAGGTTATTTTATGAATCCCAAAAGGAAAAAGATTATGTTTGTAAATGAATCTATTCCCTTGGGTGTGATACCCTTTGACTGCATTAAATTCAGCCAAGGGGCTTTTGATTAGATTACTTAAGATTGCTGTAGGGCTTTTTATTGGACTCAGGTTGAGTCCCCGCCCCTTTGCTGGGTTTGATATAAACAGCCATTTACTCAGACAGACATAGGAAGAGAGAGTTCTGTGATTTTTTTTTTTTTAAGGAGGTACCAGGGATTGGACCCGGGACCTCATACGTGCGAAGCAGGCACTCAAACCACCGAACAACACCCGCTCCACAGCACTGTCATTTTTGATCCTGCTATGTGACAGAAAGGAGAGGGCTCTAACAGCTGAGGCTCTGGGGAGAGAGGAGCCATTTGCCTGATAGCTTACAGCTGAAATTGGGAAGAGAGCAGAACAGCCAAGACTGAATCAGGAGGCCTGGAAAGAAACAAGCCCTATGCCAGGAGAGAGAGGATCACAGGATCGCTTAACACGAAGCCTCAAGAGGCTGGCCCACAGAGCTCAAGGGGAAGGGGTGAGCCTGGCGAGGGAAGGCTGAAACCTGAGCAGAGATCAGCAGCCAGCTGGCATCACCACGTGGCAACATGCCAGGATTAACAGTAGTTGACTTTGGTGAGAAAGCATTGCTGATGATGCCTCAATTTGGACATTTCATGGCCTTGGAACTATAAGCTTTTACCCCCAAATAAATCCCCTTTATGAAAGCCAACAGATTTGTGGTACTTTGCATTGGCACCCTTTATCAAACTAAGACACCATCCATTTGCTTTTCATTTTCTCCCATTCTCTTTTGTCCTAGTGTGTTTATACCTTTTTTTATTTAACTGTTGATATCTTTATAGGTTTTGAGGAAGCAGACAGGATAAGGGCATTGAGTTCAACCCAACATGTTTACTTGAAAGAATAGGTAGAGGCAGTATTTTCAACTTGGAACGTTTTATTACAAAGTGACTAATGACTCTGTTAGACAGTCTAGCTTGTTAGAAAGCCTACCAAGCACAGGTATGTTCTCCAATCTTTATTTATGGCTTAGATATTGCAGATCAATAATATTTTACTTTCTTGAGCATTTAGGGGAATTTAATGTAACCACTATCAATTAATATGCTGTGTTTGATAGTCAACTGCAAATATTCCATGTGATTTAGTTAATGTGACCCTTTTCAGTATCTAAATCATTTAGGTAATGGTTCATAAACTCTTTCAAGTCTCAGTGCAGATACACATCTTAAGGAATACATCCCCCTTGAATTTAGGAAGACAATTACACACTGAAAGAGCTACTAAAGAATGTACTTCAGAAAGAAGAAAAGAATACCAGAGGAAAGGAGTGGGATGCAAGAAACAATGGTGTGTAAACTGATAAAATTGTTGATAAATTTAATTTGTAGTCGACACTAAAGCAACCAGCTCAATTAATATTCCAAACTTCTTTAAAGTCCTTACTCGGTATTGACTCATGTGTTAAGTTGAATGACTTGTTCAGCTCAGTCATTTTGTTAAAATGCTACAATCCTTTTTGAGAGTAGCAGAAAAAAATGCATTAAGATGAAATTTTTCTAAAACATTGACTCAGAACATTTAAAAAATCCAGTCTGACAAACTGTCTATATATATGCATATGAAAAAGCTCAATTTTCATAACAATAAAATATATACAAATTGAGGCAAGAATTATGCCATTGTTTGATATTGGAAGTCTTTTTTAATGTTAATGTCCAATGTTGGGGAGGGTTTATGGAATCAGGATATATCATACGCCGCCAGTAGGAATATAAGTTTTACAAACTTCCTAGAAGGCAGCTTGACAGTATATACCCAAAGTCTTAAAACATACATTTTTTTCAATCTAGATATTAACTCCATGGAAACAAAGTAGCAAGGGGAAAAAAAAAACACAAAATAAACCACTGTATAAATTTTAAATAAATCTCTTGAATAACTTCCTGTTGTTGTAGGGTAAAGACTAAAATGCTTTAAAATGCCCAGAAAGAGTTGATCTCTATCCACCTACCTCATCAGCCTCATCTCACACATTTCTGCCTCTTTTTCTCTCTGCACCCAGTCACGTCGACTATATCCCAGGGCTCTGAAATTACCTTACTTCTTCCCAGTCCAAGGCCTCCATGTATGGTGCTCTCTCTCTGCCTGGAATGCTCTTCCAAGACTGATCAGTTACTATGCATCCCTGAAAGCTAAGCATGCAAGTCACTTCCTTAAGGACACATTCCTGGAGCCCCAGAGTAGATCAGGTATGCCGATTACATACTCTCAGAACGCCCCACACTTCCATTTTGCTGAATGTTTCATCATTAAATTATGTTTTATTATTATTTTGGACCTCAGTTGCTCAAAATTGGATTTACCTTAATCCTTGTTTCATGACATACTCTCATCATCAGTCCATGCATGGCTCACTTTATTCAATTAATTACTTTTAATAACCTCTCCCACCAAAAGTAAGCATTTTAAATCCTGTGAACATTCCCTTGCTATCCTTTTAAGATTTTATACACACACACACACACACATACACACACACACTGTTCCATTTCTCAATTTCTCTTCAAATATGTGTGTGTAATCTTAGTTAAATTTAACTTTATAAAAGGCATTAAGTTGCAAATGCACATATATGCATATATATTTATATATCATTTTGCAAATGTTGGTATGTATTGTGAAAATTTTAATTTTTACCCACAATAAAAATAAATAAATAAATAAATAAATAAATAAATAAATAAAAGGCATTAAGTCATATTCATCCATATTGTTATGTGTCATTGTGGTTGTTCATTTTGACTGCAGAATATTGTATTCTTTGTTACAATTTACTTGTCCATACTCCCATTGATGGGCAATTTTGGGTTAATTCAGAATTTTGTTATTGTGAACAGTACACTATGAACATCCTTACACTTGTACATGCCTCCTGTGAAACTGGTGCAATAATTTCTCTTGGGTAGGAGTATGTGAGTGCTCAACATGAGAAGGTAATAACAGATGCCTTTCCAAGGTGGTTCCACTAATTTATACTCCCACCAGCAATGCATAAGAGATCCCGGGCATCTACACTTTCTTTGCCACTGGGTATTTTCAGATCTTTCAGATGCCAAATCAACTGAGTGAAAACAAAAAAAACAAAACAAAAACATATCTTCTTGTGTATTTTATTTTCAGTTCCCTGATCAACCAATGATGTTGAATCTCTTATATTCATGTGTCTTGCCGACTTTTATAATGGGTTGTTCATGTTATTCATATTAACTTGAAGAGGGTCTTTATATATTCTCTCTTTTTTTTATTCTTGATATTAACCCTTTACTGATCAATATCTTCTTTAATAATTTTCTTCTGAAGAAGAAATCATTGATGCTTTTTTGTGTCAAGTTTAAGAAATCATTCTTTACCTAAAGGTCTAAAAGGTATTTACCTATATATTTTTATGAAAAGCTTTCAAGTTTTATTCTGAAATTTATTTAAATACTTTACCCATCTAGAGTAGATTTTGTATCTGATGTGAGGTTGGAAAAAAATCTTTTTCCAAATAGATAATCAATTTTTCTGGCTCCATTTATTGACCAATTCTTTCTCAACTGATCTGATGTGCCATCTGTGACATATACCAAAGTTCCACACATGTGTGGTTCAATTCCTGGATCTATTCTATTCGATTTCTCAATTTCTCCATATTAAGCCAACAACATACCATCCTAATTACTTCAGTTTCATAAAAAGTCCTGCTATCTGGTAGGGCAATTCTCCACTCCCATCCCCAACCTGGTTTTATTCTTCAGAAGTTGTTTTTTGCTCTTAACCCTTCCATATAAATGTGAGGATCATTTTATCAATTTCTATGTAAAAACTCTGTTGGATTTTAATTGGAATTGAATTGATTCTAAGATCAATTTAAAGAGAATTGATATGTTTAAAAAATATTAAGGCTTCTTATCCATGAATATAGTAACTCTCATCATTAATTTTCTTCTTAGTATCCCTTAATAAAGTTTTAAAAAATTTCTCTGTAGAGGTCTGGAACATCTTTTGTTAGATTTATATCAAATAATTTCATATTCTCCGATTCTATTTTAATGGTGTCCTCCTTTAAATTGTGTTTTCTACTTATTTTTGCTTGTTTACAGAAATGAAACTGAGTTTTGTGTATTAATATATCTAACCACCTTGCTAACCTCATATTAACAGATTAAAAGAGAAAAGGCAACTGTTCAATTGAACAGATATAAAAATTTAAAAACGCAATACCAACTCATGATAAAGACTCTTAGTAAATTAGGAATATAAGAAAACTTCCTCAAGCTGATAAAAAAATCTTTTGTTTTTTTTTTAAAAAAGCAATTAAAACAATTATCTAAAATGGGGAAACACTGTAAGCATTCCCATTAAAGTCATAAAGAAGAAAAGGATGGCTACTATCACAAACTCTGTTTAACACCGAATTGGGAGAACAGATGTGGCTCAAGCAGTAAAGCGCCTGCTTCCCACATGGGAGGTCCTGGGTTTGGTTCCCAGTACCTCCTAAACAAAAGCAAAACAAAACAAACAACAAGCAAAACAAATGAAAAACCAACTCAGGGGAGCTGATGTGGCTCAGTGGTTAAGTGCCAGCTTCCCACATAAAAGGTCCCAGGTTCAATCCCCAGTCCCCAGTCCGGTGCCTCAAAAAAAAAAAAAAAAAAACAAACAAACAAAAAACACTGAACTGGAGGTCCTAGCCCGTGAAATATGACAAGAAAGGATGATGATGGACAACGCCCATCCCAAAAAACAGACAGTATCTACAACTGCAAGCAAGACAGTTCCATCCATCTACCCCATGGGATCTAAGCCCCCTCTCAATCAGAAGAGTGGTCATCACCACCCCAAAATCCTCAAGATTGAAGAATGAACAAACATAAGGGGGGAAAGCAACTATGGACTAAAGTAGACTTTTTATTACTCCAGCAATGGAAGAACTTGTAACATTGTTATAAAGGCAGTGGCCACCAGAGGTTTTAAGGGGAGAGAAAGGGAAGAATAGGTGTAACATGGAACATTTTGGGGGGATACTGGAATCGTCCTGCATGACTCTACAATGACAGATACAGGCCATTACACATTTTGTCAAAACGTATAAAATTGTGTGGTGCAAAGTATAAACTATAATGTAAACTATAGACCATGGTTAGTAGCAATGTTTCAATATGTGTTCATCAGTTGTAACAAAGGTACCACACTAAGGAAAGATATTGTTTGTAAGTGAAGAAATGATTCAGTTAAGCAGACTTTCTGGAAGATCCAGAGTGAATGTCTAAGATGACAGGTTCTAGGAAGAGCCAGTAAAGGAAGGCAAACTAACATTTACTATGTAGTAGGCACTATACTAGATACTTTGTATGTAGTATTTTTCATTCTTCACAAATTATCCCTATTTCACAAATAATGATTAAAATAATGCTAAATATAGACCCAGATTTTAAATTTTGAGTTCATAGTTTTTTAGCAAAATATGATTTTAATCATTTTGGGGTAAATCTGAGGTTTTTACATATCATGAAATACCAAAAGATTATAGAATCTTTTTTTAAATCCATTATTTTTCAATCCAAGCACATGCTTGCTAGAGAGAAACTGTCAGGTATCACTAAATCAGATCAGTTTCATCACCTTTACAAAGCTGTTTAAGGGATAGACTATGTTCAGAAATGTTATTTTAAAATGTCACAAAATTATTCTGAAACCTACGGCCCGACTGATTTTCACTAGCTATAGCCTGAAAATACCACAACATAAAGTTCCTTTAATACAGGCATGGTTAAACACATTAATTACAGTACATACATGTAGCAGAATAGTCTGTATTCAATAAAAAGCATATGCTAGATCCATGTGTATAACAGAAGGAGGTCCACATATGTTATCAAGTGGAAAAACACAAATTGCAGAATAATATGTATAATGCTTTCTAAAATTAAAGATATATCACAAGGTAATTGGTACCATAAATTGTTATATAATTGTAATGATCAATGATAATTGTTATGATCTTAGGCCTATGTATAGGAAAAGTCTGAAAGGACAGACACCAAACAGTGTGTTAACATCATTTACCCTTAAAGGTAAAACAGACAGGGTCTGGTGAACCTTCACTTCCTACTTTATACATTTTCACAGTATTTCTGATTGCTTACTAAGCAAATATCACTTGTGTACTTTTTAAAGTAAAGGGACAAGAAGGGTAGTAAGCACGGAGGGACACCAAAGCTTCCCATTAGAAAATATATATGGGTGAAATCAACTCATGTTAAAAACAATGTTGTTCTTACTCTCAGTTGTTTCAGAAGAAAATGATATGTCTGAAAGAATGAGAAAGCAAACGTGGTAAAATGTAAACAATTGGTGAATCTTGCAAATTTTCTATAAATATGAATAAAGGGGGGAGAAAGCAATATTGTTATTTTAGCTCACACTGAATCAAAGATATTCATTCCCATCTTAAACCATGCATAAACGCCTCTGGCCTCTAACATAGCTGCGTGCATGGCTCACGTCTATAGTCTATGCAATGAGTCTGATCAGTTGTCCTATTTCTTCCTTGAGGCTGGGCATTATAAATGAGCCAATAATGCACACATTCCAAATTTTCGCTTTCCGGGTCTGACCAGCTGTAACCTCCCAGGTACAGTTCCCGTTATGGCCATCAGGTGGCAGAGTAACTCTATTGCTCAGCAGTGCTCTCGATGACGGCAGGGAAGAGACAGGTGTCCATCCACAGAGTCCCAAAGGTCTAGCAACAAGCATGACTTGGGCAAAACGCCAAGCAGAACTTTTCTTGCAGCCTGTGACATGGTGGGATAGCACACCAAAGGCAAGGCTATTTAAAGCATTGATTCAGTTGCTCATTTTCCATATAGACCTAAACAATAATTATTGTATCTATACATCATTAAGCCTTTAAAAGCTGGTAAAAACATAATCTTAATGTTAGCCTAATACAAGGATCTTTTATTTAAAAAAAAAAATTTTTTTTTGAGGTACCAGGGGCTGGGGATTGAACCTGACACCTCCTATGTGGGAAGCTGGCTCTCAACCAGTGAGCCACATCGGCTCCCCTGAGTTGGTTTTTTCATTTGTTTTGCTTGCTGTTTGTTTTTGTTTTTGTTTTTTTAGGAGACACTGAGAACTGAACCTGGGACCTGCCGTGTGGGAAGCAGGTGTTTAACCACTTGAGCTACATCTGCTCCCCTTTCGTAAATTTTAATCACTGAAATATTCTATGGTCCTTCTTGCTCCTATTCTTGCACTGGATGGATGGTGTGTTACTAAAGAAAATCTGCAACTGAGCTGATTAGTCTCACTTTAAATTTAAAATCTTGGTTCCTGAATCATTTTTAAATAAGTCCTCAGCACTTCTGGCAATTCTCTTCTGTTTCTTAGGAAGCTTGCTTTCTCACTCCTTGAGATATCTATTTCATAATTTATTTCTCTCCCTTCAAACCTCTTCATCCATGTTGACTGCCCTTGATATTCCTTTGAGAAGCCATAGAAACACAAACTCTCTAATCCTGCCACCACCATGCCCACATCCATCTTCATCTTCCCCTTCTTCCCTCCTATTACAATGGAGGAAGCTCCTCCTCCCTTTGGTGGCAATTTCTCCACTTGTGTCCCGGACACCATCCCACCTCACCTTCTCCAGAACTTTGCTTCTGTGGACACCTGCTTGCCTGCACTGAATCATTTCCATCGACATATATACTATAGTATCTCTCACCTTCGTAATCCTACTCCCCCCTCCCTCTACCCTCCCATTTCTCTGCTACCCTTCAAAGCCAAGTTTCAAGTTAGCTAAACTCCTTGCCTTCACTTCATTTTCCATTCCCTCTTCAACACACAGCAATTTACCCTTGCTTTGACCAAGTTCTAAAAGTGCTCTTCAAGGCTAATAACTACTTACCTCCATTTTGATAAATCCAAAAAAAGATTTCCCTGTGCTCATGCTTCCTAACCTCACAGCACTAAGTGGCATAGATGACCACTCCCTCCTCGTGGTTTTAAAGGCATCATTCCAGCCATGCTCACCTCCTCTCGCTACCCACACCTTCTCGGTCTCTTTTGCTGAGCCCTCCTCCTATACCCACTTGCTAAATTATTTGTTTCTTCTTCTCTATTTTACTGTCTAAGTGATATACCATCCTTATGCCAATGTGTCCCAAATTTACTGATTTATAGCCCTGACCAATCCTTTGAGTTTTTGACTCCTATTAATCAAGTCAGGTAGGCTTCCAAAAACCTTAGAAATAATCACACTTAAAATTCTGAGAAAAGAAAGAAAGAGATAAGAAAAGAAAAACAGTACAAGTTCTTTCAGTTTAATGTCCTCTCATGTCTCTTCATCCCCACCCAAATGAAGTCTCTCCCATTCATTAATGGTAACAAACCCAAGCATCACCCGGATTTCTCCTTTCACATCTCCCTGACATTCAATCCACTGGCAAGCCGTATTGCATTGCTATTGAATATCTCTCAAATCAGGTCCACTTCTTCCATCTGCACTGCCACCACCTGCTCCAGGCCAGTGGCAGCTCTGCCCTGATGACTGCAGCAGCTTCCTAGCCAGGTTGCCCATTTCCACGCATCCCCTTCTTGAATCTATTCGCTATAAGAGCTAGAGCCCCCTGGGAGTCGACATAGCTCCCTACCTCTCTCGGCTCAACACCTCATTAACTGGCTCCACACCGCAACTATGGCCATTATGAAGACAGCAAGGAGCCAGCGCCCTATCCTTTCACTCCGGGAATGCAGGCTCCAAGTCAGGGGATGATAAAATGTTCTCTCTCAAGAAGTAGAACATGGTGGCCATGTGGAGTTGGGATGTGGAGTGAGATACGTGCCCTATCTGCAGGGTCCAGGTGATAGATGCCTGTCTTAGACGTCAAGCCAAAAACAAACAAGAAGATTGTGTTGTGGTCTGGGGAGAATGTAATCATTCCTTCCACAACAGCCGCACGTCCCTGTGGGTAAAACAGAACAATGGCTCTCCTCTCTGCCAGCAAGACTGGGTAGTCCAAAGAATCGGCAAATGAGACTGACGGAAGGCTTTTTTAAAAAAAGATGTATTTTTTTATTTATTTCTCCCCCCACCCCCATCCTGTTGTTTTGTGCTCTCTGTCTGCTCTCTGTGTGTTCTTCCATGTCTGCTTGTCTTCTCTTTAGGCAGCACCAGGAACTGATCCTGGGACCTTCCGGAGTGGGAGAGAAGTGCTCAATCTCTTGCACCACCTCAGCTCCCTGGTCTGCTGCGTCTCTTATTGTCTCTCCTCTGTGTCTCTTTTTGTTGCATCATCTTGCTGCACCAGTTCTCCTGAGGGGGCCAGCACTCCACACGGGTCACCTCTCTGCTTGGGTCAGCTCGCTGCATGGGCCAGCTTCCCTTCACCAGGAGGCCCCAGGAATCAAATCCTGGACCTCCTATATGGTAGACGGGAACCCACTCACTTGAGCCACATCCGCTTCCCACAGAAGTCTTTTTTAGTGCAGTTGTTTGGAGTCCTGGTGGATCTTGCTATCAAAAGGCTTGAACACTCCAGGGGTTTACGTCTTCAAATAGGAGGAGGTGGATCCATGGTCCTTGGGCATTCATCAGAGGCATGGTGTAGCATTTTGTCAGTTTTATTTTTAGAAATTCTCTACAATGAAGAAGATAATTTTTAAGGGTGGTCTTTCCTACCTTTGCTTAGAAGTACTGTAATAGAGGAGAGAACTAAGAATCGAATGACTTTATAATTTACCTATTGATAGCCCAAGGGAATGGGAAGCAGTTCCATTCAGAAGAGAACTTTTTGCATGCTTATGGCTGATCAGTTAAAAAGAGAGAGAATGTTATAGTAACAAATAAAGTACAGTTTCAAGCCCAACTCTTACCCTTAATTTGTTTCTGGGGCCTATTTTTTGAGGGGAGGGGAGATGTGACTCATGAAGTCTCAATTTGATTTCATGAGAATTTTCAGTTTGGATATATACCAGTGAATAGAGTAAATAAAATTTAACCTTCAGGCATATGGGATTTTTATTTTATCTTTGACTCATCTTGAAGACTTAGATCCTAAGCACTCCCTCACTGTTAGGTCATTGAGTGATAAATGACATAAGTATTTCCAAGTTCTGGTCAGATTAGATTATGTTATAATTTAACTGTGTTTTAGGTGGAATGTTAATGAGGGAAATATTTACCACTGTACAATTGGATCAAAAATTTTATCACTTCATGTTATAATTAATGGTTTATTTGGTTTACTTAAAAAAAAAAAAAAAAAAAAAGAGCTAGAGTGATCTTTTAAAATTATCTATCAGCTCAGGCCAGTCACCACCTTAAAATCCTCCTGTGGCTTCCCATCACACTCAAAATAAAATCCAAACACCGTCCTAGGGCCCACAAGGCCCTGTGTGGTCTGGCCCCCATTTGCTTTTCCAACCTCATCCCACATTGCTCATTCCCCACTCACCATGCTCCCACCACACTTAACTTCTCCTGGTTCTCGTTCTCTTTTCTGCCCAGTACGCCCTTTGGCCACATCTATGTAGGCCTAGTGCCATCTCAACCTTCAGGTCTCAGCTTGAAATTCCCTTCTCAAAGCCTTCCCTGACCATGATTTCTAAGGACCATCTCAGGTCCTTATTTGTTTCTTTCATGGTACTTACCACAGTTTGTTTTGTTGTTCTTTGTTTTGTTTTGTTTTGTTTTGAGGTACCAGGGCCAGGGGTTGAACCCTGGACCTTGTATGTGGGAAGCCGGCCTCAATCACTGAGTCACATCAGCTCCCCTGAGTTGGTTTGTTCGTTTGTTTGCTTGTTGTTTTGTTTTTTGTTGTTGTTGTATTTTAGGAGGTACTAGGGACCGAACCCAGGACCTCCCATTTGGGAAGCAGGCGCTCAACTGCTTGAGCCACAACCGCTCCCCCTCAGTTTTTTGCTTTTTCTCTTCTTGTGTCTCTTGTTGCATCATCCTGCTGCATCAGCTCCCCGCATCTGCCCACCGCACCAGCTCACTGTCTTACTCATTCTCTCTAGGAGGCACCAGGAACCTCTGCTCCCTGCTCTGTTGTGTCTCTTATCATGTTTTCTTCTTGTGTCTCTTGTTGCACCATCTTGTTGGGTCAGCTTTCTGGGCCTGTCTGTCACACCAGCTTGCTGTCTTCTTTAGGAGGCACCAGAACCAAACCACAGACCTCTAGTGTGGTAGGCAGGAGCTCAATCGCTTGAGCCACATCCACTCCTCCCCCACAGTTTTTAATTATTGTGTTTGTTATTTATTTTCTGTCTAAATCTTGCACTATGAGATAAGCTCCAGGCGTCAGTCTAATTTATGACTGCACTGAAGCCAGGGCTCAGTCCTTGGTCCTCTCCAAATCTACACTTACTCCCTAGGTGATCTCATGCTGCCCCATGACATTAAATACCAAAACCATCCTGACGGCTCCCAAGTTTACATGCTCAGCTTGTATTCCAGACCTACATATCCAACTGCCTACACTACATGGCCTGGCCCCCGTGGTCTCATCATTCCTTTAACACACCAGGCACACTTGTTCCTGGTTCTCTCTTCTCAGAAATATCACATACCTCCTTCACTTCCATCAAGTCTTTTCTCAAATACTATAGTGAGGGTCAGCTGAGATAATGCATGCAAAGGACTTCTCATAATGTTTTGCATGCAGGAATTTCTCAAGCATGAGTTATTTTTTGGTGAAATAGTATAGGTTAGGGGTTGAAAGCATGGGCTCTAACGTTAGAATACCCAGGCTCTTACTAGACCACTTTTCTATTTGTACTTGCACATGTCAGTTAAACTCTCTAAGTCTTATTTTCCAAAATAGAATCTATAGGTGTGTTTTCCTATCAATCACATCACCAATGGATCCATAAATATTATAAAATGAAATATTAAATAAAACAGCAGTTGCAAATATTCTCGCTGTCCTGATTTTGTGATAATCAGGGTAGGCTAAACATTCGCTATATTAGAAACCATGCATGTGTCCCTAGACCTAGTTTTTCTCCCTAGGTCTGGTTTTTAGAATGTTGGTGATAAACTAAGCCTGATTTATTATATGACCATTCTGTTTGGAAAAAGACTGTAACTTTGAGTATCTTTGGTCAACCTTGAGAGATATAGCAGGGGGATGGATGTGCCTCAGGTGGTTGGGCATTTGTCTCCCATGTGGAGGGACCTGGGTTCGAACCCTGGGACCTCCCGGGAAAAACAAAAAAAAGGAAAATATAGAAGGCACGTGGGCCACTAGGCCCCGCCTGTGGGTGTGCCGTCAGGCCCCACGAGCCATGCAGCAAGATGATGACATACAGGAGAGTGACACAAGGGAGAGCCAAGATGAGACACACCGAAAAACCAAGAAGGTGGTGCAAGCGTAGTAGGATGCCTCTCTCCCACATCGGAGGTTCCGAGGATCGAATCCTAGTGAAGACAGGAGAGGGATGAGAAGAGAGGGCAGGAAACGGACACAGAGAGTTGCCCAGCGAATGGACACAGAAACAGCAAAAAATGGAGGGGGGGGCAGTAAAAATGGATACAAGTAAATAAATAAATAAACAAATCCTTACAAATGTATAGGGGAAGAAGATTCGGACTATAGTTAGTAGTAATACTTTGACGATGCTCTTTCATGATTTGTTAGCAAATGTTTCACAACAATGCAGGATGTTTGTGGGAGGGGGGGTGATGAGTGGGAGCCCTGTATGTGTTGTGCAGGTTTCTTTTGTAAGATCACAATGTTTACTGAACACTTATAGTTTATGTATGTTCATGTATGAATGATATACTTCAATAAATTGTTTAATAAATAAATAAATAAATAATACAGCAACCTAGTAATTTTAAGAATATCACTTTGAAAGTTCACCCTCATTCAACACAATTATGTATTCAAGGCAAGGAAGCAAAAATTCAGCCAAATAATTTTTATTTCACATGAGGTTCAACAACTTAAGTCTCATTAGCATTCCAGGGAGAAGATGAATAATGCCACAAAACAATTAAAAAATTTGTGGTGCTAGTAACAAACATTTTTGATGGTTTTACATTAAAAGTATTTGTTACAGGGAAGGAACAGCTGCAGTAGAGAAGTTAATAAGAAACTGCAGGAAAAAGTGTAAAATTCCTGAAAGTATTTCTAAATCTTCTCAATTGTGTAATCAGAACCAGTATCACGAGCATAACTTCACTGCTCTTGCCCCTGAGATAATAATAGCTACCATTTATTGCCTGCTGTCTTCATCCCACGCACTGCACTAAGCCTCTTACAACTAAAGTGGCCATGAAGATCTTCAAAGTTCCCCTGAAGTCCCCGTTCTGCCCTGTAGCTCCAAAGTTCTAACTCCTCACTGTTATCAGTTACAACAGAGCCGATAGGTTTTTTGTTCATTGCTTTATTTTAAGCCAAACTCCACAAATGAATCCAAGGTTTTTCAGTTCTACTACAGTGATTTTTTTTTTGGATCATTAATTCATCCAACAATTATTGAGTATCTATTATTTTCCAGAGACTATTCCAGACACTCAGGCCACAGAAATAAAAGATATGATACCCCGTGCCAAGACAGTGAAGACAAGAGAGTGAGGAAGACAACAGACTCAATAGAGCAGAGAGTGCTAGGGCGGCTCAGGGAAGTGGGGAGTCAGGGAGGAGGTGACATCTGGTCTGAACTTTAAAGACTGACTAGAAGGCAGAAAAGGAGAAAGGCATGTAGGTACAAGAGCAGCATGCACAAAGGCACAGAGGCAGGGGACCATGACCCATTCAGGGAATAACAAGCAGCTGATCACACTTGAAAGGAACAGGGCAAAGGCAGAGACCGGTGAGGAGATGGCTGTAAAGGTCAACAGGGTGCCTGCCGCCAAGGATCATACTGAGGAGATTAGAGCTCATTCTGACAAGGATAGAACACCACAGAAGGAGAGTGGTCAGCCAGACCTCCATTCAATCCATGCAGCCTTCTGCTATTAGACTGGTCTATCAGATCCAAACACACACGCCCCGTCTTCAAGGTCCTTCATTGTTGTCTCCACAAATACCCCCACCACTTACCCCCTCTCTGCTCCAAAAAAGTTCTTGTCCCAGGCAGCCCCACCCCTCACAGACCCCCCTCATTTCCATCTCAGGCTGATCCCAATCAGCCCATTTCCACCACAGCTCCATGTAGGTTCACAGTCATGTGTCTGATTTTAGTAGCAGCAGAGGGCAGAAGGGGCCCATAAATACTTAGGACAACTTTTTACCAGCCAGATAAAAGTAATCCTTACACAGTCCCCATGCAGTGATCCTCAAACTTTAATATGCACGTGAATCTCGTAAAATGCAGACTCTAATTCAGCGGGTTTTGGGTAGGGTCCAAGAGTGCGCATTTCTACCCAGCTCCTGGGCAATGTCCAGGCTGCTGTCTGGGGACCACACTTTGAGTAGTGAGGGCTAAAAGAGCATTTCCCAAACTACTGGAGGTGAAAGACCAGTTCTGTACATTTCCAATCTATCACAGGCCAATGCTTTCAGAAAATAAAATAAAAATGAATTACTAGAAAAATGAAATTCAAAAAAGAAATGAAGACAGAAAAATATAAGTTCCAATTCTGTATTATTGCATTCAAGAGACATGATATTATCCTGTCAAATTACACAGGTCAACTGAGCTCTCCCATCCTTTCCTTCCACGAAGATAACTCAAATTGCAGAAACAAAAGAAATCATGGCATGCTAGCAATGAGGTTTAACTTCCACCATTAGATTTTATGGGCAAAGGACAGGATGTACTAGAAGAAGGCAAAGAATTTGCTTCTGGACTTCATGAATATATTCCTCCATGAAAATGGAGTTAATGAAAAATAGTTTTTGATGAGCAGAGTCGCCAACAGTTGAATACGTACCTTGCCACTCTTCCTCGAAGATCCCCCAAACCTGAGAGCTGCCGCATCTCCAGAGTCTTTAAAGCAGAATTAGTTCCATAGCTGATGTTGTCCCGGGCACGGATCTGCTCCTGGAGTACCTAGGGGACACAAAAAATTAACAATCATTTGAGGATTTACATGCAGCCACCACAGAAGCATTTTATACTTTAGGCAAAAATAAGAATGTTTAATTTTTTAATGAGTCTCCTTTTTGACAGTCACCTGAAACATACATGTAAAGAGCCAGAAAACCTAGAAAAAAAGAAAGCTCTCAGAGATCACTCACCAACCAAGTCCTTTGATTACCAATAAAAATACTGAGACTCAAATGTCAAGCTCCCACTGCAGTAAGAGATAGAGCCCACAGAGGGACACTGGACTCTTGTTCAGAGTTCTTTCCAATACTCCAGGCTGTTTTTCTGATAGTCATTGTTTTATGTGAACAATCCCTAAATCTATTAGGAAGGCAATATATCATATCAAGAGCAGAGGGACAGCCTGGAGAGTCCTGCTATGTTCTCAAGGAGAGAGAATAGAATATCTCAAGTACATAGGCAGTGCCTAATAAAAGAAAACAGACCATTATGGCAAGTCCTCAATATTAATGCATGTAACTATGAACCTTATTCTTGTAAAATTGAAACTTAGCCTAATAATAACTATTGCCTAAGAGTTACCACCTGAAAACCTCCTTGGTACTCAAACGAGGCCTTTCTCTAAGCCAAACTCGGCAAATAAACACACTACCTTTCCCCTGGTGTGGGACATGACTCCTGGGGATGAGCCTCCCTAGCACCGAGGGATTAATACCAAGCACTAACCAGCAATGCATTTGGAAAAAGACCTTGACCAAAAGGGGGAAACACCAAATACAAAAGAGTTTTTATGGCTAAGAGATCTCAAAATGAGTTGGGAGGTCATTCCAGAGGTTATACTTATGCATGTCTCAGGCAGATCTCACTAACTGACACTGTGAACAGTGCCTCAAATAGGGGTGCTCCTGACGGCTCTAGAGCTATCCAGACACAATAGGCAAGGCACACAATCCCTTGAAATCAGCACCCTGTTGGTGGGCCTTACCTTGAAATATATGACAACCTCTTTCCCCAGTGTAACAGAGTTACTCATTTATAATTTCCCTACCCATGATTCTTCTACCCCTTTTATTTGAACCTAGAATTAGCACTATACCCATTAAATACATGTCTCACAGACTTAAATCTTCAGTCTGTTCACATGCCAGTTGAACCCTGAATCTCAGAAGTGTTGTGGCCAATACCTACTCTCCAGATCATTGGACTCACCCAGGACAATTAACAAAACGATGATGAGGGACAACCCCCATCCCAAAAAACAGAGTATCTATAACTGCAAGCAAAACAGTTCCTTCCATCTGCCCCATAAGATCAATCTGAGGCAGAGCATGTATCACCATCCCAAAATCCTCAAGGTTGAGAAATGAACAAACATAAGGGGGGAATGCAACCATGGACAAAGTAAACTTATTAATAGTGTAGTAATGGAAGAACAAAATATTGTTACAAAGACAGTGGTTACCAGCAGTTCTGAGGGAGGTGAAACATAGGGCATTTTCAGGGCATTGGAATTAAGTGTAAACCACAATGTAAACTATAGACCTTGATTAGTAGCAATGCTTTAATATTTTTCATCAATTGTAACAAATGTACCACACAATTGCAAGATGTTATTAATAGGGGAAGATGTGGGTGGAGGAGGGGGAGGTAACATGGGAATCCCTTATACTTTTGATGTAACTTATCTATAATCTAAAACCTCTTTAAAAATAAAGTTTATTATAGGGGAGTAAATGTAGCTCAAGTGATTGAGCGCCTGCTTCCCATGTACAATGTCCTGGGTTCAATAACTGATACCTCCTAAAATCAATCAAACAAACAAACAAACAAAAACAAGTTGGAGGAGATAGTGTGCTCAGTGGTTGAGCGCTGGCTTCCCACATGTGAGGTCTCGGTTCAATCCTCAGCCCCGGTACCTCAAAAATAAATAAATAAATAAATAAATAAAACAAAGTTTATTATATTTAAAAAAAAGAGAGACAGAGAGAGTATGGGGAAGGAATTGAGGAGAGTCTGACAGAAAGGTTCAAAGCCCAGTTCCTCCAGCTGTGTGATCTTGGGTAAGTGTCTAAAGTCCTCTGAGTTTCCTTTTCCTCATCTGTTAATAGTAGTAGTGACTGCACTTTTCAGACTACTGTGCTATATGAGATAATGCATGTAAAGCTTTCAGCACAATGCTTAGTATATACTAAATAGTCAGTAAAAGCTAATTCTTTTCTCTACCACTTTTTCAATAAGAGAATATTTATACTGTTACCTGAAAGTTAATGAGTGAAACAATACTTTTACTTAAGCATGAGAAGTATTATGTAGCAAAGGTGATTTCCAGTGTGGAGAGGGAAGAAAGCAAGTAAGCAGGTTATGAGAATTTCATGGGTGTTAGGAAAAGACAATCACCTCCGAAAGCTACATATTTGTAATCCCTTTGCAAGATATATAGAACTTGTGACAAGTGCACCCAAAAAAGAGAGTAACCAAAACGTTCTTATTGACTAACATGAAAGGCAGAATGGCATCTCATAAGGTATAAAATGAAAGGAGAACTGCTTGAAGGTCAAGTGACCTAACATAAGCTGGCCTTGTGGAGAGTCCATCTCGGGAACTCTTCACAGGAATGAGGAAGGTACTAAGGACACACCCCCTCCAGCTCCACCTGGAGGTCCTTCAGGATCCCCAGCTACAGATGAGGAAATGAGCCACAAAGAGCTAAAAGATATGTCCAAAGTCACAAAGATAGTGAGTGGTGTGGTGGTTTGAAGATGCATGTACCCCAGAAAAAACATGTTTTAAACTTAATCCATTCCTGTGTGTGGTGAGGCTGCTTCAGTTAAGGTGTAACCCAACCCAATCAGGATGAGTCTTAATTCTATTACTAGAGTCCTTTGTAAATGGAATGAAATTTCAGACAGAGAGAAAGCCACAGAAAGCACGAGGCTGGACATCAATAGAACATGAAGAGAAGGGAGAACAGGAGGCGCCACCATGTGCTTTGCCACGTGACAAACTGAGGACCAAGGATTGCCAGCCAGCCCCAGAATGTCACAGTCTTGGTGAAGAAAGCATCTCCTCCATGATGCCTTGATTGGGATTTTCTTTAAGCCTCATAACCGTAAGCCAGTAAGCTTACTGTTTAAGCCAACCCGTTTCATGGTATTTGCTTGAGCAACCCAGGAAACAAAAAGAACCTGGCTCCAGAACCTGAGTTCTTAATCATTCTGCAATGCTGCCTGCCATAAACAGGAAAAAAGGTAAACCTGAAGACAGACAGAAAGACACCAGACACTAGAAAACTAGAGTTCCAGGTAGCAGAAAGCCACTCAAAAGCAAGCAGCTACATCAGATGTTTCTTCTGACGATTCCTTATTCTTTCACCCAGCTCTTTCTTCCCCCACCCAGCCTTCCGCCTCTATTCTGCCCTTCACACTCCTCCCACAACTGTCACCCTCTCCCTTTTCTCAAAGAATAAGTTTTTGATTTTTTTTTTTTTTTTACGGGGAGGTACCGGGGATCGAACCCTGGTCTCTCCATATGAAAGACGGACGCTGAACCTCTTGAGCCACGTCCGTTTCCCAAGTTTTTGATTTTATGAATCCTTTCAACCATTTTTTTTTCATTTTCTACTTGATCCATGGCAGTTTATGAATTTATTAATTCTTCTTGCTTTCTTGTGGTTGTATTATTTTTTAAAAGTTATTATTTTTAATTAGGCCAGTAAAAGAATTTATTAAAAAACAAGAAAAGAAATAGTACATACCCAAGACATGGGTGCAGGTGTGCCACAGGGTATCACGTGCCAAAAACAGTTCTCAAATATCAGTACTAAGTGCCTTTAGTTTTATTATTTCTTCCTTAAGAATGAAGATATTTTCCTTCGATACAGTATTTGCTATATCCAGAGAGAGGGTGCTTTATTTATTGCTTTAATTTCAGTTTTGAATTCCTCTTTGATATAATTATATGTAGGTATCTAAGGATTACCAAGAACTGTGTGTTTCTTCATTTTCAAGCAGTTAAAATTTTGGGGTCATCTTTTCCTTATTTAGTTTTAATCATATTGGCTTATGATCAAAGAATATGGCCTGTAAGATATTTAATTTTTTTTAATGTGGTAAGGTTTTCTTTGTGGCACATGACTGAATTTTTAAGACTGTTCCATGAACAAACAAAAATATATATTCTCTATTCCAGGAATGAAAGGTTAAGTATTATCTATTAGATTGAGTTTGCTAATTCCATTATTCATTTTCCCTAGCTCTTAGTTATTGTTGTCTAACAGATCTTTCCAGTTGTGAAAGAGGAAGTATGAATTCTCCCAGTAACAATATTTTCATCAAGTTCTTCTTACATTTTTAATACCTCTTACCTTGTTACCTGCCATTTTATTTGGTATAGATTTTTATGATAAAAGTGGCTATTATCATTATATAATTACTTTCTTTGTCCTATTTAGTGCCTTTAACATTAAATTTCACCTTATTTGGTATTCATATTGCTACTATATTTTATTAACAAAGCAAATACGTGTTTGGTCTAATTGTAAACACCTAAGTGTCTTAGGTATAACTCATTTACTCCTCATAACATCCTCTAAGGGAGTTATTATTATTATCCTCACTTTACAGATAGTGAAATCTCTGAGTGGTTAAGTAACTTGCTCAAAGTACATGGTCAAAAAGTGACAGAGCCAGGATTTGTACCCAGGGATTCTGGCTGCATAGACCGTCCCCTCAACCACCATTCACACTGCCTTGCATGTTTGTGATTTCATTCAGATCTTCAACTCACTTTGTCTTACAACTTATTTTGTTTTTTGCGTTATTGTTGCTATTTCCTTTCTCCTTTTCCTTACTTTGACTGGGCTTGATCAGGCTGCCATTCATTTCCTTTTCTCCCTTGTTAACTGGGGTACACTCTGGGGCTTTGACATTCCATGAATGGGTTCCACAAGTGATTACTTTCCCTTTCCTAGTGCTCATAATCATATACACCTCGCTACTTTTTAAAAATTTCACAATAAAAAGTTTATTGAAAAAAACAACAGTGGCTGAAAACACCACCAATTACATTATTGCTATCCTCACGGTTCTGTGCATTCACTGGGCTCGGCTAGCCGGCGCTTGCTCAGGATCTCTCTTCTGTCGCAGTGAGATGGCGCAGGCGGCTGGAGCCATCTCAGAGTTCTCCCATTCCCACGGCTTACACCTCTCTACTTTTAAAATACAATAAAAGATCCCACCGATTTCTCTGCCAAGAGGCTCTATTCCTGCACAGCTCCTTGCCCCAAATATGAGGCATTCAGAGCGACTCTCCTCTACCTACCCCTCTTCTCCCTTCAACCACAGATGACTTATTTGGAAAGGTTTCACTTTTCCCCCTCTTGCCCACCCCCAACCCCAACCAGGTTGTGCCAAAATAACTTGATACTTCCAGTTAGGTTATAATTGGAATTTTGCTTGCAGAATGTCTCTTCTATTTCAATATTCTTTATTTTTTTCTTTTTCAGCCTGCTGTTACATGCTCCCAGGCATTTATCAACATCCATTTACATGAAACTATATATAGTCAATTTTCATTATTCACGGTAGTTATATTCTACAAAGTTACTGCGCACACTGAATTAGCAAATACTGAACCACTACTCCTAGGGAAAATACAGGGTTAGGTTTCTGAGAGCCTGTGGTCACAATATATTCATCCACCAATCAATATATAACCTTGCTTTTTTGTGTATTTCTGCTTAAAAGCATCTTATTTAATATATATTGTTGATTTGTTAACATTGAATTCACAGCCAACAGCACTATAACTCATGCCTAAATGAAGCTTATCTAATGCAAGTATTTTCTCTGTAAGACATATCACAGCGTCTTGCACTTAGGAACACTAGACGATACTTCAGCACTACACTTGGAGGCCATATTAAACAGCAAAATCACCGAGAAAAAGCACAAAAATGCAAAAAAGTGTGGCACCAAACAGACCGCAAACGAGACACTTGTTTACAGTATGGGAGCTGAAATAAAAAGGCAGAGCCATACCCTGTTCATCCTCAGCTGGGAACGTGTGCACTGGGCAACTCAAATTTTTCACTCTCTGTACATGTCTGCAAAAGCACCATGAGTATTGATTTTGGAGTTACAAGTAAATTTTAGCAAGCAGGTGAATTCACAAACTTGGAATCTGCAAATAATGAGGATCCACTGAATGTCTTTTTTAAAGGACCCCTGACTACATCTGCTGCTTCACCTTTTTATTTTTCCCTATCTTGGGATCTCTGTCCAAATTCATATGGATTTTGGTTAGAGTCTTTTCTCTAGCATTTTCTTTAGATCAGGCACTTGGATGAAAGACTCTGAAGCGCTGCATGTTCACAATCATCCTTCTTTCACCCTGAATTGATGATAATAAATTCACAGGATATAGAATTCTTGGGTTAAAGACTTTTCCTCTCAGTGAACTATGGGACTCCGGGTCGGTGACAAGAAATCTGATGCTTCATCCCTTGTAACGTATTTGTTCTTTGTACCAAAAAGTTTGTAAGATCTTCTCTTCATCTTTGGAGCTCAGGAATTTCATCAGGATATACCACATTATGGGTCATCGTGGTCTGGTTCTGATGTTTCAGGTATTTCTTCCACTTTGTCTTATGGGCAATTAACTCAATTCATAAAAGTAACCATCCTTGTCTTCAACTCATCTACCAACTTTTTAAAATTTAAGTTCAAGGAAGAAATTTTATGTTGTACCTGGACTCCTTAAATGCTCTAATGATTTTTCTCTGTTTCTTCAGCAGCTCTGTTACTCAGGCCTGTTCTAAGGGCTGGGCTTGTTCTTCTTCTGGCTGCTGGGCCCCCTTAGGTGTGATGTTACTTTTCTCTCTGCTCATTAGAGAATCTCAAGTGGATGGCTGTGAACATGGTGGAAGGGCCTTGTGGGCTGGAAGTGCAGCCAGTGAGGGCACAGAGCCAGTCTCCAGGTGAGACCCAGAAGGAAGCCTCTCTGTTCACCTTCCATCCTCCACCCTCTAAGCCATAGGGTCTAAACCTCACTCCAAGGACTTCCAGGACTGCGTTTCCACTGGCTCGCCCAGGCCTTCCTGCCTGCCTATCCCAGCTTTTCAGGAAGGTAGCACTGGGCCTGGGAATCAAGAGGAGACAGGCACGCTTCCCATTACTTCATGTACCAATCTAGGGGTTTCTAGAGAATACAATTCAACTCAGTGTTTATCTGCATGTGCTGCTATGTGTTACTGTTTATTTCTAAAAATTTGATGATTTCTGGTAAACTGACAATTTGTGGTCCAGTTTGCAAATGAACAGAAGAGCCCAATTAGAGACAATGTAATTATGCTTTCATAAATGGGTTTTTGTGCTCCCTTTTCTCAACTATTTTTTTCTTTCCTTTTGAAATACAATATTCATGCAAAAAAAGTGCACTTGCATACATTCTTTAAAGGATTTTCAAGCTTCTTAGCAAAAAGCAGAAATTAGGAATGTGAAGATTCTTCTGTGTTTTCCTTACTGGAAACTTGGTTGGGGTCACTATGGATGGACTAACAGTGACAGTGAAAAAAAATTGCACTGAAAGGGATTTGGAACCACTAGACCTATCAACTATTTGCTGTAGTCTCCAGCTTTTTCTGAATGAACCTGCGCTACTAAGAGGAATGCAAACTAGTTACAATCACCTGTGAATGACAAAACATTAGTCATCTGAACACATTCTTGCAAGAAAATTTCAGATCTGACTAATCTGGTTCTGACACTCTCCCACTGATGCAAAGGCACTCTGGTTCTCTCCTTTTGAGGGTAATAGAAAGTAACACTTATTCTTTTAGTCTGTAATGCTTCAAATCTTTGTTTATAATAGGGCATAAGACCAGTGGTTCTCAAACTTCTTTGGAGTGCATAAGGATCACCCAGGTGACCTGTGAAACAAATTCCTAAGCCCCACCCTCAGAAAACAAAAGCTAGGGAATAGGGCCCAGGTGGTGGTTCATAGGAAAAACACTGCATTTGACAACATAGAAATGACAAAGCCTATAACCAATCTTATTTCATTTGGGTTGTTTCTCAGCCAAAAGAATCACTAAGCAAAGAAAACAAGCAGGGGGGCGGATGTGGCTCAAATGGTTGGGCGTCTGTCTGCCATATGGAGGGACCTGGGTTCGATCCCCGGGACCTCCCGGTAAAATAAAAAACATATATATAGAAAGCACATGGGCCGCCAGGCTCTGTGTGCCAGTGAGCCGCTAGGCCCCGGGAGCCATGCAGCAAGATGATGACGTAACAGGGGAGAGACAAGACGAGATGCTCTGAAAACCAGGAACCGAGGTGTCGCAGGTGGCAGGACACCTCTCTCCTACATTGGAGGTCTCCAGGATCGAATCCTGGTGAAGACTGGAGGAGAAGAATGAGAAGAGATGGCAGGAAACAGACACAGAGAATTTCCCAGCGAATGGACACAAAACAGCAAATGGGGAAGGGGGAGTTAAAATGGATAAAGTAAATAAATAAATCTTTAAAAAAAACAAGCAGCAAGTCACAAAAGAGGAGTGAAAAATAACCAACATGTTTTTTAAAAGGTTCAACCTTACTAGTAGGCAAAGAAACAGGAAATAAAACTCATACCATTTTCACCTATTAAAGAAGTAAGTATTTTTAAAACCTTTAATGCTAGGTAGTGTATCAAAAACTCAAAGGCACGCTTAGCCCTTCCCCATACAACTTTTCTGGAGAATGGTCCAGCAAAATATGCCAATAGGCTTATAAATGCTCATAACTTTTGACCCAGAAACTCTAGTTCTTGGATCAATTTTAAAGGAGATAAGAAAAATTATACAAATTTATGAACAAAGATGTCATTATAGTGTGATATACATGAAAGGTATTTTATGATGAATCTACAAGGTACATTATTATGCAGCCACTAAAGGAAGAGGAGGCCTTTTAAAAGACAAAGGAAAATAGGTATGCTTTAATCTTAAGGGGAAAAAAAGGTACAAGCTAAATACACAGCACAATTCCAGCTATGTAGTAAGATGCATATAAAGTAAAATTAGAATATTAACATTTTGCTTATCTCTAGGGTGGGGTTTTGGTTGATTCCTCTTTATTGTATTTTCCACAATGGGCTATTACTTTTCTTTTTTCTTTTCTTTTTTTTTTTTTTGCCTGGAGGTCCAGGGGATCGGAACCCAGGTCCCTCCATATGGCAGACAGACGCCCAACCATTTGAGCCACATCCACAGCCCCTGGGCTATTACTTTTAACACCAGGAAGGAAAAAGAAAGGGGGGTTCTCAATGCTTAGAAATAAGATAGAAAAGCCCATTTAACTTTCAGAATTCTTATGAAGATAACTAAGGTATTACATTAGAAGTGCTTTGAATAATACTGAAAAGAACTATTCCTGAGCTTAACATAATATTCATGTTACTAAAAAGTTATGTGAAAACAGAAGGCATTAGACAGTTTACTACTTAAAGCAATTCTAGGATGACCAGTAACTGCGCCCGAATTTTTCATTTTGTGGCAATATATCATTAGGAAGCATTTATTTCAAAAAGGGTACAACTTTAAGTACATTAACAACTCTCCATTATTGACATTGCAACTCGAAACCATGTTTTTGCATGCCTACCATGTGCTATGCACCTAACCTGCCCTCAGGGACTCAGCTGCAGCAGGAAAGACCCAGGGTGGTAAGTGCATGGCCTATGTCTACACGATAAACATTTTTCACACTAGATAGCAGAGGGGTCAGCCACCTTGAGAAAGTGATGTCCAGGTCTTCGTTTATTTTTTTCTAAAATACGACCTGTGCTTAAAGGACCTCCCTTCCCAAAGACATCATGGCACAGGGAGCCCCATGTGGGTCGCTGTGCTGCTCAGTGCTGTTTATGCAAAGGTGATGGCAGCCCATGCTCCTGGGACCTCCAAATCATCCAGACAGGCTAGCGTTGCCTGGGAATGAGCAGAAGGAGGCTGCTCCTCCTCCAATGCTTTCTAGATTTGTGAGAATTTGGAAATGAAAGTGTAATTCTGATATCACCCAGAGGAAGGCCCAACTGCAGCAGCGCAGGGCCTTATCAGGGAGAGTTTCCCTACATGGCATTGGCTCCCACCGTTTTATCTCTGCACTCAGATTTAAAACTCCCCTGAGTTCTAGCCTCATGTAGCAAACTGCCTTCTTGGCATTTCCACCTGGATATTCAATGGGCCCCTAAAGCTTGTCCAGCCCAAAACAGAAGTCTCCTCACCTCCAATCTCCAGAAAGTACTTTTGGCTCTCCAAAATAATTCCAGAATCCACCGGCTTCTCTCCATCTCCACCATGACTTCCCTAATTTAAGCTGCCATCAACAAGAGTACACTAACTCACCTCCCTGCTTCCATCCTTGCTCCCCTACAATCTCCTATAAGTGATCTTTATCTAACATAAACTTTAAACTTCAAAGTCTTTAAACTTCGCAAGGGCAAGGGATTTTATCTGTTTTATTTACTAAGGTGCCCCCCAGGACCACAAATGAGAATGAATTATTTAAATTCCTTTGCTTAAAACTAAATAATGGGTAATGGGGAGCAGATGTAGCTCGGTTGGTTGAGCGCCTGCTTCCCACTTAGGAGGTCCCAGGTTCAATCCCCAGTACCTCCTTTAAAAAATAAAAATTAAATAAATAAAACACTAAATAATGGCCTCCATCTTCAAATTGCAAACTTCTTTTCCTAGCCTTCAGGGCTATGATCTGGCCCCTTGCTCAGTTCACGTCACTCCAGTCCCTCGGGTCCTCCCTCTGCTCCTCAAACACACCAAGCTTCTTTCTGCTTATGGTTCTCCTCCCCGTGCATCTCTTCCCCCTCCCTACCATCACCTGTCATTCCAGTCTCAGCTCAGGTCACCCTACCCCCTAACACCCTTCCAAAAGAGCCCACAATCACTCTTCATCACATTATCCTATCTTCCTGATGTCAGAGCATTTAGTGGGCTGAATTTACTTGATACTTAGTTTTACTGTCTGCATACCCCAGAGCAGGCCCAAGAGCAGGGACCTGGTATGCCTGGGTCACTACTATAGTCCAGTGTGCCTCTCACAATAGCTGGCTCCCAGCGGGGAGCTGAGTAACTTATCAATTAAGTTAGTGCCATGCTCCAGGACCTGGTCTTCCATGGTCGAGGCTCAGAGACTATCTCTAGCCCATGCCTAGAGATGACCAGGTCTTCAAAGATGGACTCAGACAAACTAAAATATACTGGAGATATAGGCAGACCAGAACACCAATTTATTAATTTATATTGAAAAACATCCATTGAAGGAACTAACTAATCCTCAAATTTCACTCAATTTACTGTTTTCTCTCCCAAGAGTCAAGCCACCTGACAAAGCCAAGTCATAATCAGAAGGTGGGTTTTATAGGTGGAGTTAAAACAAAATGAATTTCAATGATAGTCACCAAAGTTCCTTTGCTGATATACGTGTTTCAATGGGAGCAGGTCACTCAGCTGCATTCTAAATGGCAAAATTCATGAAGTCAAGTAACCAAGACTCTCTACTCACTAGGGAGTGCTGGATATGCACTGAACCAAGCTTCCATCTGCCCCACCAACTATGCATTGACATCATTATCCACACCTCCACTTTGACATTCTAATAAAGCCAACTCTGTACTCATCACTTGAATAGAGAAAATTCTTCAGCAGCTCATTTGAAAATCATTAAACTAGCAAACTATGTATGATCTACTCAATTGAATGAGGGCTTGCTAGAGTTTGTCATAACCCAAGTAGGTCAAAGCCAACACCCCAAGCCTGGGACATTACGAAACCTGAGCACATGGAAACTAGGAATAGGGCTGCAGATCCAAACCAGCCAGGTGGCAGAGCTCACTGCCTGGTTCCCCCAAAGGCCAGTGAGATACAGCTAAAGCCCTAGCAGGGCAAATAGGGATCCAAACTATTTCTCCAAGCTGTCAAACTGGCATGGAAGAGAAAACTTAACCTCAAAAAAAGGGCCATAGACTGTTTACCAGATTTGGCTTCCAGGGATGGATAACAGCTTAAACCAAAGACAGTATGGATAATTCAGACATGTATAATTCATACTTGACTACATTACCTCTTGTAAATTTATAATGATGATGATAATATGTGGAAAGTTTCTGAGGAATAAATGATAGCATACTCCACAACACAAGGCAACTTGTTAATGGGGACATTGGGTAGAGATGGATTTTAACACTAGATTCTTTCATTCAACATTTATCAAGCACCTACTGTGTACTAATACACAAGTCATCTGTTTTGACATTGGAATCTGCTGATAGACTATGGGTAATAATTTCAGGGTTCCTTCTGGAAGGGCTAAGGACCCTAGAGCTTTTGATTAAGAAACACTAATTGAGCTCGTACTATGTGCTATATACTGTGGTAGGTACTGAAAGTAGTATAAATAAGCCTCCGTTCTAGCTCATGAAGCTCACATAGGCTAGTGGCTTGATGATATAGTTTACTTTTCTTCCTGTGTATAATTGTGTTTATAACTATATGGTAAAGAATCATAAAAACTTACCTTGGCAAATTTACCAAGATGTAATCTTTTTTTTTTAACACTTTTCTTTTTTAGGAGGTACCAGGGCTTAAAACCAGAACCTCATAGATGGTAAGCAGGCACTCAACCACTGAGCCACACAAGATATAGCTCAATTTGAGTGTTAATACTTGAGAAAGCCTTCCTCTTTCATTTTATAATACAAAATCACCTGCAAGGATAAATTTTCACAACTCAAATAGTAAAATTTTACTGAGTAAACTGAAAAAAAACAAGTGTAAAATAGTAATAAAAATAACTAAAGTCAGGCAATTTATAGAAAAAGGTCATCAAGAATCTACATAATTTAAATGCAATTTGGGGGGCGGCTGTGGCTCAGTCGGTAGGGCTCCCGTTTGCCATGTGGGGGGCCCCAGGTTCGGTTCCCGGGGCCTCCTGGTGAGGGCGGGCCCGCCCGCACGGCGTGGTTGGCTGGCCCGGTGAGCGCAAGCAGCAAGGGGGGGATGAATGAATAAATAGATAAGATCTTGAAAAAAAATAAATAAATAAATGCAATTTGAATATCTTCAAGTCTGTTTACTTTGAATATGCAAATATCGCCTTTTACATCATATTCACCCTCCCAAAATTTATATTGTTTATAAATAAAAACTTCCTTTAAACGCTTTTAAATTTTTACTCTATGCCATGGTTTCATTTTAATCAAGTCTGGCTACAAGGTAGCATTTTTTTTTTTTTTTTTTTTTTTTTTTTTATTCCCTCCGCTGCTTGCACTCACTGTCTGCTGTGTCCATTCGCTGTGCGTTCTTCTGCGTCACCTTGTCTTCTCTTCTCTTCTCTTTAGGAGGCACTGGGAACTGATCTTTGAACCTTCCAATGTGGGAGAGAGGCATTCAATAGCTTGAGCCACCTCAGCTCCATGGTTTGTTTTGTCTCTCTCATTGTCTTTTTCCTCTGTGTCTCTCGTTGCGTCATATTGTTGTGCCAGCTCTCCACGCGGGTATCCAGCTCTCCGCATGGGCAAGCTTTTTGCCTTCACCAGGAGGCGCCGGGAATTGAACACAGGACCTCCCATATGGCAGGTAGGAACTCAATCACTTGAGCCACATCTGCTTCCCAAGGTAGCAATTTTGATATCGCATCTAACATCCTAGTTTTGGTTATGTTTGTGTGGACATGCTTAGGCTCATAATATACATAAAACCTTATATAATAAATGTTTCATATAGAGGTCTACTAGGTTTCCAAACTTCCTTGCTGTTATTTTATTATAACATATAGTTATTACTAGTTATAAAAAAGTAAAAGCTTAAATATCCAAAGTAAATTTTTTGCCAAAATTAGATTTATTCAGTTTTCTCTTCTACAACAGAAGTCATCTTTTCATTGGCAAAACTGCATATTCCAAAAATATATAAATGGAAAAGAGTGCTGTCTGGTTAAGGCAAGAATAATCATTACATAAAATGTGTTTCAGATATTGTTGGAAAAACATCAGAATTGAAATTACTTTGAAACTCACTGCATTGTAAATTTTTCAGATATCATCTTAAGGAAATAAGTTCAGGAAAAATAATTAGCAGAAGTCTAAATGATTGATGGCTTTGGGTTTCTAGGTATGTTTACTAATAACCCTAATTATCTAAGCAAAAATCATGATGGGGCCTGGTCAAACTCCATGAGAACTAAAGCTAGAATGACCTAGTGTTATGAATAAGTTCTTCCTGAACAGGAAGAAATGCTCAGAAAGCAAAGAATGGCTAAACAAGACGGCCTGTCACATTTGAGAGTCAGTTACCTAAGTTCAAGGTTCTAGAAGAGCTACCAAGAGTCAAAGTAGAAAAGCAAAAGGAGCAAATTTTTGGAGTTGAAAACCCACTTTCGTCTCAGCACTGCCACTTACTTGTCTTGAGACCTCTGGTCCGTCCTTTCAACAAGCTGGTCCTCAGATCTGAAAATGACACAGTTTGCACTAGAGTCCTTTTTCACTTTTTTTCACTCCCAGCAAACCTGCAACTGACTTCTCTCTGAAGAGGGCATTTATTCGCTCAAATATTCATGGCATTTTGCTCCAAGCTTTGTGCTGGATATGCAAAGATGAGTAAGACAAGGTTCCTCTCTTTTTGAAGAGGTAAAAGTGTCCCCCACAAAATTCATGTCCACCCAGAACCTCAGAATGTGACCTTAATTGGAAATATAGTCTTTGCAGGTGCAATTAGTTAAGATGAGGTCATACTGGTTAGGGTGGGCCCTAACGCCCACAACTGATATCCTTATAAGAAGACACAGAGGGACACAGGGGAAAAGGCCATGTGGCAATGGGGCAAGGATTGGAATGATGCTGCCACAAGCCAAGGAACCTCAAGTATCTCCGGCAACCACCTGAAGCCAGGAAGGGTCCTCCCCTAGAGCCTTCAGAGAGAATATGGCCCTGCTGACACTTTCATTTCAGACATCTAGCCTCCAGAACAGTGAGAGAACAAATTTATGTCATTTTCAGCCACCCAGGCTATGGTCATTCGTTATAGCAGTCCTAGGAAACGAATACAGAAGAGCTCACAATCTATTTGAGGAAAACAGACATATAAAGAAACAAGGTCAATCCTGCTCAGAAAATGCTATATGAACAGTGTTAGGGATACATGAAGGAAAACGGAATTGGGGACAAAGAAGGAAATGGCACAGAAGGCTTCCTAGAATGAAGGAACAACTAAACAGCATTGAGGGCTCATCTGAGGTTGGAAATTATGGATATTTAAATGGTCCTGACCATTAGATTAGTACTGCCAGTTATACACAGCAGCCACCAAAAGAAAAATTATTCCCTGGATCCACAGTTGCGCCAAAGCACTATAACTTCTTATTTGATAGAAATTAAGTCCAGGGCTTTCTAAGGGTAGAGTGACACTCTCTGCTTTTACCTGAAGGGGGCAGTAATGCCAGAATAGATTGGCTCCATTCTTGAGTCTACCTACCCACCCACATGAGCTCAGGGAAATGCTGGGCATGGAAAGAATCGGGAGATCATACTATTTTCTACCATGAAATAAAGGCGTCTGCACTTTTTTATGACACACTTCTTGGTCACTGACTGAGGATGTGGGAACCTGAGAATCATTATTTATCCCCTAATCACTCTGATTTTATCTATCTCCCTCTTCTACTTTTAGGTGTAGCAGTGCCATCTGCCCCCTAATGTATCTCCAACCCTTTTCAAAATTGAAAGTTTAAGTTGGGGTTGAAGTTGTCAACTAGGGCTGCCAAGTTATTTAGCCTCTGGGATAAAAGTGCTTTAGCGCCCAAATATAAAACTTGAAAGATCATTCTAAATATAGATACCACTTTCCAAACTATGTAAGTTATCTATGGCAATTTCTTAATCTTTTTATGCCCCTCTAATGTCATTAGAATTCTTTAGTTTTTGGCAATTGAATTTGACTCTGGCTACCTATAGGGAAAGAGAAGAATTTATTGGAGTGATGCAGGGGAGAGCTGCACATAATAAATAGGGCAGCTGGAGATTCAGACTAAGTAAAAGACATAAAACAAGGCATTTCCTCGTGCCCAGGCAGCAGCCACTGGATGGTATCCCACAGGCAGAGCTGCTGCCAGGAAGGCACTCCCTCCAGCCATTTCCCATCTTAGATCTCCCTGCTCAGGTTTCAAATTCCTGGAAAAGAGCATCCCAATGTACCAGCTTGGGTTATGGGTCTCAAACCTTGAGCTGAAGAGGTGATAAGGCACCTTGTTTAACAGTCACCCCAGTCTGTACCCACAGGCAGAAAGGTAAGCTCCAAAAGAAAATCAAAGTTCTGTGACCAAAGAAATTGGAATGGAGGCCAAGCAGCCCCCAAAGCACAAAGGTCCACTTGCACCCCCTTACTAACAAACACATGGTCCTTTTCTTTAAAAATCCTAAGAAGTATGGAAAGGAAATTTTAGAACCCTGAAGACAAATGCACTTCACTTAGGATACAATACTGAGTGAATCCCTGTCCTTAGTAAATATATGTAAGAATCTCAAAGAATAGTGAAAGTTGGTAACCATGTGGTAGACCAGAACCAAAAGGCACAAGCTAAGTGAGAATTATCAAAAAAGGAAACGAACTATGCAAACAAATAGCTATAAGAGAACTGGAGTAGCTGTATTAACATCAGAAAAAATCAACCCTAAGATGAAAAGTATTACTAGAGACAAAGAGGAACATTTTATAATGATAGAAGGTTCAATATATCAGAAAGATAGATACAATTATAAATGTTATGCACTTAACAACAGAGCCCCAAAATACATGAAACAAAAACTGACAGAATTGAAAAAAGAAATAGACAATCCAACAATGATAGGTGAAGATTTGAATAATTGATAGAGCAAGACAGAACCACAGTAAGAACACAGAAGGCAATAAAACAAGTCTCATTAAATTTAAGGAGATTGAAAGTATACAAAGCATATTATCTGACCACAATGGAATTAAATTAGAGATCCACAACATAAATAAATTTGGGAAAAGCCCAAACTTTTGGAAATTAAACAATATATTTCTAAATAACACATGAGTCAAAGAATAAACCACAAGGAGAATTTTTAAATATTTTGAACTCAATGAAAGCAAAGCACAACATGTCATAATTCATGGGATGCAGCCAAAGCAGTGCTTAGAGGAAAACCTATAGCTTTAAACATCATTATCTGAAAAGAAAAATGGTCTCAAATCAATAACCTAAGTTTCCACTTTAAGAAACTAAAAAGAACAAACTAAACCAAAAGCAAGCAGAAAGAATGAAATAATATGAGTTAAAATCAATAAACTACAAAACAGAAAAAGAATAGAGAAAAACGAATACAGCCAAGAGTTGGTTCTTTGAAAAGATCAAAGGTGCAATATTGTTCAAATATATTGCTGATGGGATTGTAAATTTCCACTCTGGAAAACTGTTTGGCTGTGGCTTAAAAAGTTAATCATAAGCTTACCATAAGACCCAACGATTCCACTCCTAGGTATTTTATCCAAGAGAAATGAAAGCATATGTCCACAAAAAGACTTGTACAAAAATGTTCATAGTGGCTTTATTCATAATAGCTAAAAACTGCAAGCAATCCAAATGTCCATCAACCAAGGAATGGGAAAACAAAATGTAGTAAATCCATACAATTGAATACAATCTGTAATAAAAGGGAATGACTACTGGGAAGCGGCTGTGGCTCAATCAGTAGGGCTCCCGTTTACCATATGGGAGGCCCCGGGTTCGGTTCCCGGGGCCTCCTGGTGAGGGCGGGCCCGCCCGCACGGCGTGGTTGGCTGGCCCAGCGAGCACAAGCAGCAGGGGGGGGATAAATGAATAAATAAATAAATAAAATCTTTAAAAAAAAAAAGGGAATGACTACTGATACATGCTAGAAAACATTGAATCTGAAAAAGATTATGCTAAGTGAAAAAAGCCAGATACAAAAGACATCATATGGTGTGATTCCATTTATATGAAATGTCCATAAAATACAAATTTATAGAGACAGAAAGCAGACCAGTGGTGGCCTGGGACTGGGATGGAAGTAGGTATCGCCAGCAAATGGGCTTGTGTGAGTTTTTGAGGGGAACAGAAATGTTCTAAAACTGAACTGTGTTGATGGTCCCATAATTCTATAAATTTACTAAAAAAAATATTGAATTATATACCTATAATGGGTGAATTTTGTGGCATTTAAATTATACCTCAATTCAGCTGTGAGAAAAATAAATACAAATCTGACAATGGGGTAAAAAAGAAATGAGGCTTAATTTAAGAAAGCATATACAATTTCCATGACTTAAAACAAAGGTTTTACTTGATCTAGCCATTTATCTCTTGTTCATATCTTTTTAAATTACATTGGAAAGATGTTAACATTGTGCAGTGATGGAAGTCCAGGCACTAAATGATCTTAAACTTTTTGAACTAAATTGTGTGGTCTCTGGGATTGCTCAGTAAGTAGCAGTCAATTTAACAATTCTAAAAATAAACAACATTGGCCTTTTATTGGATCTATTTTGGAGAAAAACAGCAATAAAAAAGGGAGTCTGAGAAGCAATTCAAATACCTAGATTGTCTGAATAATAAACTGTGTTATAAATAATCATTTTGACCTAGAAACATTTAATCTGAAGCAGCCAAGGCTGACCCAGTAATTGATTTAATAGCTATCTTCAGAGATCTGAAGGGTTTTACACGGAAATCATTTGACTAATTCTTCTTTCTCTCCTTTGAGAGCCAAATAAAACAAAGTGGATTTAATAATCAGCAAGGTAAATTCAGGTTAAACATCAATAACAGTGACAGTAACTGTTATCAAGTACTGGAATAAATTTAACTAGGATATTTGTGCGAGCTGTTTCCTTGGCGATCATTACGAATAGAAAACACAGCTATGGTTTAAATTCATTACTGCCTGAGAGGTGGGAATTGCCTTGTCCACCTCCAGAAAGGCCAACAATCCACTCGACTTTCACACACCTTACCTCGATATCCCGATTAAGTTGCTTCACTATGGCAGTTATGTTTCTGATGTGCTCCTCCAAGAAAAGCCTGGCCAAGCGGTCGCCTCCCCCTTTGTTTTGCATTTTCTGCAAACTGTTGACAATGTCGTCTTTAATCCGGAAGGCGTGCTCCACCAGGGCTGCGGTCGTCTTCTCGTGGCAGAGGATCCTGTCTTCTAGCTGTTCCACTAGACTCACAGAGGAGTAGGGTGCCATGGTCAGAGACTGGCTGTGTCGGGGCATGGTTCTAACTCGCCTGTGGAAGGTAAGTTAGTAGGAGGGTTGCTAACTGGAAAAAGGTAATGCTGAAAGCTAGTTTCAAGACCTCCCAAGAAGGAAATACAAATTATCTGTCCCTACAAGCTAAATGGGGTTTGAGGCAGGGTTTCTGCCAGAAGGGGTTTTCTTCATGAGCCAAGCAGCATCTGTAAACAATTGTGCCCAGAGACCTAAGTGCATTCGCATCAGGCTCTGTGATCTTGAGGAATAAGAGGCCGTCAGAATTGGGAACACAGGATGTTTCCCCCATAAAGGCCGTGTTATCAACATCAAACTTATTGACCAAGTCTCCTGACATGTCCTCCTCCTTCTCCCTCCCTCTAAAGGAGTGTTTCCAAACTCAAACGCATGCAGGGTCAGGTAGCCAACCTTTCTAAATGAGCAGAGTGTACCCTCCTATGATTCAATAGGAAGGGGTGGGGACTTTGGAGAACTGGAAAGGGCATTCCCCAGCTAACACAGGAGCCACAGTTCAGTTCCACCCATGGGTGGCCATCTGGGAATGCAGGTCCATCTTTCCAGCTCTTCTGATATCTCGAAAATAGCCAGGAAATCCAGACTTGTATGTGAAATTGCCTCATTTTTAAATGGCAGACAACTTCTTTTAAAAAGTATTCAAGATCATGCAGGCCAAGCAATGTACTTCTGTGGGCCAGTTTTGGCCTATAGACTCCCAACTTGCAACTTCTGATTTAAAGGGGTTAACAGAGATGTTAACCACCAGGACTCCAGAGTTATATTTTGCTGTTGACAGGAAGTACAATCCTACCATAGGGCTATTGTGAAACCTCTACCTCTCAAGGGTCACGAGCAGTCCCCAGCATCCTACACACTGGAAACTGGGGTAGGGACAACAGTACTTCTCTTGCCCTTGGTAGAAACCATTCTTAATAATGTAACAGCCGTGAGGCTTCATTTATAATGACCATCACACCCACTGGCAACCCCCATAGGATTGGTGGAAAGGAAAAGTATACCTTAGATGCATATTTTCCATATATTATACCTTTCCTCGGTGACAAGAGAAGGAAATGTAGTGTTCCGTTGGGCCATTTTCTTTTTAATAATTCACATCTGTTGAAAAAATAAACATTAAATTATTTAGCAGTTTATATCTAGAAATTAAATGACCTCAAAACTTATCATTAAGTTATTAAGTGAATGATCAATTTTGCTGACACATTGATTAGTTATTTTTACCTTATATCTTATACATGAAATAAGCAGCAAATGTTTCTAAATAAAGGGAAGATCCCAGAGGTAACTCTTACGCACACCTCAGTAGGAGCTCATAGAACATCTAAGTGCCTATCACCCCACTCAGTGGGGTTCCTGAGAGCTCCGGAGACACCCTGGTCTTATATAAGGGGGGATAGCCCCAGAGACTGATGCCTTATCAGTGGGTTCTATTTTGTAATCTGTGCTCCTGAGAGTGACAGAATTAGACTCAAATAAGTCCTCCCTGCACATGGTTCACCAGTCCCTTCTATTCAAACCTACATGTGATGCTGGAGTTTCTTAGGTATACTTCCAGAGACTGGAGCCTCCCACCTACCTATGTGCCAGGTGTGCATGAAATCTCGGTGGAGCTGCAACTCCTACCCTACAGCTCAATGGACTCATCCAAGTCACCTGGTGAGGAGACAACGATGGGAAATGGCCATCCCAGGGAATGGAGAGGGCCTGCATCTGCAGGCAGGATCATCCCACCCACCATATCCATGGGATATAAGCCCTCTATCACTTGGAGTTGGAGTGGACATCACCATCCCAGTCGCCTCTGGATTGGGGGAAGAACTATGGACTAGAGTGGACTTGATGGTATTCTCTTGCTCACATATGGTGATTCTTGCAATGCAAGAAATTATAACAATGAGGTGGAGCCAGTGGCCACTTGACAGTTTTGTGGGTAGGGAGGGGATGAGCAGTTGAAATACAGGGGCTTCTTTGGGAGTTGGAGGTTGTCCTGAGTACTGTTGTGGCAATGGATGTAGGCCATTTTAAATCAGCACACACCACTCAGAACTGAGTGGGAGAGAGTGTGGTCTACAGTGTGAACTGTGGTCTATGGTTGGTGGCAAGGCTCCAGGAGGTGTAAGTTCATTGAGGTTGGTGGGCCACACTATGGGAGATGTTTGTGTTGGATGTGGTGGGAGGTGTGGGAGGTGGGCAACATGGGAATCCGAGTGGGTTCCGTATAATATTTTAGGTAATCTAAGCACCTCTTAAAATATATGTATATATATATATATATAAAATAACATTTTTGTAAGCAAATACACATATATGCATATATATTTATATATCAAAAAAATAAATAAATAAATAAATGAATAAATAAATAAATAAATAAAGGGAAGAGAACCAAGCAATATCAAAATGCCTCTGAAATTAATATTGCTAAGTCTCGCTAGACAGATCAACAAGAACCATTAACAGAATTTCTTACAGGTTCCTCACCCCAAGTGTACATCTCAAGTTTGAGAAGCCACATGACAGCAACAAGATCATTTCTTTAACAGGCTTATTCAATCTCATACTTCTCTATAGAAATTTGCAGGAAACTACCTTAGTAAATTTGATCACAACAAATTTAGTAAATTCCATGGCAAATTAAAAATTAATCTTAAAAAAAACAGCACATGATTAATGTGCTCTGATTTGGGGGAAGCTATCCACTCAGAGAATGAGAATGATATTCTCAATACTTTAAAACCTTATTATAAGCATCATTCATATTATGTCTTGCATATAAAGAACATTTACTCCTCCCAACTGATTAGAAATCTGAGCAAAATTGAAGGGTTTCAAGAATATTTCATTACCAAAGTTTCTCAATAACGTTGTTAATTGCCTTGAAACAATGAATGCCTAGTAACTGGGATGTGATTCAGTAATTAGTTCTCATTTAGATGTTAGATTCAGAAAGCATTTCTGATTGAAACCATTGTTTTGGCATCATCTCTTCAGTGTTTTATTTTTGGAGTCTCAAAATGTGAATATTTCACTTTCCTAGACAAAGAAATTTGAATTCCAAACAAATTACATATAAGAAAAAAAGTAAATCATGCCAGACGAGTTATGATGTCCAAGGAGTTCTTAAGCATCAAAGATAACAGCTCCTGCCATTTAGACTAAACAAAATTATGCCAGTGGGGAAAATGCTATTTTTTAGAATTATAGAATATTATAATTTGAAAGTTATAAGATATCTTAGTTGAGACAGCCCAATCTAAGAAATAGTTACTTGGCATCTATTCTATAGCCGAGTAACCTAAAGAAGGAAAGACAAAAATCCCTTCTCTTAAGGGCTTTGCAGACTAGAGAGGAAGGTAGACACCTAAACTAACCATAAAACAACGGGATAAGTGGCTGTCAGTATGAACGAAAACACAAGAGGAGGAAAAAGGAGAGAGTTAATTTTTCCTGGATAACTTTTAGGACAGGGAAGAGCTGATTGGCATGAATAGGGTTTCCCAAAGTAGAGACTGGAGAGAGCCTTCCACAACTTCACTTCTCTCTTTTTTTTTTTTTTTTTTTTTTTTTTTA
>JAKSZT010054396.1:21288991-21318457 GCA_026826555.1 Tolypeutes matacus
ATTTTATTTATTTATTCATTTATCCCCCCCCTGCTGCTTGCGCTCACTGGGTCAGCCGACCACGCCGCATGGGCGGGCCCGCCTTCACCAGGAGGCCCCGGGGTCCGAACCCGGGGCCTCCCATATGGTAAACGGGAACCCCACTGATTGAGCCACAGCCGCTTCCCTCACTTCTCTCTTAAACACTCCAACTCTACCCCCACTTCCTTTCCTAACCCATTTTTCAAGCCTCATGTTTGGCCTCTCCTTACCATACTCACCTGCTCCAGTCAACTCTAACCATCCCCACTGGCACCCCACCCACCACCACCCTTCAAGGCTTCATGCACCTGCTGCCATCATGCCTTTGCTGGTGTGCTCCATCAGAAATGCACTTCTCATGCCTGCCTGCCTAGAAAACTCAGAGCAATCCTTTGGGGCCCCACCACCTCTTAACGGAATAAAATGACTCCGTCGTTTGTATTTCTTCAGATTTTATTCTGTGGGTCTTACAGTACTTATTAGGCTCTATTGCTTTTAGATGTCCTCTGGTCTGTCTCCCCCTCTAAACTACTTGTTCCTTACAAGTACCTTCAAACCTTAATAGCATGCTGCAACATGGATGAACCTTGGCAGCATCACGTTGTTTGATTTTATATGACATAACTAGAATATGCAAGTTGATAGAGACAGAATGAAGATTACAGGGTACCAGGAGTGGGAATGAGGGTGGGGATTGGAAAGTTAATGTTTAATGGGTACAGAGTTTCTCTTTGGGGTGATGGCAAAGATTTGGTAATGGATGGTGGTGACTGTAGCACAATATTGTGAATGTAATTAACCCCACTGAATTGTGTACTTGAAAGTGGGTAAAATGGGACATGTTCTATTGTGTATATGCTATCATAATAAAACTTTTTTAAAAATCTTAATAGATATAGAGTTGACACAAAAGACCCCATGCACATTTGTTAATAAGTGAATAACTAGCATTTCAGGCAGGAATAAAGGCATTAGAGAACATGGTTTAGTTTAAAAGTCTAGTACTTTACTGGTCGTGCATCCCAAACATTAGACACTCAATAAATATCTGTAAATGAAGGGCGGATGTGGCTCAAATGGTTGGGCATCCATCTCCCATATGGAGGGACCTGGGTTCAATCCCCGGGACCTCCCAGTAAAAGAAAAATAAATAAATAAATAAATAAATATCTGTAAATGAATGGAGACTTTTGGAAACTCCCTTCTCTGGAATCACCCTGCCTGGGCTACAGAAGCCCAACTAATCAACTTTCTGAAAAAGGAGTCTGTACACCACTGATTGTCTGAGATTGTTTCTCATCAACAAACCTTCTATTATTGAGTACCTAGTGAATGCCCGTCATTGCACTCCTTATGACAGAAATTTTCTGTGCCATAAATTTACACACACACACATACAAACACACTGATTATCTCTTCAGAAATGATGCTTTTTCATGAATGTGGCAAGGATTGCTTACCTGTTAGGTTACCTGGTTTGTTAGTATCATAAAGAGCAACTAGAAGTAACATTTGAAAATTCTTTGCCAGAGGCAAGAGGATCTGTATTGCAGATCAATGAGGATTAAAAATGAATAAATGGGTTAAGTAACTTCCCAGAGATTGTTTCCAGATCTCCCCATTGTCAGTTTTGGTTTACCTGCCTGAGATTATCACCTCTTGTACATTTAAGCATCTGATCTCTGATATTACAAGTGAGTCTACAACCTTATAGGGCAGGTCTGGGTTGTATGCTATTTTGACTGTGCCATGTCTCACTGTTAGAAGAAACAATGTCCAGTTTAGAAATTTAAACTATGAGGGGGTTATAAGGGAAGGGACAGGTAAGAAAAGTAAGGAGAGAAGACTTGAAAGAAATAAGAAAAAGTGAAAAAGCAAAATGCCCAAAATATGTAGTATATCAATAATTTGGGGATTCACATAAGAATAAAAGGAAATGCTACTATCTAAACAAAATAATTATCTGATTATGAGGATTCTGTGAAGAAGGGAGAAGCAAAAAAAGACATATATCTGGTATTTTAATGACAAAAGGAAACATTAATCAATACCAACCAATTAATTTGACAGTGGGTAGAAGAAATACCAACAATACCATTTTAATGTAAAATTATACGTGAATTTAATAAACTAAAATGACTATTTTTACTGAAAAATGAAATACCAATCACATAAAAACTAGCAGTTTTTCAGTCTACTGTTAAAATATAGTATTCTGTTGAATGTCGGGATAAAAAAAAAAACAGGCAAAGCACTTATGAATAAAGTGGTTGTAATTTTATGGTGAAAAAAGCCATTTCCTTATAGTTAAAAATAGAATGAAAGGATAGAAGATGTGCCTGCAAAGACAAGTAGGAGTTGTTCCCTAACTCATCTGCAATGTCATGCTCAAGTCTTTGGCCCTTACGCTGAGAGCCATGATGAGTGATGTGGCCATAGCGAGATTCAGGGTGGTGGAAGGCAAGTTTCAGGGGTATGCAGGGCAGGAAGGAGCCAGAAGAGTCACAAGGTAGATGCAGGCCCAAGGAGCTGCATGCTCGACCAGGAATTCTGCCAGCAGGAATGAAGAGCTGGGAAGCTCACCTGGGGCATCTTTATTCCTCTCCCCACCCGACCCCCTTCCAGCTACTCTCTCTCACTTTCTCACTGCTTCCTCTCTTTGATTTCCTTTCTCTTTTCCTGCCATTGATTACTCTGCATTTGTTCCCTTTTCCCTTTCCCTTCGCTTAACTTCCCATTTTCATTGTCTATTTTCCTTCTGTCCACTCTCTCTTCTTTCCCTCCTCTCTCACTCTCTTTTCATAACTACAGCTCGACATCTTTTTCTATCCTGGAAAACATGGGTGGTGGGGTCAGAAAAACCCTCATTTAACAGTGGCTTCCCCACTGATGAACTGTATGATCCCAGCAGGTGACCCGTTTGTCGGATTGGGGAATCACATAAATAATAGCTGCTAAGGCTTCTGGAGGGCTTACCCTGTGTCAGGCACTGGTGAAGCACATCTACACAAATTCATTTAATTCATCCTCACACTTTATTGCGAAGGGACTATTCTTATTATCTCCATTTACCAGAGGACACTGAGGATTAGAAATGTTCAGTAACTGGCACGACATCATCCGGCCAGAATGATCAGAGCAGGGATTTGAACCCAGAGCCTCAGTCTTCCATCACCAGGCATTCCCCAAAGGGACGCGGATCTGGTATCCAGCACAGACTCCAGCCCTCGGGCGGGCGCTGGATAAGTTTCTGATAAGGACTGGTTCCTTCCCCTTCCCAAGCTACTCTCCCTGCACAGGCATCTGATAGAAAATGTAACACTTTATGTAAAAGGTGTGGGCAAAGAACATTCCATTGTTTTATCTAAAAAGGTATTATATTGCTTACTTCCTGGGGTTAGTGGAAGAAATTATTAGGTACCTGCTATAACCCTTTCATATGGCCAAAGCTGTTGCTGCTGGCATCCCAGTGTGCTGAGGTTACAGCAGATTGAAACAATGCTATTTTTACTTGTTTTTTTTTAAAACCAGAGCCCATACAGAAAAAGAACAATTTTCAACCCACAAATTTTGTTTGGAGAAATTGGGAACATTTTAAGAAACACCTTTTCTTAAATTGAGAAAATCTTTTGTGATTAACAAAGTAATATAGTATTAAAACTTAGACTCTAAAAGTGCCTGGGAACTATATCTTGATGAGCTGCATTTTTCTGTTTTATTTTTTTGAATAAGAAATAAACTTTATTTGAAATAAAGTTATTAAAAAACTACTATACAAAAAAAAAAAAACAAAAACTTAGACTCCACATAAAGGTGCAAAGTTTAAAATGAAAATCACCACTCAGAAACTGTCACTGTTAATATTTCAATTTACATTTTAAGTGCTTTCTCTCCAGAATATACATACCTTCCCTTTTAAAAATGAAATGTACTTTTATATACTAATGTACCTTTCATTTCCTAATTGACACTATATTAACATATTTCCATGTCAATATAAAAGATAAACATCATCATTTTTAATGCCTGCATAGTATTCCATTGAATGCATACACCATAATTTTTAGCAGGCCTTTTCTGATGGATATTTACCCTGAGATGCCATTTATAACCACAGTTTAGTATCTTATTTTGGTATCTTATTTTCCTTTCCTTTTTTCTACAAAATGGCACAGGTAGTATGAAAAATCAGTGGGCAGATTGCAAACTACTTTCAAAATTAAAGTTAAAGGGAAGACATTTGAAGAATCAAGAAAGCATGAAATCAGTGGATCTGTAAAAATGAACTAACAGATCGCTGACATTAACAATCAAAATGAGACAAACACGCCTCACAGTGGTGATTACTGTTCAATGTCAGTCTTTCACTCCATCCTGTGAGCTCGGTGAGGAGCCATATTGCCCACAGCTATATCCTAAGCACCTGGCTCATAGCAGCTGCTCAATAAATGTTTGCAGGATGAATGACTCTCAAGAATAGGTGACTGAATTGAAGATACTTCATAAAGTTGAACCTGATCAACCGAATTATATTCTGACTAGACAACGAATATGCAGTGAGAGAGATGGAATACACAGCAGGTCTAGTAAAAATGGAGTTTAGAGATGAAATGGATCAGTGTTTCCAGGAACCTAAGAATCTGGGGCAGCAGAAAGAGTTCTGTAATGGAGAGGGATGTATTAGGCTCTTACTTTTCTTGCTCTGAGCCCACATTTACCAAACACATCATTTAGCTTCCTATGTGGATGTGCCTAAAAAGAGTATGCAGCAGTCGGCAAACATGAGCCACAGTTTATCTGCCAGCTACCTCTCCTCATTGTAAATTAATATACTAGAATCACACCTCTGATGGGAAGTGGACTTGGATGGGTCAACTCCTGAAGCATGATCATCTCTGAAGGCACTAGCAATGCTGAAAGTCTAAACCCATGAAGCTAAAACATGATGATTGTGGTACCTGTACTGGCAGACAGCCCTCCTGGTTCATGTCATGTGTGATTTCTCAACTCGAGTGCGGCAGCCAGCTGACAGTCACCGGCACTCAGTAGGCAGTTGTAGTCAGGTAGGATGCTGACTCCAAATCACACAGGGTTTACAGTTTTGTTCACTGGGAGTAGAATATTCATTTTATAACCTAACTTTTAAGTCATTTAATAGACTTCCAAATGGTTGCCTTGTTTAGGAAACCTCAAAATAATATTGAAGAAAGAATAAGAACTTTCACAAATTTTTCAGAACATTGGATCTGTTCTGGCCAGTGGAAGCAAATAATAAAACAAATCTGATTCTACACACACAAAATGAAACAATGAGGAAAATCAATTTCCAGATGCTCAACCTCACTATGAATTAGGGAAATTAAATTTCAAATCACAAGGGATACCATTTCATACTCATCAGATTGGCAAAAATGAGATCAGACAAGATCAACTATTGGGAGGCGGCTGTGGCTCAATCAGTGGGGCTCCCGTTTGCCGTGTGGGGGGCCCCGGGTTCGGTTCCCGGGGCCTCCTGGTGGGGGCGGGCCCGCCCACACGGCGTGGTTGGCTGACCCGGCGAGCGCGGGCAGCAAGAGGGGGATAAATGAATAAATAAATAAAATCTTTAAAAAAAAAAAGATCAACTATTGACAAGAATACAGAACAGGAACCCCAAAGGGAATGTGAAGTGGTACCACCACTTTGGAAAGCAATCTTCAATATCTAGTCAAGTTGAAGATACACAAACCTCATAGCCCAATAATTCCACGGCTAAGAAATACCCAAAATACTTCTCAAATACCCAATACCCAAAATGCCCAAAAATGGAAGTGAGGTTAATTAAAACATGGCACATCTACTCAAAAGAATATCAACAGCTACTTAAAATAAGGGTTACAGTGACTATGAAGTAACATGGAAACCATTTATATGCTAGCTATAATGTTTTTTTTTTAAAGCAAGATTTGAAACATGAACAGGGCCTGAAACCAGAGCTATGCTCTATGGCACCAAAATTTAGGTGGCACAAACATTTTAATTTACAAGTTTAAAGGACCTTGCCAATGTTTATGTTCCACCACTCCTATCACTGCCACCACGCCACCCTCCCACCACCCCTCCTCATATTCTTACAGGAGCTCACCCAACTCAGAGCCAGTCCTCTTAGAAGCCAACAGATATTGGATGGGCGGGAGACCCACGGGCAAAGCAACCACTGCCCCTCTGTGTGCACAGCCATAAATTATCTGCCTGCCTTCCCTCTCCTGTGCATAGATGCTTCTGTAGACCCGAGGCTACCTTTAGTGCTGTCTGCCTACCCCACCCCCAGGCCAAATTGCTGGAATTGTCTCTGTGGTGTGAAGAGTTGGCATCTGGGTTAATCACTTATTCTGGGTGAAAGGAGAAGGAAGAGGGCTGCACAACAGAGGCCAGGATGCCTAATTTCCAAAGCCAAAGGATCTGGATTGGTAAAAAGGCAGGACTGATAATGGCAGGAGCTTCCTATAAATTAACCACAGGGCTCAGATTGGAAGAATGCCTCCAAATTATGTGCAAAGGAAATGAAAAAAGCACAAATAAGCATGCCCTGTCTCCTTCCTAATAGGAAGCTTCGCCTTCCCTACCTTCAGTATTGGAGAATAAGTGAGCAGTCCTTGGAAGGAAGAGGCTGGGCTGGCATATTTAAGGATGTACTATGGCTATGAGGTGCATCTGGGGAAAATTTGGGTATGTCCTCAAAGGAGAGAGTGTTTTATAAGGCTTTATATGGTCTCTAAGAAGTTGGACGTTCTCACACCAAAGCATTCTTTGGATACATTCGGCCAATGGCACATGAAGCTTACCCAACACTGCTTGACATTTTTTCCATCATACATTACCCTAACATCCCAGAAATCCCTCAGCCATCTTGGGGAGGGTGTGACAGAGGTTCCAGTGTTAGAAATACCATTACAATGATATTTTTTAAAACAGTAAAGAGAAATAAATCAAAATGTAAATCACAACCACTGGGCACATTTTATTTCACTTTTCCTTATTTTCAAAATGCTCTTTAAAAAGTATGCTATTAAATTTAAATAAATACTTCTTGAATAAAAGAATGAACCATTGAACCAAAACAATGCAGAAATTGCTCATTTATAGCTATCAAAACCAAGGGACAAGCCTCACTCTGGGTTTAAAAGACCACATGGTTCAGCTAAAATAAAGTTGCTGCTAATTTCTTCCCTAGCCACATTCCCTTGTGGACACATACTGAGGCATTAGCATGGTGCCTTCATCAAAGCCCTGGATTTCCCAAGCATCAGGGAATCAGGCCTCGGGGACAGGTCCAGTGGTGCCATGGATGCCAACCAGCACAGCATTTCAAAGCCTTGTGTTTCAGAGAGAGTGCGAGTCTCTCCACGGGATCCCAACGCAGATATTTCCAATGCCTTTGTGAAAATGTCCTTGGTTCCAGTTTAAGACTTTTTTTTCCCTTCTATTCTATCACATTCACAAAGGGTAAAAGTGAAGGATGGCTGTGTTTCTGATCCATAAAAAATGAACTTCAGAAAGCTCAAAGCATTTACCATGGCCTCCCGGCCAGCGCAAGGTTTACCGCATCACTGAGTAGATCCACAAATCTGCAACATACACATGGCCACTGTCCAGACAGATTTACACAGAGGCTGGTATCACCTGGACACCTAGGATGCAAGGGATAGCCACTGATGCTGCTTTAATCCACTCCCCACAGCTTAGAATGATGTTAACATTTTTAGAAGAACCCCTGTGAAAACAGATTGGTTTTTGTTCTCATCTATTAATAACAGCTATTTTGAAATGCTATTTAAATCTTCTATTGTTATTTGAACTTTTCGTGGATTGTGTCTCCCCAGTTGAGCTGCTTTGGGGCCCAGGGACCACATTGTATATGAATCTGTAATGTCCATATAGCCTAGCACAATGCATCTTCACAGATGCTTATGAGTATTTGCTCATTTGCTTTTTGTTTTTCTAATTCGGTAAAGCCCATCGTTTTAATTATTGAGTTGCTCTGCCCAAATGACATACTGGTTGCTGACTCAAGGTCCCTCTCCAGCTGGGAGCCAGGCAGACTGACTCAGGTTGCCCTATAGTGTGCACAGGCACTCGCACACACCAAAAGGGGGTGTCTTAATATTACTTTTAGGGTGCTCTATTATGATCAACAGCTATATTTGGCAACTTTTCTTTCTAGCATTAGAGAAGACACGTCACCAATTGTTAAAAAGGTACTCTGCCAAGTGCAACAGCTGGAAGAGAAAAAATATTATTAAAAGCCGGTGTAAACTCTCTACCTACTAACTTCAGCACCTACACCCCCAGATGTGCCAAGGCTCATAAAGAGGAGGGGAGCTAGGCCTTTGGTAGTCATGCAGACAGAATACTAGCTGTGATTTCTGGGTTCCATCCTATAGGAGCTCGGACGGAAAAGCTAAGCATGTGGACTTGGAATAAAGATTCAGCCTCCAGTCAATGCTCTTTTTCTCATACGCAGAGGGAAGGGGCTGGACTTCTCTGCTTAGCCTTGGAGACTTTGAGAGACTCTTTTATTTGGAGTAATGGCTTGAGTTCAGCACATTAATTTTATAAGAATTTTAGGAAGAGCAGGGGAGGACTCCTGAAGTCTTCCAGAGATAATTAAAAATGGGGGGCGGGGGGAGAAATCTGAAACAAAAAACAAGCTGAAGTCACCAGGGGTTTCTGAATAACAGCTTCCCGGTTAAACAATTTTAAGAATTCCATAATATGAAAGCAACCCCCACACATTCTCTCCCACATAAACACACTTTTTATTTAAGCCACACTCAGCTACAGCATCAGAATCTCTCCCCTTCACTTCTGTAGCTACTTCATCCATCCAGAGAGGATGTCATCTCCACAAAAGCATTCTTTCTTTCATTCTTAAGGGGAGAAAAAAGCTGACCATGATCCAGCAAGTGCTGACACACCCTAGGGTGTGTCCCCATTGACCTCAACAACTCACCACCCTAAAATCCGACTTCTGGCAGTAAATACCCATTTTGCCTTAGCAGAGACTGAAAAAAATCAAGCCCTTTGATGTCTGTCAACCAGCACATTTTAGTAAAATTTCTGATGTACCAGAAAAAGAGGTAATTATGCTCAAATAAATCATTTTGTTATCAACAAAATGGGAAAAGTCAACAAAAGACCCCAGAGTAGTACAAAGTAAACTTAGTTTCATCTTTTTTTTCCCAAAAATCATCTGCTTTTATATTAAAAACAAATGGAACATAAAACCACATCCAATAAGCCAAAAAATAAATCAATATGGGGAGAGAGAAGAAAACAAGAATTCTTAAAAAAAAAAAAAAAAAAAAGAACAGGCAGAAAGAACAAAATAAGGGAGAAGAAGAGAAAAAGTGCGCATGGAGGGAGGAAAGGCAGCGCTAATGGAGAGCAAGGCAGGAAGGAGGGACCAGACCATGAAGAGGAGAGAAACAGGTGGTTCCAGGGCTCAGGAGGGAGGGTGTGCGCCTGGGAAACTGCTGCTCTCACCATCGGTTGCTCATTTGGGGTGTGAAGATAGATGGGCCATTTTTTAATATGCTATATATATTAGGTTTCCCTATTCTTTTTTAAAAACTCAAATACATGTTTTGTCTTGACACATATACACAAAGTTAGGATACCATCAGGGAAAAATTATTTATTCCACTGACAAAATGGAAATATCTTTTCTAATTACTTAGTTTTGCTAAAAGACCCTATTTTGAACTAACACTCACTTGACTCTTGGGGGTAAGGCATGAGCCTCACGCCCCATCACGTGCCAGATGCCAGCAGACAACAAGAAGGGCACCCTGTACATTCACTTACTGATTTTAATCAGGTAATTTAATCCAGTCAACAAATATTCATCGAGCTTCTACAGCCTTGAACAAGACACAGTCCAGGGAAGCGGCTGTGGCTCAATCAGTAGGGCTCCCGTTTACCATATGGGAGGCCCCGGGTTCGGTTCCCGGGGCCTCCTGGTGAAGGCAAGCCTGCCCGCACGGCGTGGTTAGCTGACCCAGCGAGCACAAGCAGCAAGGGGGGGGGGGGATAAATGAATAAATAAATAAAAAATCTTTAAAAAAAAAAAAAAAAGACACAGTCCATGCACTCAAGGAGCTTCAGTTCAATCGGGGAATAAAAGAAACAAGGCACCACTGAGAAGCTGGTGAGTGCCACTGAGTGGTATAAACCAGGCATCGCCACAGGTGGAAGGCAGGATCCCCCTGAACTGGGCAACAGGAAAAGCATATGAGGAATAGGTATTTGAGTTGTAAATCCGAAGGGGTGGGCTATATAAATGCAAAGCAAAGGTCCTCTAAGGAACAGCAGGAAAAAGAGTGGGGAGAGGACAGAGCAGAAGAAGCACTAACTAGTGAAAATTATCAGGTGCACAGATTCCTGATAGTTTAAGCAGTGGAAGATAAGACTGGAACAGCAGACCGAGCCAAGCATGCCCATACCTCGACTCCACAACTGCCTGGAACAGGAGGGAGTCAGCAGGAAGGAAGGAAAAAATTGAGAGAGACTGTGCAGGATGCACCTTCAGCACTCGACCAACTGGATACGGGAAAGTGAAGATGAGTAGAAAGTCAGACTAACCCGAAGCATTCAAGCACAGGTTAGCAAGAATAACGATACCACTGAGAAGGGCACACCATTGTCCCCATGGCATGCCCACCTAAAAATGCATAACCTGAATCTAATCGTGAGAAAATACTGGACAAACCCAAATTTAAAGGCATACTATAAAACAACTGGCCTGACCCCTTCAAAAGCTTCATGATCACAAGAGAAAAAGAACAACTAAGGAAACTGTTTTGGCTCAAAGGAGACTAAGGAAGCATGACAACGAATGCAACTTAAGATCCTGGACCAGGACTGACTCCCCACTACCACCCCCTTTGGCTATAAAGAATGTCATTAGGACATTGGTTACATTTAAATAAGGTTTGTAGATTAAATAATAGTATGGAATCAATGTTAATTTCCTGTTTTTCATGATTGTTGTGCAAAAAATTGTCTTTTTTTTTTTTTTTTTTTTTAGGAAATATACACTGCAGTAAAAGGACATAAAGGGGCATATTAGCATCTTACTTTCAAATGGTTCCAAAAATTACAATACACAGATGTGTGTATGTGTGCACACATGCACACACACGTGTGTATTATCACATATGAAAAGGGAGGGAGAATATGATAGAGGATAAAGTAAGTGTGGTAGTTAACATTTAAAGAATTTGCGTGAAATGTATATGGGAATTATTTAAATTATTCTTGCAACTTTTCTGTAAATATGAATTATTTCAAAATAAAAAGTTAAAAAAAGGAAAAAATAATTAAGGAAGTCAGGACGAAAGCTATTTAGAGACAAAATAATCAGGCTTCTGAGTATTAAAGTCTGGAAGGAATCTGGAAGAGAGGTCAGAGCTTGGAATGTAGATTTGAAGGCATCTGGGAGGTCCGAGCAAATCACAGTTAAAAGTGGGGTTTGGAAGCAGATGTGACCTACCACATGGGAGGTTTCGGGTTTGGTTCCCGGTGCCTCCTAAAGAAGATGAGCAAGAGAGCTAGCTGACGTGATAGGCTTACACAACAAGATGACGCAACAAGTGACACAGGAGGAAAACATAATGAGAGACACAACAAAGCAAGGAGCAGAGGTGGCTCAAGCAATTAGATGCCTCCCTCCCACATGGGAGGCCCCGGGTTCAGTTCCCGGTGCATCCTAAAAGGAAGATGAACAGACAGAGTGCAAACAATGAGGGGGTGGGGAGAAATAAATAATTAAAAATAAATCTAAAAAAAAAAAAAAAAAGTGGGGCTCTACAATCAGATCGCTGGGGTTCCTTTCTGTGGTCAGCTACTTAACAACTAGGGACTAACTTAAGTTATTCTAATTTCTCTATACTTCAATTTTTTCACCTCCATAGCAAGAATAATAAGAATATGTGCCTCACAGAGTTGGAGCAAGAACGAAATGACATAATCCAAATGAACCACAGTGCTAAGCATAGGCTAAATGCTCACTGCTCATTAACTACTCTTGTTGGTTTAAGAGGTGAGATGGACACCATGAGAGGTAATAAGATCTCCAAGGGAAAACGAGGAGGCAAGGAGGAAGAAAAAAAGACCAAGGGCAGCATCTCCCAGAACTCTCACTCTTGGGGGTCAGGAGGAAGAAGGAGACAAATAAGTAGAATCAGGATAGCCAGTGACATGGAGACATATAATGAGAGAGGCTCAGGAGGAAGGTGACTGCCCATAGCAGGCGCCGGGCAGTGGTCAAGGAGGGCAAAGACACAGTAAAGGCCTCAGATGTGCAACCAGAACAACTCTGCTGAAGACTTACTAGAGAGCAGTTTCAGTAGAAAAGTGACGGTGGTTCCAGAAGACATGAGTGGGCAGTTGTGGTGGCTTGGAGTTACGAACCCCAGAAACACATGTTCTTAATCTTATCCATCCCTATGGGTGTGAATTCAGTGCATATAGGACCTTTTGATGAGGTTTCTTCAGTTAAGAAGGTGTGACCAACTCAATCAGGATGGGTCTTAGCCCTATTACTGGAGTCCTTTATAAGCAGAATGAAAATCATACACACAGAGAGAAAGTCACAGGAAGAAGCTGGGTCAACAAACCCAGAGACGCCAGGAGAGGCCTCCATGTGCACTGCCACATGACAGAAAAGCCAAGGACCAAGTATTGCTGGCAGCCAACCCCAGAACACCACAGTCTTCTGGCATAAAGCATCACCTTGATGATGTCTTGATTCTGGACTCCTTCTAGCCTCAAACCCATGAGGCAATAATTCCCTGCTATTTAAACCAACCCACTGCATGGTATTTGTTTTAACAGAAAGAAAACTAAAACAGCAGTAAAAGGAGAGAACCTAAGGACAGTTCAACAGAGTAGCAGGGTCTAGAACTGGTGGTCCAATACAACAGCCACTAGCCACACGTGAGAACTTAAATTTAAATTAATTTAACAGTAACTAAAAATAAAATTCGAGCTAGTGTACCTCAGTACACTAGCCACATTTCAAGTGTTCAATAGCCAGACATGGCTAGTGGCTACCATACTGGATGACACAGATATAGAATATTTCTATCATTGCAGAAAGTTCTATTGAACAGAGCTGGGATTCTAGCACAAGTTCTTTTCCTATGAGAAGGATGACCTGAATATGTGGTAGAGTGCAGGTTGGGGCAGGCTAAGGACCAAAGAAGGTGGAAAAGGGGAGTAACAAATGGAGCAAATTCCCAAAAGAGGCAAGAAGGAAGGAAAGAACAGATAGAGTCCAGAGCATGGAGAGTGTGAAGTGTATGTGGGGAAAGGGACATGTAGACATTTTCTCCTTTTGAGAAAGAGAAAATAAAAGAGGTTAAAGATAGGTAAAGAGGGAAGCGGCTGTGGCTCAATCAGTGGGGCTCCCGTTTACCATGTGGGAGGCCCCGGGTTCGGTTCCCGGGGCCTCCTGGTGGAGGCAGGCCCGCCCGCACGGCGTGGTTGGCTGACCCAGCGAGCGCAAGCAGCAAGTGGGGGGGATAAATGAATGAATAAATAAAAATCTTTAAAAAAAAAAAAAAGATAGGTAAAGAGAAATGCTTGGGGTGTGTGAGACAGGTATACTGGGAGCTTATATTGCAGTAGAGGGCAGTGATCTAGGATGTAGATGGCCTTAATCTTTTTTGTTTGTTTGTCTTGTTTTTTGGAGGTACCAGGGATTGAACCCGGGACTCAGAAGCAGGTGCTCAACCACTGAGCTACATCTGCTCCCAGCCTTAATCTTACCAGTGAAAAAAAGGCTATGTACCCAGAGGAATCTGACTGGGAGTTTAAGGAGTAGAAAAGGTCTGGCATAGCCTCTAAAGGAATGCAGCAGGGAATGAGTAAAAGATGGATTTTTTAAAAGAGAAAAGCTAGAACTAAGTGAAATTAGAGCTGGCATAAATTTGTAATACAACTAGTCCGAAGGTCTTTGTAACTTTCTCCTGGATAACTTGACAGGCTAGAAGAATCAAAAACAGACAAAGAGAGTAACTTTGGATAGAGGATCGGAATATGAGATGCCCAACATGTTAAGAAGACAAAGGATTCTGGGATGTGAGGCAGAACTGAAATGGCTGCAAAGTGTACACTCCAAGCAGATAGACGAAGCCAGAAAGGGGCTGAAGGACTGGAACAGTAAACCATTAAGGGACCAGGAGTGTGGTGATGGTTAAGATCAGGTGCAGAAGGTGGAAAGAATCAGCCAAGCAAGTTTCAGATGTTGGAGGTGGAGAAATTCCCAAGACTGAACAAGTCCAAGATGTGGGTGGTTGAAATGGAGGATACAGGAGTTGATGCTGAGGAACTCTAAGGTTCATGAATTGATACAGCCTCAGCCTAAGCCCCAGTCACTGGCAAGAGACAAGGTACAGAAGAGAACCAAGCTAGTCCCCCTGTTTTCTTATTTGTTTCTTTGTTTGTAGCATCAAGTACACTGATTCCCAAACCTGACTATACATCAGAACCACGAGAGCTCTGTCTTATCTCATCCTCCCTTTCTCCCACCTCCTCTTTCTTTCTTGTTTTTTAAAATAAGGACTTCGAAGTCTCGCCCACCATAGTGATTCTAATTTGGCAGGTTGGAGAAAGTTTAAAGAACCACCTATTTCAAAACACTCCCAGATGATTTGGAGCCAAAAGGTTTGGGAACTACTGATTCAGAAGATAAGAAAGAGGATTATAGAGGCAGGAGCAGGCAGCAATAACTGCTAAAGAGAAGACTTTATCAGTGATGGGACAATGACTGGAGGTAGCACTGAGGATCAAGGGGAGATGGGAAAGGATGGTGGAGGGGGCTGTCCGAGGAAAAGTTGTTCACTCAGCTCTGATGTTAGCGGAGGGAGACTCGGGCTCAGCTACAGAAAAATGAAAATATAGGAGTATGGTTACAGGATGCAAAAAAAAACAAGAAACGGAAAGGCAGGTTAAAGACAAATAGGTTAGTGGCCTACAGAGAGTGGGGGCTAAATAGTTTGTTAATGAGAGTTCCAAACATAATAAGTTCTGGTTATTAAAGGGTTTCTAGGATTTAATGGCTGAATTCCTGGGCAGTAAGGATTTTTCCATCTGAATGCTATCAGATTTCTAACATGTAAACCACTAAAGGTTAAGTGCTCAGGTAAACAAATGTGTAGAAGCTTATTTATTAACATGGAAAACTCTGACCTCCCCACCCACATTTTTATACAGATGAAATCAGATTCAAATCAATATCAAGAGTAGTTCTGAAGCAGAAAGTCAGAAGGCGCAACCCAAGGGACCTACAAAAAGGATACAGGGCACCTGCTCCCTTCCCTCTCCATGGAAGATGGAAGTTTATGGGCTCAAAGCAAGGAAAGGGGCCCAAGAGTCTTTTTAGCCTTGGCAAAGGCTAAAAATAGAAGAGGCAGCACAGCCTACTGGGTCCCAGGAGCACCCCCTTCACATACACACGATTACAGGGTCCGAAGGCACAAACATATTTACTTTCACAAATCTAACTTCTAATTAAAGAGTAAGCTACAAATATTTGCACTAGCTTCTGAGAGAGCTGCACTTCTTTGGACTCAGATCATTCTAGTATTATTTCAGGTTACTCCTATGAAATTAATTTTTAACACTGGCATACACAGACTTCAAGCTGAGGGCACACACAGGCGCATGTACACACACACACATACACAACCTCATACACATTGAGGAAATGACTCACTTACTTTGCTGCTGCCTGCCACTACTGGGTTTGATTTTACCTGTTCAAATACAAAGTTTCCTATTAGATTAACTACAGGAAAGAAGAACTCAGGAGCATGGACCTTGATTTTACTCATGACTTTTAGGCATCTCAGGGGTTTTGACCTGTGAATTTTGAGAAGCCACCTTCTGGACCACCAACTGCTCTCTCCACAATCTGCCATAAAGCGGTAACATTCCTTGCCACTTTGGGAACCAATGGAAACCTCTTCTAGAATAAACATGGTTAAGCCTATTATATCCTATACCTGTAGAAACGTACTTTAGGGCCCTTTCTCAGTTCACAGTACAATGCCACAAAAGCACTGTGAACCGTAAAGAAACCAAGTGCCTCCTTTCAAAGCCGAGAAAAAGGGTGAGGTTAACCTGCCCAAGGTCACACAGCTCTGAGTAGTGGGACGGCTGACTTGTCACCACTCCCTTGCACCACCTCAGATCCCCCAAAGAAACCCTCGGGGCTTCTGTTTGTTTGCTAGCCTGCAACCCACCCCCATCTTTCGCGAAAATGCAATGCCAGTAGCGCTGTGTCCAACTTCAGCCCTTCCCGTCAGCATGCAGTTAACCCTCTCGCCCGCAGCCTGTCACATGGGCCACGCGCAGCCTTCGCTCCCCCAAGCCAATCTGCCCAGCGGCTGCCCCAAGGACACCGGCGGTCCCAGGGAGATTCCGCCGCCCGAGAACTGAGGATGCCCGGCCAGGGGCCAGGGGCCAGGGGCCAGGGGCCCGGGGCGCAGCACTCACCCGCGCGGGTAGCGGGCGCGCCGCGGCAACCCATGTCCTCGCCGGCGTGGCTGGGTGCGGCGGCAGCTCGCGCGGGCTGTGCGGGGAGCCAGTCTGCGGGCCCGCGCCGCGGGGAGCGCCGTCCAATCAGCGCGCGCCTGACGCCTGGCCCAGCGCGCGGCCCGTCCGGGTTCGCGGCTCCTTGGGGGTGCGAGCCGCTGCGCGCCGCCCGAGCGGCTTCCGGGCGCGTTGCCTGGACGCGGTTGCCGTGGCAGCCCGAGCTGGAGGCTTTCCCCGCGCGCCCGAGCCCAGCCTGGCGGCACCGCCCCTCCTCCCTCCTTGTTCCCACACCCAAAATAGCCTCTCCTTGTCGCTGCTGTTTTCCACAGAGCTCTCATCCAAGCGGCTTGGAGTTGGCGGGGCGGGATTTCGCTTATTGGAAAATAAATCCTGTTGTAGGGCTGCTTGACTAGAAGGGAGAGGTGTTGTAATGGTGCCTATTAAGATAATAGCCATGGTGGTTGCACTTTAATTCTTTTCAGAGCCCTAGCATCCGTTATTTACTAAACCTCTTTCTCACAAAAATAGTTATTTATCGCCCCCCTCCCCAAATGGGGAGAAGTTATTTGATTAGGCCATCGTCTGATAAGCAACTCGCAAGTTGGTGTTCCGCTTGTGCAGGTGAACAAACCCAGCTGGACTGCTAAGTGCCGTTTCATTTATTACTGTGACACCTGCAGCTGGGACCAAGGAGCGTGTCTTATACAGACACGAAGCAAGAAAGAACTGTTACCACCCTTCTCCCCATTTCTTCCTTCTTTCTTCTGCCTCATCCCCCTCCCTGAACGTCCTAACTCTTTCCACCTTCTTCTCAATTTGGGATTTTGAGCAGGATCATAAGCCCGATCCATTCTTAATTTTGCTTCATCTCGGTGGGTGGGATTTAAACAGTTGGGGGTCCTCACCGTTGCCCACCTCACAGCTGAGGTTCATAGACCCTAGCCTGAGGCAACAGACTGAGCTCCTCCCAACTAAGGGAAGAAGCATGACATGGTAGAAAGAATTTGGGCTGTTGAGTCAGCTGAGCTGTTTTGGAATCAGGACTCTAGCAGTTACTAGTGTGTGGTCTTGGGTATTCTGCAACTGTTTCTCGCCTATACAATGGGAGAGATACTCCCACAAAGGGTTAACGCACCTGTAGCATCCATTCAGTCAAAAATTATTTGTTGGAGGATTGCGTAGGCTAGAAACTATGCTTGGCTCTAAGACACCATGGTGAGGAAGAAGAAATAATGCAATCTAGCTCTCTGCTCTCATGTGCTCTTACAGCCTGGCGGTGTTAATCAATGATTAATCAGAGCATGTGTAAAACGACCATGTGCATGGACCTTGGATAATCCTGTACGTATGGTAGAGATCTGTCCTGATGCTCAGTGATGATCCCTTTCTTTTCTCTGTATAGATACCCACCACCTGGCACATGCTCAGTAAATACATACTGAATTAAATCACACGTCATGGTGATGACAGTATCGCTCAGTTTCCCAATAACTTTCTTTGACTTGAAAGATTTTGAGAACCCATATGTAACCCTGCCATTATGTCTGGAAACATATGCAGATGTTTTTTAAGAATGGTTTTGATTGTAACTCATTTCAGCAAATGGATTTCTTTTTTCTTAAATTACTTTAATTAAAAAGCCATGGTACAACACAAATTATTTTATACTGGCAAATACTAGGTTATCAAAATAGTTTCATCAAAGAGAGCAATTTTATAAACTTGATAACTGTAATACTATTCACCAGCCAGTCATTAAATATTAAGGACCCATGCAGGATATTGTGCTAGATACCAAGGAGATTTTTTTAAGTGATAAATTGCACAGCTGGGTCCTGGACCTCCCTGAGTCTCTGCATAGCCTCTAGTCATGAGGATAAGATGTACATGACATTTGTGGAGTCAACAAGCAGGTTAGTCTAGGCAAAGGTCAAAAATGGTACTTATAAAAAGGTTGGAAAACAGATGGACCAAGAATGTGGTGAGCCCTGAGGGATGAATAAAGTGGTAAAACTTTATCTTATAGACCACAGCTCTTAACCGTGGCTGGGAACTCAGTGGCATGCTGAGATCCATTGTGAGCTGTGTCATACACTTCTCATCACTGATAATAAGATGCCAAAGTATTGAGCCACAAGGCACAGTCATATGTAGGGACCAGGAGGCAGAAGAGGGTCACACAAGGGAACAATGAGGAAGAACCAGAAATGTAAGAGTAGGGACCATGTCAGAAAAGACACGGGAAGAGATTCAAAGTGACAATTTGGGAGGAAGTCAAGAAAACGTAATGAATAGGAAGTTAATGTTGACCTTCATGAGTATTTTTTAGTTACCAAATTGCTGTGGGTTAAGACTGGCTATTGAAGACATGCAAGGAAAAAAAAAAAAAAAAAAAAGACGTGCAAGAGCAGATATGGGCCACTCTTTTAAGAACTTTGGCAATTGAAGGAAAGTAAGAAATAAGCTCAATAGCGAGGTCTCTAGTGCGAAGTGACCATTTTTGAGATTTCAGAAAAGAGTCTCTCCATTTAACTACATGTCCTGGCATAGTAGGGGATAACTGGAGAGCACATCATTTTGCTGTGACTGCCTCAATCTAAGTTCTAATTTTATCATTACCACAATCCATTGCCCTTTTTTCATCAAATAAGAGAAATCCTACCTAGAGCAAAAGTGGGGTTCAGACCTTGGGACATTATTCTTTTGAACAATCAACTAAAAACCTGAGTTGACAACCTGTTAATACAATACGTTTTTCTTTATGGCATTTCCATCTGATTTTCTTCATTCATAATATTAATATCTTAGAATTAAGGAAATCCCTTTTTTCCTCATATATACAAAAATAATTAATTTTTCATGTGTTTTGAAGTAAACTATAATTGACTTTGTTGTTTTTTTTTTTTTAAACTAAAGTCCATGGTTTATTCAGCTTGCATTAGTTTTTTTTTGTTTTTTTTCCCAAAAAAATTTATTTACTTTTATCCATTTTAACATCCCCCTCCCGCCCTGGTTTTGCTTTTTTTGTGTCCATCTGCTGGGCAATTCTCTGTGTCTGTTTCCTGCCCTCTCCTCTCATCCTTCTCCTCCTGTCTTCGCCAGGATTCAATCCTCGGAACCTCCAATTTGGGAAAGAGGCGTCCTACCGCCTGCGCCACCTTAGTTCTGGGTTTTTTGGCGCATCTCATCTTGGCTCTCCCTTGTGTCACTCTCTTGTTACATCATCATCTTGCTGTGTGGCTTGGCGGTGCACCCATGCATGGGGCCTGACGGCCCACACGCCTTCTATATTTTTCTTTTTTTTTCTTTTTACCGGGAGGTCCCAGGGATCAAACCCAGGTCCCTCCCTATGGGAGATGGACGCTCAACCATTTGAGCCACATCCATCCCCCAGCTACATCTCTTAAGGTTGACCAAAGATACCCAGAGTTACAGTCATTTCCCATACAGGATGGACATAAAATAAATCAGACTTGGTTTATTACCAGCATTCTATAAACCAGACCTAGGGAAAAAAATTAGGTCTGGGGACACATGCATGGTTTCTAATATAGCGAATATTTAGCCTACCCTGATTATCACAAAATCAGGACAGCGAGAATATTCGCATTGACTTTGTTGTTTTTGCTAATAATTTCCCCTTTTGTGTGAGACTAATTCTCTCATATATTATGTTTTGCTTATGGATTTGTTAATGTCCATCCATCTTGCTGGGATTTTTAAAATTAACTACTACTAAGGCACAACCAACAGGGAAAGCATAAAATATGGGGAAGATTCTTCCTGGTAGTGTTTATGTCTTAACTTAGATAACTGCTGGTATATATAAGAGGGCAAGGTCAGCCTTGGGTTGTGTTTAAATAACATCCAACTAGCCTTAACATAACACTACTCATTACGGAGTTAAATCTGGTATAAAGGAATCTTTGTTTATGAATTTATGGCCAGAAATTCTAGAATAACCTCTTAATAAAATGGATTTATCCAGTCCAGAGGCAAAGGAAGCATTATAGAAAATTCCATTGCACATTGGTTTTGGAAAACTTTTCTTTCCAATGGTTTTTGGGAAATAGACTTTAAGCTACTCTGGAGTTTGATGCCACTTTGGCTCCATTCAGTATAGTTCAGCAAACATTTATGGGCTACCTCTACTAACAGCCATGATGCCACAGTTTAGACAATGAAGTCCCACAGCATAAGTTAACACAGTTATTTTGACTTTTTTGCAAAATAGTACATTATTGGATGCTGGTCCAATAGATAGGGGAATTAAAATACAACTTTCACTTCTGTTCAACACCAACAAAGAAGAAATGAAAATACCAACCCAATGAGGCTGTGGTATACAGTGGCATGCCAAGCCATAATGAAGCCTGAGGCAGAGGAAAAACCACAGTATTAACCCTGTCCTTATTTCAAATTTTGATATTTTGTTCATCAGGGATTTTTGTACTAATTTTGATGTTTAAATATTGTATTAAAATAACCACACAACATTGTGAATGTAGTTAACACAGCTGAATTGTATACTTGAAAGTGGTTAAAATGGCAAATTTTATGTTGTATGTGATGGTTAGGCTAATGTGCCCAGTTGTTCAGTCAAGTAAGCACTGGGCAAATTGTAATACAAGGGCATATCATGGACTTTAATCATCAGTGAGTTGATTGCATAGATGGCTGATTACATCTACAGTTAACCAAGGAGATTGCCGTCAGCAATGAGTGACCTCTTATCCTATAATTTGCAGCTCTACTTTGGACAAACAGCGTCTCCTGAGAACTGATCAAGGACCTCCATAGGAGCCCGGAGTTTGCAGCCTGCCCTGAGCAATTTGGTCTTGTGAATCCCCACAGCCGTGTGAGAGAATTTTATAAAATCTCATACTGTATACAGATATCTCCTGTCAGTTCTGTTTCCTTAGAGAACCCTGACTAATACATTGTATATGTTACCACAATATATATTTTTTAAAAACACATAGAACTGTGCAACACAAAGAGTGAATCCTAATGTGAACTATGGACTTTAGTCAAGAATATAACTATAATAATATTGATTCATCAATTGTAACAAATGTACCACACAAATGTAAAATGTTAAGAGAAAACTGTGAATAAAGAGGCAATATGTGGGAACTCTGTACATCCTGCATGATTTTTCTATAAACCTACAACTGCTTTAAAAAATAAAATAAAAAATTTAAACATATTATTTATCTTGATTACTGAGGGGTGTGTTTTTGTTGTTGTTGTTGTTGTTTTTGGCATCCCTTAAACTTCATACCTGAGATGAGTGATTCACTCAACTCACCCTGTTTGTAGCCCTGTGCTAAATGCTTGACCTATAGTATTTCATGTCTTTCTCGCAACAATCTTTGAAATAGGCACTTTCATTTTCATACCCATGGGTAAACCAAGGCCTGGAAGCATTATGTGGCTTGTCCAAGGTCCCAAAACTGTTAAGTGCTAGAGCTGGAATTTGAACCTGGGCACCTCTGATGCCACAGCCTGTGCCTTTAAGTCCTGCTATCTTGCCTCCCTATGACCACATGAGATGAGGTGGGAAAAACTCATCACACAAACTTCAGTAGGTAAAGTGTGTGGCATAGGGAGAACTAAATGACTATTGGTTCCCCTCCCCTTACACAGGCAAAGAGGCTGATGTATTTGGTGCTATGGGAAAGGTGGAAGTGGTGTCACTCATCCATCTCTTCTCCCACCTCTGGTTGAAGTCTTTCATCTCTGGGGATGAATATAGCCGACAATGCCAGTGGAGTCAATGATGCCACCATCCCAACCAAACGTTTCAGTTGTTTGCCTTGTTCTTGTGAACAATAAAGTAAGACTTCCAAGCTCCACAAGAGCAAGGGAGACCTGCACCTCCCTAGTCCCATCACCGGACTTGGGCTCTGCCCTCTCAGACTTTTTCTTCCACCTATCTACCCTGCACTGAACATCAGGAGTGAACCTGTTCCTTACTAGCACCTCTGCCCAAGTCTCTTACATCTGAGGTAAGGCTTACCTTTCCCTAGCTTATTTTCTCCCCAGTGAAGTCAGAAGTGTGAAAGTCTAGGTTCAACTATTTTATTTTACACATAGAGGCAGAATTTGGTAATTCCAGAATTTAAATGTCAGAACATTCATTTCAAACATGCATCAGCAACAAATACAAAATTATTGCTAATTGATGATAAGTTTAAAACTCAAACATACCTAATACCTAACTTAAACATAACCAGTTTGACTCTTCTTTTTCCAGGGATGATTCTCTGCCTTTTCCAGGGGAGATAATCATAATAGAATCTGTATGAAAATATCCACACGAGATATCACTTTAAATTTTTACCAAACATAAAGAGAAAATTACAAATCAAGCAGGGGAGTGGATGTGGCTCAAGCAGTTGAGCACCTGCTTCCCATACGGGAGGTCTTGGGTTTCATTCCCACTGCCTCTTAGAAAAAACAAACAACAAGCAAAACAAACAAAAAAACCAACTCAGGGGAGCTGATGTGGCTCAGTGATTGAACATCAGCTTCCCACATATGAGGTCCTGGTACCTCAAAAAAAAAGCATTAAAAAATCTTCAACACTTTTTGTGAGCAACATTGAAGGACAGTTGAAAAAGGTGCTTCTAGTAACCCCCCTAAAAACACAGAAATTACACAAGAAATTTTCTTAGAATCAAAGAGCATGAGTATCTAGATTGAAAAGGCCCACTGAGTGCCTGGCAGAGTGAGTAAAAAAAGAGCTATTCTAAGGCAACTCATTTTGAAGATTCAGAACAACAAAGATAAAGAGAAGATCCTATAATTGTACAGAGAGTAAAAGTATAAGGCCACATACAAATAATCAGGAATTGGAGTGACATCAAACTTCTCAATAGTAACACTGGAAGAAAGAACAGCAGCTATAAAATCCTGAAAAAATTTAATTCCACTCTAGAATTCTATACCCAGCCAAACTACCCATCAAGTTTGATGGCCAAAAAAAAAGACATTTTCATATCTTCTAGTTCCCAAAAATCTACCTAATGCAACATTTCTCAGGAATTTTCTGGCAAAATGAAAAAGTAAGCCAAAATGAAGTAGGCATGGGCCCAGGAAGTAGAGGATTTACCCCAAAAGAACAGTAAAGAGAATTGTCAGGAATACGATGAAAGGAAGCCCAAGGACTGATGTCCAGCATGTAGAATGGAGAGCAATGAGTCAGACTGGGGCAAGAAGACTGAGCACTCTAGGCAGGGCATTCCCAAGCAAATGAGAGAGAGAGAGACAGAGAGAGAGCAAGAGATCCTAAAATTTTTTACCACAGTGAGAAGAGTTATACTTCTATCAGAAATTTTGGAGATGAATTAAGTAATGATTGGTACCTAAAAACTAAGCCAAAAGCCAAAAGGCATAATTACTAATGCTAAAAGTTTAAGAATTAGAAATTTGGAAACATGGCGGATGACGTGGACCAGCAACAAACAACCAACACAGTAGAGGGGCCCCTGGATCTTATCAGGCTCAGCCTGGATGAGCGAATTTACGTGAAAATGAGAAACAACCGATAACTCTGAGGCAGATTACATGCTTATGACCAACATTTAAATATGATATTCAGAGATGTGGAAGAAACTGTGACCACAATAGAAATTGATGAAGAAATGTATGAAGAGATATATAAATCAATGAAACGGAATATTCCGATGCTTTTTGTCCGAGGCGATGGTGTTGTACTAGTTGCCCCTCCATTGAGAGTTGTCTGAAATAAAGAATTTGTCCTGTGTGAAAAAATAAATAAAAAGAATTAGAAATTTGTACAAGAAAAAAAGTGAAATCATTCTTGGCTGATCTGTGAACAAAAGTTATAATACTGTAAATATTGAGTTCTGTTTTAACCAAAAAATTATGTCACTATATTGGGAAGATGTACTAGTCAGGGCTTTCTAGAGAAACAGGATCAACAAGAAATAACTGTAAACAGTATGAGAGTTTATAAAATTCTATCACATGACTGTGGGGATGTACAAGTCCAGATTCCACAGGCAGGTTGCAAATCAGGAGCTCTGATGAAAGTCCGATGAAGGTCCTTTATGAGTTCCTGGGAGACGTTGGCTGTCCAAAGACAAGCTGGGAAATTCTCTCTGAATGCTGAAATCATTTCCCCTTTTAAGGTATTGGATAAAACATCACTCATTGCTGATGGCAATCTACCTGGTTGATCGTAGATGTAATCAGCCATCTATGCAGTAAACTCACTGGTGACTAATGTTCATAATTGTCCTTGTATTATAATTAGCCCAGTGCTTGCTTGACCAAACAACTGGGCACAATTACCTGACTGAGTTGATACATTAGCCTAACCATCACAGAGGGTTTTGGGGATTAAAAGTGTATGTGGGGGAAATGGATGTGGCTCAGGTGATTGTGCTCCTGTCTACCATATAGGAGGTCCACGAAGTGCTGGCCCATGCAGAATCCTGGCCTGTGCAGGAGTGCTGGCCCATGTGGAGTGCTGGCCCACGAGGAGAGCTGGTGGAGCAAGATGACACAACAAAAAGAGACAAAGAGGAGAGACAATAAGAAATGCAGCAGACCAGGGAGCTGAGGTGGTACAAGAGATTGAGCTCCTCTCTCCCACTCCGGAAGGTCCCAGGATCAGTTCCTGGTGCTACCTAAAGAGAACACAAGCAGACACAGAAGAACACAGAGAGAGCAGACAGTGAGCACAAAACAACAAGCAGGGGATAAATAAATAAATAAATAAATCTTTTTTAAAAAAGCGTATGTCGGGGGGAAGCGGATGTGGCTTAAGCATTTGGGTGCCCACCTACCACATGGGAGGTCCCGAGTTTGGTTCCCTGTGCCTCCTAAAGAAGATGAGCAAGACAGTGGGCTGATGCGGCAAGCTGCTGCAATGAAGAGACAGAACAAGGAGACACAATAAATGGGACTAGAAGTGGGTCAAGGAATTGGGCACCTCCCTCCCACATCAGAGGTCCTGGTTGGGTTCCCAGTGCCTCCTAAAAAAGAAGACGAGCACACAATGAACAGACACAGAGAGCAGCGAGTGCAAACAACAAGAGGGGGCAGAAATAATTAAATAAAATAAATCTTTTTTTAAAAATTAAAAATGTATGTGGGGGAGCAGATGTAGCTCAAGTGGTTGAGTGCCTCTTTCCCATGTACAAGGTCCCAGGTTGGGGAGTATAAAAGAACTAAATCCTCATCTTCCATAGTAGGAAATCAATAGAGAATGTCTGAATGAAAGATCAAGAAACAGCAGTATAGGGGGCGGATGTGGCTCAAATGGTTGGGCGTCCGTCTGCCATATGGAGGGACCTGGGTTCGATCCCCGGGACCTCCCGGTAAAATAAAAAAATATATATATAGAAGGTGCATGGGCTGCCAGGCTCTGTGTGCCGCTGAGCCGTCAGGCCTCGGGAGCCATGCAGCAGGATGATGACGTAACAGGAGAGAGACAAGACGAGATGCTCCGAAAGCTCCAGAAGCCAGGAGCTGAGGTGGTGCAGGCAGCAGAATACCTCTCTCCTACATCAGAGGTCTCCAGGATCGAATCCTGGTGAAGACTGGAGGAGGAGGATGAGAAGAGGTGGCAGGAGACAAACATGGAGAATTGCGCAGCAAATGGACACAAAACAGCAAATGGGGAAGGGGGGGGGTTAAAATGGATAAAGTAAATAAATAAATCTTTAAAAAAAAAAAAAAAAAAGAAACAGCAGTATAAACATATTTTACTTCATAAAGTAAAAATGTATTTCCTTGATGTAAAATATAAAAATAAGAGAAAAGAAAAGAAAATGCAAAGTTTTATGAGAAAAAAATCATAGAGTGTTTTTAAATACATGTACCTATTACTTTGAAATTCTTTGGTATATTTATTTAAGAGCCATATTACTACTTTTCTTCCTGGACATAATTTCTGTGTTTCTATTCTAGACATATCCAAAATGTATGATTAATAAACCACATTTCTTCCAGCTTAGAAAGGCATTATGAAACCATTTTTAGAGGTCTTAAGACACCAATTTAAAAAATAATTTAGTTAAAAAAAAACATAAACCCATCAAAGTTATAGTAAAATTTTCCAAATATATTTTAATTTAAAAAATTTTATTCTTAATTTTTTACTGTCAGTTTTGGCCCACTAAAAATAGAATAGTCAAGGTAAAACCTATTTCTCATTTTAGTAGTGCAAAAATATTTTCCAGATACAGAGTATTCTTTGAAATTGTGTCTGTGTGTATATTGTGGTACTACAATTCAGGTTTTTGTTTTTTTTTTTTTTTTCAGGAGGTGCCAGGGATTGAACCCAGGACCTAGTTCATGGGAAGCAGGTGCTCAACCACTGAGCTACACCTGCTCCCCTATAATTCAGTTTTTTGGGGTTTTTTTAAAGAAGATCTATTTTATTTATTTCACACACACCCCTCACTGTTTGCACTCACTGTCTGCTCTCTGTATCTGCTTGTCTTCTGTTAGGAGGCACCAGGAACCAAACCCGGGACCTCCCATGTGGGAGGGAGGCACCCAATCGCTTGAGCCACATCCGCTCCCTGCTTTTTGTGACTCTCATTGAGTTTCCTTGTTGCATCATCTCGTTGCATCATCTTATTGCATCAGCTTGCCATGCCAGCCTGTCATGTCAGCTCATCGTCTTGCTCATCTTCTTTAGGAGGCACTGAGAATCAAACCCGGGCCCTTCCATGTGGTAGGCAGGTGCCCAACTGCTTGAACCACATCCACTTCCCCTATAATTCAGTTGTTGTTTTTTTTTTTACTGGATACATATCATTTTTTTTAAATCATACAATATGTTACACAATATATTTGGTTCATAATAATGCAATCATACAGTAGTTGTCCTTTTTTTTTTTTTTTTAAAGATTTTATTTATTTATTCATTTATCCCCCCCCTTGCTGCTTGTGCTCGCTGGGTCAGCCAACCACGCCGTGCGGGCGGGCCTGCCCCTACCAGGAGGCCCCGGGAACCGAACCCGGGGCCTCCCATATGGTAAACGGGAGCCCTACTGATTGAGCCACAGCTGCTTCCCAGTAGTTGTCCTTTTGTATCTGGCTTACTTCACTCAACATAGTGTCCTCCAGGTTCATCCAGGCTGTCATATGCTTTATGACTTCATTTCTTCTTACAGCTGCATAATATTCCATCTTGTGAATACACCACAGTTTTTTATCCATTCATTGGTCAATGGACACCTGGATTGTTTCCAACTTTTGGCAATTGTGAATAATGCCACTGTGAACATCAGTGTGCAGATGTCTGTTCATGTCACTGCTCTCAGTTCTTCTGGGTATATACCCAGTAGTGGTATTGCAGGGCCACGTGGCAAGTCTATATTCAACTTCTTTAGGAACTGCCAAACAGTCCTCCCCAGTGGCTGCACCATTCTGCATTCCCTCCAACAGTGAATAAAGTGTTCCTATCTTTCCACATCCTCTCCAACACTTGTAGTTCTCTGTCTTTTTAATAGTGGCCATTCTAAATCTGATAAATATGGCATTCCGCTAATGGGAAATGGGAAGAGGGCGCCAGCTCCAGTGGCCCCAAGAACTCCAGGAACAACTCCCATTACCCAGCTCCCAACAACAACAACAACAATCAAGCATTTGAGAACCAGACCTCAGAAGAATCCTAAACTGCTGAATAAGGCCCTGGTCAGTGAAATTATGCTTGTAAGAAAACATTATGCCAAAGAGTTAAGTAAGATAAGGAAAACATTCCGGCAGCAACTCTGCAAACCTCCTACTGCCTACGTGATGATAAGGCTGTGGGCTGATGGGGGCTAATAGAATTAAACCACTGGAAGAGTAGGAAAACTTGGCAACAGTTTCCAGAAAAATTCTCAAAAGGACTAAAATCAAAGATGTATGTTTCTGTTGATGTGTTGTAACTCGTTTTGTGTTTGTCTGTTTGTTCAGTGTCAGTGTATATTTTGATACCTCCGGATAGTAAAATTAAATTGATAAATGAAAATTATTAAGGGAAGCGGCTGTGGCTCAATCAGTAGGGCTCCCGTTTACCATATGGGAGGCCCGGGGTTTGGTTCCCGGGGCCTCCTGGTGAGGGCAGGCCCGCCCGCACGGCGTGGTTAGCTGACCCAGCGAGCACAAGCAGCAAGGGGGGGATAAATGAATAAATAAATAAAATCTTTAAAAAAAAAAAAAAAGAAAATTATTAAAAGAGCTCTATTCAAATGGCCAAAATTAAACAAGTGCTTATATTAATAAATAAATATGGATTTTAATTTGAAATAATAAAAATAGTTATAACCAAATTTTAAAAAAATAGTGGCCATTCTGATAGGTGTGAAATGATATCTCATTGTAGTTTTGATTTGAATTTCCCTAATCATGAGTGATGTTAAGCATTTTTTCATGTGTTTTTTTGCCATTTATATTTCTTCTTTGGAAAAATGTCTGTTTAAGTCTTTTGCCCATTTTTTAATTGAGTTGTTTGTCTTTTTATTGTTGAGTTGTAATCTCTTTATATATCCTGGATATTAAACCTTTTTCAGCCATGTGATTTCCCAGTATTTTCTCCCATTGAGTCGGCTGCCTTTTCACCCTTTTGACAAAGTCCTGTGAGGTGCAAAAGTGTTTAATTTTGAGGAGGTCCCATTTATCTATTTTTTCTTTTGTTGTGCATGCTTTGGATGTAAGGTCCGAGAAACCACCACCTACTACAAGGTCTTGAAGATGTTTCCCTGCATTTTCTTCTAGTAGTTTTATGGTCCTGGCTTTTTGTTTTAAAGATTTTTTTTTTTTTTTTTTTTTTTTTTTAATGAGAGGGACCGGGTATCGAACCCAGGTCCCTCCATATGGGAGACGGACGCCCAA
>JAKSZT010054396.1:21320145-21415842 GCA_026826555.1 Tolypeutes matacus
GATAGATAGATAGATAGATAGATAGATAGATAGATAGATAGATAGATAGAGTTTGATGGTTTGGAAACTCTGTCCCCCAGATAAGAGCTTAAAGACCTCCATATCCTATCTCAGGCAGGACCAAGATCTCTGGTACAGGCCAACCATAGATACAACCATAGATACATAGTCAGGCAGCAGACATCCAAGTAGGGCACAGTCACAAGCAAGAATTTAGATTGGCTTTATAATAAGAGTAGAAATTCAAGAGAGGATCTTGTGAGGGAGGAGACTTGAGGAAAATGTTGAGCAGCACCAGGGAGTGCTGCCAGCCAGTAAACATTTCCTACTACAGCCTAGGACAAAGCTACCCATTTCCTCCTAGAAGCAGGGTCATTTAGATGTTCTGCCTAGAATATTGCTAACCACAGTGTGGTCCATGGGCCAGGAGCATCGGCATCACTACTTATGTTAGGAATGCAGAATCATGGGCTCCACCACAGATATACAGAAACACAATATGCATTTTAACAAGATCTCCAGATGATTCGAATGCACGTTAAAGTGTGAGAGGAATTGACCTAGAGAATGTGACCCCACCAGAAGTTGACAGAGCTCAAGTTTTCAAGAGTAATTCTGGGAGTAGGGACCCTGGTCACTGACACAGTCTGGAATTTTGTGTTATAAAAGAACTCTCAGTAATGCCATGCCATTTGGACTATATAAGGAATATTTATTTGATTATCTAATAAGTTCTATGGAGCCCCAGGAAGAAATGTGATTAAAAAAAAAAAAAAAAAATTCAAGTAACGAAAGGGAAAATTCTAAGCTGATATTCAGTAGACAACACTATGCTACTGATATTCAGTATGAAATGTATTTATTTTTCCATTAAACTCAGCAGTCCTAATCTAAGAGAGCCTCCAAAAATATCAGTTGCTGTTTAGCTTCCCTCAGGTAAGAGTTGCTTAATTTTGTGAGACAATGAAGTTAATTCTCATCACTGCAGGAGGGAGAAGAGCATGTCACAAAGCCACAGAAGGATGTCCTCACCCATACTCGGTCACAGTGGTATAACTTGGGGACACTGTGACTGAAGACATGTCCTAGTCATACAAACTTACAGGGGTATGATGGATTCATCAGAATCAGTGCTAGAAGCTGAATATAAGTGGTGTACTTCTCGCTTGTGTTTGCTTTTTGCATCTCAATTTCCCAGCAGGAACATTTCTGCCCTGCTTCTTAGATGGCAGTCCCTAAGGAGTGATTCTCCATTTTTATCCTGCAATAGATTTTCTAGGCTATCATTTCAGGTAAACTCTCTGTGAATCAATTGAGCATTCACCAGGCACCTGCTCTGAGCCCAGCTCTGGGTTATGATGTGAGAAAGGGAAGTGGGGCTGCGGAGTGAGACCCAAAATGTGTCTAACTCACACAATCCGTATCCTTGAGAGATTTCTTGTCTTGTTGGGTAGAGTTTAAAAAAACAATAAGACACACAAAATAAGAAACCATGGGGAAGATATGAAAGACAAAGTAATTAAGTGCTAAAGTATATGGTTCACAGTTTGAGTGCTACAAGTCAGAAAAGACCTCTCATGTGAAAAGAGGAAAGGAAAGCTTAAAATGGACCCTGATGCATGTATGGCAATTTAATTCATAGAAGAAGAATGAAGGGCGGTTTCCTAGGGAGGGCATAGGGAGAGCAAAGACACAGAGGTGAGAGTTAGTTGATGTCTTTTAATCTTACTTCCCACTTCTCTAAATGGGAAGAAGAATAGTATTTGCTCTGGTTAAGTCATAAGGTTGTTATGAGCATTAACTGAAATGGCTAGATGCTTCACAATCTAAAGGGTCATATAAACCATTCCTTCTGGTGGTTTTTGTGGTTATGGCTTACTTGTGGTGGGTAGGGCATTAGGCTAGGCCTACAGATAATCAAACCGATGAAATGACTTCAGTAACCAAACCTACCCACCTACAGCGAGTTAAAACCAGAATGTCAACTTCTGATTTTCCAACTGAAGATAAAACCAGCCAAAGATATGTAGCAGTCTTCCACATAACATATTTTCTTTCTACAGGGTCCGTCTATTCAAAATCCAAATTACAGATCAGGTGTTTTAGTTTGCCACAAGGTTGCTGATGCAAAGTACCAGAAATAGGTTGGCTTTTATAATGGAGATTTATTTGCGGTAAAAGCATACAATTATGAGGCCAAGGCTATGAAATGTCCAAATCAAGGCATCAGCAGAGATGCTTTCTCACCAAAGTCAACGACTGTTGATCCTGCCATGTGGCGAAGATGGCTGCCAATCTCTGCTGAGGTCTCTACCTTCCCCTCCTGAATCTACTCTCTCCTGGAGCTAGGCTGTGGCCAACCAGGCTTAAGGCTTGTCTCTCACCTGGCCTCCTCTCTCAGGCTCTGCTGCTCCACTTTTTCCCCGAGTTCAGCTGTGAGCTATCAGACATACAGGTTTTCTCCTCAGCATTGAGCTGCTCCGTGGGCCCAGCCTCTCAGGGGCCTCTTTCAGTGCTTTGTGCTCTGCTGGTTCCAGACTCCAGGACCTCTCTCAGCCCTCAGGGCTTCTCTGTTTTCCGTCAGTCCTCTCTCTCACATGGCAGGATCAACATGGCGGCTTCCTTTCTCTGTGTGTCTGTCTCTCTGTGTCTCTGTTTTTGTTTTTTAAGATTTATTTATTTACTTATATTCATTTTTAACCCCTCCACCCCTGTTTTTGCTGTTTCTGTGTCCATTCGCTGGGCAATTCTCTGTGTCCATTTCCTGCCCTCTCTTCTCCTCCTTTCTTCACCGGGATTCGGTCCTTGGAACCTCCAATGTGGGAGAGAAGTGTCCTACCGCCTGCACCACCTTTTCCTGGTTTTTCGCACACAGGGCCTAGTGGCCCACGTGCCTTCTATATTTTTCTTTTTCTTTTTACCAGGAGGTCCCGGGGGTCGAACCCAGGTCCCTCCATATGGGAGATGGACGCCCAACCATTTGAGCCACATCCATCCCCCCTGCTATATCTCTTAAGGTTGACAAAAGATACCTAGAGTTACAGTCTTTTCCCCTACAGGATGGTCATATAATAAATCAGGCTTAGTTTATCAGCAGCGTTCTAAAACCAGACCTAGGGAGAAAAACTAGGTCTGGGGACACATGTATGGTTTCTAATATAGCAGATGTTTAGCCTATCCTGATTATCACAAAATCAGGACAGCAAGAATATTCGCACTGTATCTCCATTTATATCAGCTCCAGTAAGAGGGCAGAGACTCAACCTGACTCATGCCGCACTGATGTAGTCCAATCAAAAGTGTCTCACAGGGGGAGGATGTGGCTCAAATGGTTGGGCGTCCTTCTGCCATATGGAGGGACCTGGGTTCGATCCCCAGGACCTCCCGGTAAAATAAAAAAATAATAAATAAATAAATAAAACAAATCTGTTCATTGAGACATAATAAAACAATATATTAAAAAAAAAAAGTGTCTCACACCCACAGGAATGGATTAGTTCAAAAACATAATCTTTCTTTCTTTGGGATTCATAAAAGAGCTACAAACTGTCACAGGAGGGTAATGATGATGATGATACTGGTCGCCATTTAATGTATATGAGCGTGCTATCCACTTTGCACACAGGGCCACCTTGATTCCTCACAGCAGTCCTATGAATAGGAATCCTCATTCCCACTCTGCTGACAAGCTTCACAACAAAATAAGTGATGGAGGGAGGCAGCTGTGGCTCAATTGGTTGGGCTCCCGTTTACCATATGGGAGGCCCCGGGTTCGATTCCTGGGGCCTCCTGGTGAAGACAAGCCAGCCTGCGCAGCGCGGTGAGCTGACACAGCAAGATGACACAGGGAGACAAGCAGACACAGAAAAATGTGCAGCAAATAGACACAGAGCACAAGCAGCAAGGGGGGGGGAGCGGTAAATAAATTTTAAAAAATAAATCTTTAAAAAATAAATAAATAAATAAGTGATGGAGGCCAGATTTAAAACGAAGCCCACCTGGCTTCAAACCCCTGGCTCTTAACCACTATGCTACAAGGTATATAAAAAGGAATCAGAGTCAGGAAAGTTATTCTTGAACTTTTGTTTCTAACCTGCCTGTTATTGGCATGAAGAACAACACATGGAAGGGGGGAAAAAAAACAAAAAACTAAATAAGTCAACTGAACTGAATATTTTACCAACCTCAAGAATAACTTTTGTAGCCTAGGTTGAGCTATAGATCAGACCAAATTCTAGCAACCCTTCTAAGATTTCTTTCCCTGCTCTTGAAGAGAACAGACTCAAAAGAGACCAAAGAACAAAACTGTTTTCCCCTGTGAGTTAGAGGAGGAAGGTGGGGTTACTGATGATGGACCTGATTGTAAAATTCAGTTTGGATAATTACATCCAAGGCATCTCTTTTCTACATAAGGTAAGTTTTTCGTTGTCACTGTTTGTTGCCTCACCTCTGCAGCTGGCCCATCAGCACAACCTTGGAACTGCCTCACAGCTCATGTTGCACCCTCAATGTGCTTTGTGTTGTGAAGTTTACGCTAGGACGTTCATTTCATTCCTAAGAGAGAGAACAGTGTGAGTGTCGGCTTACTTAATGCCTTTTTGGTAAAGTAGAATGAGCCTTTTTTTTTTTTTTTTAACGTAGCTATATTGAATTTGGTGTAAGTTTAACACTTAGAGTGTGAGGAGGCGACATTAAGAAAATCAAGTAAATACAAAAGGGGAGATGACAGGTTGGGATGGCATCCGAGCCACTGACTCAGCATCCACAGACTCCGGGAGGGACTAAATCAGGATGCGGGAGAGCACAGCCTGGTTATTCAGTGCTCATCCATCTGGACCTGCAGCAAGCTGAACTCACTTTCTATCTATAGCATCCCTAGTGTTGATTTTCCTTTTTAAAATGTATTTCCCAGGAGTCTTTGAGGTTAGCCACAGAAGCTTCTCTAACTGCTTCACACCCCTCTCCTTGGCCCCCATCAACCTCCTTTAGGGGTTCTGGGCATATCACCAGAGGAAGACTAATGGCAGAGGTCTAGGACAGTGCTTTGCAAACTTTTTAGCTGCTCACTCACAAAAAGAATCTTGACAATACTTACCTGGCAGGGGAGATACCATGATCACAAAGGTGGGTTTCCCAGGGCAAGGCTTATCCATTGCACTCCCGATGTGCTCACCCCTGCAATTTCCCCAAATGTGGGAAACTCGACTGCATAATTTGTGGTAGTGGGGGACTGTGTTCATGCTCTCCCCTAATAAGAAAAAAGAAAGAGAAAAAAAAGAATCTTGACAAACTATCTCCCTGACGGTATGGGTTGAATTATTCTTCAAAAAAAAAAAAAGGATATGTTCAAGTCCTAACCCCCAGGAACTTCAAAATGTGACCTTATTTGGAAATTGAGTCATTGCAGATGTAATTAATTAAAATGAGGTCCTATTGGAGTAGGGTGGCCGCTTAATCTAATCTGACTGGTGTCCTTAGAAGAAAAGGAGAAGAGACCCCAAGGTACAGACAGAGGGGAGAGGGCCATATGAAGACGGAAGCAGAGACTAGAGTCATTCATCTGCAAGGCCAGGAGCACCGAGGATTGCTGGGAATCACCAGAAGGCAGGAGAAGCATGTTTCAGAGAGTGCACGGCCTGCTGACACACCTTCATTTCAGATTTCTAGTCTCCAGAAAGGTGAGAGCAGTTTCTGTTGTTTTAAGCCACCCAGTTTGTGGCACTTTAATAAGCAGCCTAGGAAACAAACATTCCGTGCACATTTTTAAATTGACATATAAAATTTTTCAACATAAGTTTGAATTGTTCCAAAAGATGTAATTTCTGCATAATGATATTTTAAAATAGGTCAGTTACAACACTCTTTGCGATGAGTTCAATGTCCCCCAAGCACCACAGCTATCTGATACCTACTACATAGAGTTGTTAAGCAATTCAAGGAATTAATAGATACAAAAGAGATGCTCAGTGCCCAACGTATGGTAAAGCCTGTGCGTTTGCTACATCCATGGGAATATATGGAGAGAGACAGAAAGGAATGGAAACTCTTAGCAGTAAATCTTGGCATGGGATTGTAGCAGGTGATGCTGATGCCCTATCCTCGTGCCCTCAGCCTATGTTTGAGTTCTTCTGCAGTCATGGTCCTCAGTTTCTACCATGCTGAAGACTTTACACCTCACATGGATGCATCTCCCTGCTTCCCTGTCCAGGGCATTCACTAGCATGAAAGACTCTGCCAACACTGTTGCTTAGACACAACCTGGACCTGCAGCAGTTGACTCTCAGCCAGTCGGGGGCGGGAGGCAGTAGATAAAGTCCCTGGTCTGCCCAACCTCTGCTGGGATAACTCTGATGCTCGGACATGGTTTCCCAGAAGGTCCCCAGCAGGACTGAGCTCTGCTTGTGCATGGTGGTTCCTGACATTAATGGCCGTTACTGCCTTTTCCCTTCTGTCTCACCTTCTGCACTGCCTCATTTATGCTTCCTGGGATTGCTTCCCAAATAAACTACCTGCACCCAATTTCTTCTTGCAAGACCTGCATTTGGGGAAACCCAAACTAAGGCTGGGATACGTGGTTGTTCATGATAGTTTTCTATTTTTCCATGGATTTAAGTTTTTCAAAGTAAATAAATGCACTTTTTAAATGATTTAGAAAAGCAGTCCCGGGTGTGGTAGGGCCTTGTTCCTGGCTGTACCTTCCAGAGCCTAACCCTATGGCATGCTCTGTAACCTACTTTATGTCCCTTAATAAATGCCATTTCTGCTTAAAAATACATCTTTGCAGTTGCATACTCTCTCTGTTCCTTGAGATGGTCATTGTCCATCATCATCTCCTTGTTAGTTGTCCTGGGTGAATCCAATAAGCTGTAAAGTAGGTGTTGCAACTCTGCTGGGGTTCCAGGCCCAGCTGGTACATGGACAGCCCAAAGATTCTTGTCTTTTGGACGAACACCTACAAACTCCAGCACCGAGTATAGGTTTAAATAGAAGGGACAGAGGAGTCATGTGCAAGCAAGATAGTCCCATACATCTTCCCCATGGGATATAAGCCCCCTCTCAATTAGAGGAGGAGTGGACATCACCATCCCAGAATCCTCAGGATTGCAGAAAGAACTATGGCTAGAGTGGACTTACAGGTATTCTATTATAGACATATTATGATTCTAGCAATGGAAGAAATTACAACATTGATGTGGAGCCAGTGGCCACTGGAGGCTCTGGGGGCAGGGAGAGGGAAAAACAGGTGTAATACGGGGGCTTTTTCGGGACTGGGGAATCATCCTGAATGACACTGCAATGACAGATAATAGGCCATTTTAAACAGTTTTTTTTTTTTTTTTTTTTTTTTTAAGATTTTATTTATTTATTCATTTATCCACCCCCCCTGCTGCTTGTGCTCGCTGGGTCAGCCAACCATGCCGTGTGGGCGGGCTTGCCCTCACCAGGAGGCCCCGGGAACCGAACCCGGGGACTCCCATATGGTAAACAGGAGCCCTACTGATTGAGCCACAGCTGCTTCCATATAATAGGCCATTTTATATCATCACATAACATGTAGAACTGTGTGGGAGAGAGTGTGGTCTACAATGTGAACTATGGTCCATGCTTAATGGCAAAGCCCCAGGATGCATTTATCAATTGCAGTGAACGTGCCACACTAATGAAGGATGTTTATGTGGGAGGGTGTGGGAGGTGTGGGGAATGCGGCATATGGGAATCCCTATAGATTTTGGTGAAACATTTATGTAATCTAAATATTTTTTTTTTAATGTTTAAAATTATTTTTAAAAAATACATCTTTGATGTTGATTTTTGTTTTTGTTTTAGGAGGTACCAGGTGTCAAACCCCGGACCTTGTACATGGGAAGCAGGTGATCAACCACTTGAGCTATATCTCTTCCCCTGTTTGTTTGTTTTTTAAATATATTTTGATAACATTAGTCATGAACTTACAAAACAATCATGCACATGTGTAGAATTCCCACACAACACTCCTTCACCAACATACCACACTGTAGTGGAACATTTGTTACAGATTATGATATAGTATCATCAGACTATTACCACCAACCATGGTTCATAACATATATTTGGCATATTTTTTCCATACACTCCCATTATCAACACAGTACATCTTTGGCATTGGTGAAGAATATTACATTATTACTGTTAACCACAGTCCACAGGTTTTGTATTTTTCCCATACTTCTCCACATTCCCACCACCCTGCAATAGTGACGTACATCCACTCTAGCTCACAGAAGGACACTGTTGCATCTGTACCATCAACCACAATTCTCATCTACTCTGGGTTCACTTTGTTATTCAGTCCTTAGATTATTCTTTAGCTTTCTTTCAATTGACATTTATATCCCTAGACTACCCTTTTCAGCCACAATCCCATTTATAAACCAGCTGCTACTTAATATAATGTGTTACCATCAACTCTATCCATTTCCACACTTTTACAGTCAAGTTAATTAAAACTTCTACATACATTAAGTATCACTACTCCTTCGCAGCCCTCCTCTTATCTCCTAATAACCTAAGTTTTATCTCCATGCTTTTATTCTTCATATTTAGTTCACATTAGTGAGACCAGGCAATATTTGTTCTTTTGTGTCTGGCTTAGTTCACTTAGCATAATGTCTTCAAGATTCATCCATGTTATCATGTGTGTCCCAATTTCATTTCTTCTTACTGCAGCATAGTATTCCATCATATGTATATACCACATATTGTTTATCCATTCACTGGTTGATGGACACTTGGGTTGTTTCCATCTTTTGGCAATTGTGAATAACACCGCTATGAGCATCAGTGTGCAGATGTCTGTTCGTGTCACAGTTTTCAGTTCTTCTGGATATATTCCTAGTAAAGGAATTGCTGGATCATATGGCAGTTCTATATTTAGCTTCCTGAGGAACTGCCAAATTGTCTTCCACAGAAGCTGCACCATTTTACAATCCCACCAACAGTGATGGAGTGTTCCTGTTTCTCCACATCCTCTCCAGCACCTACTGTTTTCTATTTTGTTTTGTTTTTTTAAATAATGGCCATTATATGCGGTATGAGATGATATCTCATTGTAGTTTTGATTTGCATTTCCCTAATAGCTAGTGATATGAAACATTTTTTCATGTGCTTTTTGGCCATTTGTATTTCCTATTTGGAGAAATGTCTATTTAAATCTTTTGCCCATTTTTTAATTGGATTGCTTGCTCTTTTGCTGTTGAATTGTATGTGTTTCTTTGTTTTCAATAGCAAGAGATTCAGGAGAGAGCTTCTGACTGGTTGAACCCCTCCCTCTGTGACTGAAAGGTAACTAACCCCCTCTGAGTTTCTGTATTAGTTTTCTGTTGCTGCTGGAAAAAATTACCACAACCTTGGTAGCTTAAACAACCCAAACTTATTATCTTACAAGGTAGGTCAGAGATCTAATGTAGGTCAGAGATCTAAAGCAGGTCTCGCTGGGCTAAAACCAAGGTGTCAGCAGGGCTGCATATTTTTCCAGAGGCCTCAAAGAAGAAATCTGTTTCCTTCCCTTTTTCCAGCTTCTAGAGATGGCCCACATTCCTTGGTCTATGGCCCCTTCCTCCATTTTCAGGACTGGCAATGATAGATTGAGTTCTTTTCACATCACATCTCTCTGATCCTCTTTTCTGCCCCTTCTTCTATTTTAAGGACTCATTGGACCCCCTGGATAAACCAGAATACTCTCCCCATCTCAAGGTCAGGTGATTAGCAACCTTAATTGCATCTGCAAACTTAATTACCTTTTTCCAGATTAGGTGATATATTCACAGGTTCTGGGGATTAGGATGAGGACATCTTGGGGGAGGCATCATTCCACCTACCTCAGCCTTACAACAAATTGACCCCCAGCTCTCTTCTCCAAAGACAATAAAAGTAACTGGGGGACGCAGATGTGGCTCAAGTGATTGGGTTCCTGTCTACCATATAGGAGGTCCAGGGTTTGATTCCCAGGGCCTCCTGGTGAAAAGCAAGCTGGCTCATGCGGCGAGCTGGCCAGAGCGGAGAGCTAGCACAGCAAGATGATGCAACAACAACAACAACAAAAGAGACACAGAAGAGAGACAATAAGAGACGCAGCAGACCAGGGAACTAAGGTGGCGCAAGAGATTGAGCAGCCTCTCTCCACTCCAGAAGGTCCCAGGTTCAGTTCCCAGTGTCACCCAAAGAGAAGACAAGCAGATACAGAAGAACATACAGACAGCAGACAGCAAGTGCAAAAAGCAACTTGGGGGGGCGGGGCTGGGTAGGGGGAAATAAATAAATCTTCAAAAAAAAAAAAAAGAATAACTGGGAGGCAGTTGGGGTTCCCAAGATCACAGGTTTCCAGGCATTTGTCTAAGAAAATGGAAATCCCTATCCCCCAATGATTTAATCAGAAACTCTTGAATGCTAGAATAAGGGACAGAAGGTAATGGCTTAGAGTGCTGTTTGCAAATTTAGGCTTAAGTGGAAATATTTGCATATGTCCCCTTGTTCATTTCCCCTAAAATAAAGAAAAAAATGAAGTATTGATTCCTAAGTTCACAGGGTAAATGTGCTTAAATGATTTTTCTCCCTGTGAAGGGTTTAGGGAAGACTTCTGAGCTGGTTCAAGGCAATTTTAATGCTAGCAGAGGAAAGTCCAGAAAGGCCTGAAACAACTTTTACTGGGGACTCCACCCTGCCAGTCTCACCTGACTCTCAGAGCCTCCTTCCTGGGGATGTGGCAGGTGGGGGGGGCAGATGCCAGCAGACAAAGCACAGGGCAGGGGACCTTCTCCAAAACTGTCTTTCCCTTGGTCCTGAAAACCGAACTCCAGGATAGGAACATGAATTCTGACTAGAAGAAACAGCTTCCCCTTAGCAAATACTTCCAACTGCTTCTCAGACTCACAATGTTCCAGCAAGTCTTTTCTGTTCCCAACAAAATTCCCGAACCCCCTGCACCATCATAAACTCTGAACCATATGCCCCAAACTTCTAAGCTGACCTCTCTGTTTCACTTCCAGTCCCCTTCTCCTCTGATGAGCCCCTCCTCTCTCTCCAGCATAATCTTCACACCCAGGGAGGAGCCGAGAAACTGGACCCAGATACAGATGTGCATTGGAAGCTCCCCCTTCCTCCCCCCACCTCTCCCCTCCACCCTTCCTGTTTCTCTATCCCATTCTCTCACTTTCTTCTCACTGAGATCCTCTCTTTCTCCCTACTTTTTCCTAGCTACTCAAGTGAGAACTGCAGTTGAGTACACCCAGAGGCACAGAGCTAGGAGAGATAAAGAAAAGCTATTTTATTCATCTTTTGGTGAAGGGAGGAAATTTCACTCCTGTGAGGGTGGGAGGATGAAAAAAATTCCCCACTCTTTCAGTCTTTCCCTTGCTCTGAAGAAGTGGGTGCTGATTTGTTGAGTTTGAGGACAGCTGTATAAATTGTCATTAATCCTCTGAGTAATTTCCTTCCGTTGTTAATGCTTCTAGCTGAATTGTCTGTAAACTTTTCTTAGTGGGATTTCCAGTGGCCTCTCCTGGAAGATGCACACCACTTCTCCAGTTCTTGGAGGGCAGCTCTGGGCTTCTCAGAGCCTCACGTAGAAAGAGCCTGTCCCTCGGGCATGTCGCCTGCCCCAAAGGCTCTTCCCAGAGCCTTTAAGACAGCCTTCCTGTCTTAGTTCTGTGCTTTGTCTACATTCCCCACTTTCTGATCTGTGGGACAGAGATGTGGGCTCATTCATTGAGCAAAACTGTAGAATAAGGTAACCATGAAGCTAACATAAATCAACATAACTGCCAAAAGCCAAATGAAAAGCCTAGGGGGATATTTACACTGAAGACACAGATTTCCACCTGTTGTTCTAACTTCTTACTTTTTAAAAACTTTTTATTGAAGTATATCCTTCATACATGAATATCCATAAACAATAAGTGTATAGTATAAGTTGCGAACTTACAAAACAAACACGCATATCATCTTACAGGGCTCCCATACATCAGCCCATCACCAACACCTTGCATTGTTGTGAAATAATTGTTACAAACTATGAAAGAGCATCATCAAAACATTAATACGAACTATAGCAATATCTTACATTTGGTGTATTTGCCCCCAACCCACCCAGTTAATGACACCCTGTATTAGTCTTACACACTTGTTATAGTTCATGAAAGAAAGTTCTCATATTTGTTCTGTTAACCACAGTCCATCTTCCACCACAGGATTCACTGTGTTATACAGTCCCATGCTTTGTACAATCCATTCAAAGTGTTCACAGAGTGGCTCTCATATTCATCACAGAGTTGTGCTGTCATCACCTCAGTCAACTTTAGAATGTTTTCATTACTCCAAAAGAAAAAATCTTATGTCCCATTTTATCCTCTATTGTTGTCCCTTAGAATTGATATAATAGCTTTGCCATTGCTGCAAAAATATTACAATATTACTGTTAACTATAATAACATTTAAAATGGTTTCATCAGAACACAGGATGTGGAAACCTGTCTCAGGTTAATTAGTTACCCATTACCCTGTTGGCTCTGGTCCCCAGAAAGGACATGTAGCTCTTCAGGCACCCTGGTTGTCACAGTCCCAGGGTTCAGACCCTCCTCTGCCTCCCCACCTCCCCACCTTCATCTGCTGCCCTGGGCTGGGGGCGGGGAAGGGATGCGGGAGGCTGGACTGAGTAATGCTTAATGGTTAAGAACTCAGTTACTTGTGACAGACTGAATTTAGCTAGTTCCACTAACTTTCTAAGCCTCATTTTTTTTGTAAAATGGGGCCAATAATAGTATTGGTATTATTTTCTGTACTAATAATTTCTTTATTATAATAACAGTAATGATACTTTTTTTGTACTGATAATCTCTGCAAATTAATAATTTCCACACTAATAATGCAAATATAATAATATGTGTGCTACAAATAATTTAATAGTGGTCATAATTCTGTACCAATAATACTTTCTGTACTAATAATTTCTGCCCTAATACTAATAATTTTCTGTTAAATGAGGCTAATAGTACTGCTGCTACTATAAGGTTATTCTGAGCATTAAATGAGGAAACATATACAAAGCACGGTACACAATAAATGCTTAATAAATGTTAGTTATTATTATTGATGTTGCTGTTGTCATTGTTAGTTCCCTAACCCATCTTCCCCCAGCCCTTGAACCCAGAGAAACTTGAGAATAAAACTTAAGAGGCTTGTTTTCAGCACAGTCTTGAGAAACAGGGATGATGGTCAGGAAGGAAGGAGGGGGTTTGGCCTCTCATTTGTCTCTCAACCTTGGGGAGGCAACTTCTACTTTGCCCCAGAGAATGGCGTCTTCAGGAATAATGGAGGATGCAGGACAGTGAGATCCCAAAAGAACACCAGGTCTGGATTAGAAATGAGTATTGCAAACCTTTCATGGCCATAAGTGGGCAATCTTTAGGAAGGGAATGAAAGGGAGTTGACCTTTTTATTATTGTCTCCCTCATTTGCCTTTTAGGGATGAGCTTCCTTACTGGAATAGGGGTGGGCTGATTTGACTTCAGGTTGGCCCTTTACATTACATTTCCTGCCCCCTCAACCTCACCAAGATGGCTCCCACATCTGTTTGCTTGTTTTTGCTCATTGTCTCTTTGTTTCTTCTTTAGGAGGCACCAGCAACCGAACCTGGGACCTCCCATGTGGGAGATGGTCGCCCAACTGCTTGAGCCACATCTGCTTCCTGCTCATTTGTTTTTTGCTTACTGTCTGCTCGTTGTCTTGCTCGTTGTCTTTGCTCATTGTCTGCTCATTGTTTGTCTTCTTTAGGAGGAACCAGGAATCCAACCCAGGACCTCCCATGTGAAAGGTGAGCACCCAACTGCCTGAGCCACATCTGCTCCCCTACATGTTTTTTAAATTAGATTTTTAGGATTTCTTTTTGTTTTCTGTATTTTATTTTAAATAAAGCTGTTCCTGAAACTCTTTGGCATAGAAGCTCATGAATTAAGAATCACTATTTCACATTTTTTTAAGAAGAAAAAGAAGAGAAAAATCAACTTGTCTGATTTCTCCACCACCTTGATTCTCCACTTCCAGCCTGACAGTGCCCAGTTCTGTGTCCTCAGAAGCCTGGAATATGAAAATGCAATGGAAAACTTTCCCTCCGAGCCTCCAGCAGAGGCAAAAGTATGATACCCTCCTGCTGGGTTAATCCAGTGCTCACCTCTGAATGTTGAGACCTGAGCTAGTGCAGTCTTCACCAAACAAATCCACTTTTTGGTAAAATAAAATATAATGTAGGATGATTCTTTATATGAAAAGTCTAGAAAAAGTGAATTTGTAGAGACAGAAAGCAGATCGATGGCTGCCTAGGGCTAGGAGTGGCAATTAACTGTGAAGGGGCACACAGAAATATTTTTGGGGGTTAGTGGAAATATTTTAAAACTGTAGTGAGGGTTGCACAACTCTATAGCTTCACTACAATCATTGACTTGCACATTTAACAATGAGTGAATTTTATGGTATGCAAATTATGGCTCAATAAAGCTGTTTTATTTTTGTTTTTTAAAAGATAAAGTAGGTAATATTTCTATTGGGATGCAGTAGTGATTAATATCTACATTATAGGCCTAACTCCACTTCTTCATACCATGTAAATTGTAGTAAATTACTTAATACTCCTCAGCCTCAACCGCCTCATCTGTAATGTGGACAATGACAATGTGTATCTCGTCAAGCTAAATGCCAATTAAATGAGACAACTTATATAAAACACTTAGTGCAACAGCTGGTACAGAGTCACTGCTTCTTAAAGTAGTTTATTTTCTCCTAGAAATAGAAAGTCTCAGGATGTCCTGTAGGGAGGTGTGAGTGTGGATTATTTCTTGACTTGGGGAGGGAATTTAATTCTTATGTCTCTGGACTTTTTGGTAAGAATGATCCGGAAAGAAAATGCTACCACGTTGTTTCCAGACTCTTGTGCCCACCAACGGCACTGTCACAAATGGCTCCAGAATTCTACTCCCTTCCCAGGATCCCAGGACAGTGACTTTCCTCTCCTGAGCCAGGCTGTGAGGATTAAAGGAGTGAGATTTGTTACCAGGCAGATGGAAAGGGTAGAATTTTAAAGATAATAGAAGAAAATGTCAGAGAATATTTTTGTGTCCTCAAAATGAAGACAATTTTCTTAAACAAGATCCCAAACATATAAACTATGAGGGGGAAAAATTATGAATTTGACTCCAAAAAAATAATAAGGCTTTATGTTCCATGAAGGGCACCATGGACAAAGTTAACAGAAATAGACCAAAAGAGGATGTTTGCTGGATCTAAAGCTATGAGGTATTAATATCCAGAATATACAAGGAACTCCTACAAATCAACAGAAAAAGATAGGAAATTCAGCAGAAGAATGGACAGAGGACATCAACAGATCATTTTCAGAAGGGAAAATCCTAATGGCCAATAAGTTGATGAAGACAATTAGCCTCATTACCAATTAAATAAATGAAAAATAAAATAATAATATGTCTAATGACGCCAAATTAAAAAATTAGATAGAACTTTACAACCAACTTTTTAGCAAAACATAATGTTGACTAGAATCAAGTGTTGCATTTGCCAGGCTGTGGGGAAATTCAACACTTTTGTATTGCTGGAGGAAGGGTAAACTTGTGTGATCTGGCAGTACTTAACAACCCCACACCTGAGTATATTCCCCAGAGAAACTCCCTGCTAGGTCTACAAGGAGAATGTGTATTCAGATGTTCATTGCAGCAGTGTTTGTGGTAAAGAAATCCAGAATCCATCACTAGGAGGGATAAGTAAAAACATAGTGCATGGATAGGATCGAATACTAAGTATGGAACTAGGTAGACCTTAAAAATATAGTGTTGAGTGAATAGAGCAGGTATAGCTCAGTGGTTGAGCACCTGCTTCACATGTATGAGGTCCCAGGTTCATTCCCAGGTAACTCCTAAAAAAAATTATATATATAGTGTTGAGTGAAAAAATAAGAAATAGAATAGCACACTAATATTCACAGAAATTAAAAATCCAAAAGACTTACAAAGCAACACTATATATATATTTCAATGATCCTTATACATTTAATTTTAAATATACTTTTAACATGTTAGCAGGAATACCTATGGTGGAGGAGGGAGGAATGAGAGTAAAGAGAAATAAGAGGGAAAAAATATTAGCATAAAATTTTAAAGAGTGGGGTTTTACATGGACCAGTGGAGGCAGGCACCCATAAACTGAGGAGTTTGAGTAAGAGTACCTTAACTTTATCCACCCAGTGCCTCCAATTAATTAATTAAGTTCTTCATAGCCAAATTATTTCAAAATGAAATTTTAATGTGAATTGGGCTACACTTTAACAAGATATGAGGTGAAAAGACAATGCTCGTGTTACTTTCCCTGATGATCTGGGGCTCCATCCTCCCCCAAACAATTCAGATGTAGTTCAGAGCAATGAGTGTGAAAATTGTTCCCAGGCCTGTTGGGGGAGGGAGGTAAAGAGGATACAGGCCAAAGTGTGACCAGAAACTGGCTTGGAAGATCTTTAGCCCTTAGCCCCACCCCACTCCCAGAGTTGGGAGATCCCTGAGAGACATTCCGCCAACCCCAGGGAATCCAACGCTTTCAGGGCAAGGCAGATACCCAACAGCAACAGATTTGAATAAGGAAAAATTTGATCTTGGAAAGAGGAGAATACACTAAAATTTGTTGGTATATTGGGGTTTTAAATTTTTGTCAGTGGAAGAGCTATATCCAAAACTGGGGAGATTGGAAGTAGGGGACAGGCATTCCTAGAGAGGAAATGTCTGATGTGTTGCATTATTTGGTTTTGGTCTGCAACTTAGAGTCCCAAAGGAGGAGTGAAGACTCAGACGAGAGAATTCTGGAGAACAGCAATACGACCAGAGCATGTCTGTAGGGATGAGTCAAGGTGGGGCAGGGCTAAGCATGTGCAGGCATAGATCTAACTAGGCCGACTATGAGTGGCCCTTAACAAAGTACAGATTATCCTGGGGGAGGGGGACTTTGTCAAGTCCATTAGTGTGAAAATTTTTTCCTTTTCTGAAAAGTGCTTCAAAATAGAAAACTTCAGAAGACTCTACTGGACCAAGAACCCATAGCATGTATTATTTTATAGAAGATAGAGACTAAGGATTGAAAAGAGAGGCACCTCCTGCACTGGATTCTCGCCTTGAACCAGGGGAAGAAGCCCTTGAATACGTGATCCCACGGATGTAGATATGAGAAGACTCAGGGCAATCGGAATGGCTGGCTCCAGGGCTGAAGTACAAAAGCATTCACCCAAGACCCCTATGTTTGTGAGCTCTAAGTCTCACCCATATACTCATTTAATCTAAGGTCACATGCCTCACACTCAAGGCCCAGGTAGTCAATCTCCCCTCCACAAGGCATAGTCATGCAGGAACCTCAAACTCAAATGTTCTCAGGGACCAGGCAGATGACAAACACCTCAACAGGAGCATGTGTTATCTGCCCAAAAGTATTTGAGTACAAAACTATTGTAAGCATCCTTCTAGCCAAACAAAACACATCTAAGGGACACATTTAGCTATAGGCCTCCAGTTTGTAAGCCCTGGTGAGTAAAATGGATGTAAAGTTGTCCCCAAATGCAGCAATATGGGACACAGAAGAATGTAAGTGGACCCCTCTTCCCAAGCAGCCCTCTTCGTACCCTCAGCCCTCGGATCCCGCTGAGAGGTGGAGGCAGAAATGTTCTGGGGCTGCAAAATGGTTAAAGGATATTAAATCAACCCCACCAAGAAAAAATTAGGGCATCTTCCTAGCAATATCTACAGCTGACCACTATCATGGAGGAGAGAAATTTGGGTTTTTATTTTGTATCAGGATAAAGCAATAGCAAAGTTAATATAAAATCATTATAAAATAATAATCCTTTGGGATCCCAACTTAAAATACACCTCTTAGCTTTGAATATTAGAAAAGATCACTCTCCCTCTAAATATGCAAAGAGGGAATGTTTTCTGAATTAATCCAAAAACTTTGCAGCCCTTTGGCTGAAAGGGTTACAGACTAAAAAATTCCTTTGTTACGTTTTGCCATTGTGCACTTTAAAGACAAAACTGGAGCCCAGGGAACACGGAGCCCTGATACCTGAGACCATCCCCTGAGTACAGCATCCTGCCAGCCTGAGAGACCCTGGTATAGAAGCCTTCATTGTCCAGCTTAGGTTGAGGGTTGAAATGGAAAATTGGTCCTAAGCCCATTCCTCTGAGTTTTCCTTAAAAGAAGAAGACTTCACAACAACGTGAATGTATTAAATGCTGCTGAATTGTACACTTTAAAGTGGTTAATTTTACATTATGTGAATTTCACCTCAATGAAAACTATGCAGAGAAAACACCATTAGATACACTCTGATAATAGCTTTGATGGGGAAGGGCAGAGGGCTGAGGGAACACACGACAGCATGCCAAACAATCTGGAAGAACTAGGAAAAAGCTATTGAAGATAAGACCTGAAATATGAGGGATGTCATGTCTTTCTCTGCTGGTTTTGCTGTTTGTCGTTGACAGCCATAAGATGAACAGTGTCTGGCTTATAGTGGGAATAAATATTTGTTGAATTAAAAAAAAAAAAAAAGATGCAGAGTTCTATATGTTTTTGAGGTTCATTGCTATCTTCATAATATTAAATCCCCATTAGTGCCTCCCAAGTATTTTTAATTTTCACTGTGGCTACAAGTTAAGACACATAGTAAACTGCTTAACAAAAAAAGTAAAATTAGGGGAAATTTCCCATTTTCAGCATTTTATAATAAGATGAACTAGTTAATTTATCTCATTCTATTTAACCCCACACTACAGAGCACAGTTCTGAGTCCTTCTTTCCTTGTCCTCAGTTTATACGTGTGCTTCTGGCTTCTAGAACCCAGGTAGCCTGTGCTTTTGTGTGGATGACCTACTGCTGTGGGTGATTCACGATTCCAGGTATTCCAGCAATGGAGATACTACTCAAGTAACCAGTGAATGTAGGACTACAAACCCACAAGTGCACCAACAGAAAGAAACATGGGAGGTATGTGAGGTGGATTCCTACCAGACTGGGAGTTTAGGAAAGATTTCCCCCAGTGGATGGGACCTGAGAGCAGATAAATGAGCCCATATTCATGGGGAGAAGGGAGGAAGTGTTCCAGCTTGCAGGGACGTCCTGAGACAGAAGAGAGGAGGGTGTGTTGGCAGAACCCGAAGTCGACCAGGGTGGCTGGAGTGGAAGGTAATGGGAGGAAGCAGAGGCGTGCAGGGCAGACTCCCCGGGGCTGAGTGGGCCACAGTGAGAAAGCCACGTATAGGGTGTTGTTCCAGGAATTTTAGAAAACTTTTTATTTTGAAATACTTTCAAACTTACAGGACAGTTTCAAAAACAATACAAACTCCATAGAGAGAACTCCAACATACCCATACCCCCCAGATACCCAGACCCATAAATTTGAACATTTTGTCACATTTGCCATATCATTCTATCTGTCTATCTGTCTTTGTCTATGTCCCGATCCATTTTCTGAACACGAGTGTAGGTTGTATACATCACGTTCTTTGAACACTTCATACTGCCATGTACATATCCTAAGAACAAAGATATTCACTTATGTAACCACCTTAAATGCAGATATCAAGTTCAAGAAATGTAACTTTGATGCAGACCTAACCATCTATATTTCAACTTTTTTGTATATCCTAATAATATCCCTCTGAGCCCTTTCTCCTCCCTTACTAGACCCCATCAGGATCAAGCATTGTATTTAATTGCCATGTGTCTTTACTTGAACTTTCTTTTTAAATTGTGGAAACATATGTACAACATAAGCTTTCCCATCTTAACCACTCCCCAGTATACCGTTCAGTGGGATTAATGACATTCACAATGTTGCAATCCGGTCACCAACTTCCATCACTAAAACGGTCCCATCTCCCCAAAAAGAAACCTTATATCCACTATGCATTAACCCCCCATTTCTTCTGCTCCCTGGCAACCTGTACTCTAATTTCTGTCTTTATGAGCTTATATATCCTCCAGTATTTTCTTTGTAGCTACCATGGGGCTAAAATTGAACATGCTAAATCTATAACAATCTCCTTTGCTTTGATATAGATTTAACTTCAGTAGTATATACAAACTATATTCCTATACCCCTTCATCTTCTTACCTTTCTGTAGTTTTTGTCACAAATTACACGTTTATACATTAGGAGTCCAAAACCATTGATTTGTCACTATACTTTATGCATTTGCCTTTTAGATCCTGTAGGAAGTAAAAAAAAGTAGTAATACAAGCCAAAAATAAAATAGTACTGGCATTTATATTTACCCATATCATTACCACCACCACAATCTTTATTTCTTCATGCAGCTTCAATCTATTGTCTATTGTTCTTTCCTTTCAACCTGCAGAACTCTTTTCAGCATCTCTTTTAGGGCCAGTCTAGTGATGAATTCCCTCAGTTTTAATCTCTCCCTCATTTCTTTTCTTTTCTTTTTTTTATTAGAAAAGTTGCAGGTTTACAGAACAACCATGCATAAAATACAGGATTCCCATATACCATCCTATTATTAACACTTTGTGTTGGTGTGGTACATTTGTTACAGTGGATAAAAGCACATTTTCATAGTTTACTATTTTTTTTTTTAAAGATTTATTTATTTACTTTATCCATTTTAAATGCCCCCTTCCCCATTTGCTGTTTTGTGTCCATTCTCTGGGCAATTCTCTGTGTCTGTTTCCTGCCATCTCTTCTCATCCTCCTCCTCCAGTCTTCGATCCTGAAGACCTCCAACGTAGGAGAGAGGTGTTCTGTCACCTGCGCCACCTCGGTTCCTGGTTTTCGGAGCTTTCGAAGCATCTCATCTTGTCTCTCCCCTGCGTCTCTCTCCTGTTAAGTCATCATCTTGCTGCATGGCTCCCAGGGCCTGGCGGCTCACTGGCACACAGAGCCTGGCAGCGCATGCACCTTCTATATATTTTTTTTTAATTTTACCGGGAGGTCCCGGGGATCGAACCCAGGTCCCTCCATATGGCAGACGGACGCCCAACCATTTGAGCCACATCCACCCCCCAACATAGTTTAACTATTAACTATAGTCCGTGACTTAACTTTTGGTTCACTGTTTGTGTTGTGCAGTTCCATGGACTTTTTTAAAAAGAATTTTAATCTCATACCATATATACAACCTAACATTTCCCCTTTTTACCACAGTCAGTTATATGTTTCAGTGCTGTTATTTACATTCACAATGTTGTGCTACCATCACCAGCATCCATTACAAAAACTTTTCCATCATCCCAAATTAAAAGTCTGTACAGGGGAGCAGTTGTGGCTCAAGCAGTTGAGCACCTGCTTCCCACATGGTAGGTCCCAGGTTCAGTCCCCCGTGCCTCCTAGGGGCAAAGAAACAAACAACAAGGAAACAAACAAAAGGAAACCAACTCGGGGGAACCAATGTGGCTCAGTGGTTGAATGCCGGCTTCCAACATACGCGGTCCAGGGTTCAATCCCCAGGCCCCATACAAAAAAAAAAAACAACTCTGTACAGGGAGCAGATGTAGATCAAGTGGTTAAGCGCCTGCTTCCCACATACAAGGTTGTGGATTCAATCCTCGGTACCTCCTAAAAACAAACAAACAAAAAAAAAAAACCACAACTCTCGTTGGGGAGCAGATGCAGCTCAGTGGTTGAGCACCTGCTTCCCATCTTCCCATGTACAAGGTCCTGGATTCAATCTCCAGTACTTCCTAAAATATATATATATATACATTTTAAGCCTGGACTCTTGATTCCCTACCCTCACCCCATTCCTTGGTTACCTATTGTATTAGTCAGCCAAAGGGGTGCTGATGCAAAGCACCAGAAATCTGTTAGCTTTTATAAAGGGTATTTATTTGGGGTAAAAGCTTACAGTTACAAGGCCCTAAAGAGTCCAACTCAAGGTACCATAGAGGTACTTCCTCACCAAAGTCTATTGCCACATGTTGGAGCAAGATAGTGGGTGATGTCTGTTAGTGTTCAGACTTCCTCTCTCTCAAGGCTCCATGAGACTGGCTTTTTCCGATCTCAGCTGTAGGCTAGAGGGCTTGATACTTTCTGGGCCTGTTTAGCTGCTCAGGGTTCTAGTCTTTTCAGCTGCAAACTATCAGGAAAATGGCTCATCTTTTTCTGGTGCCCCAGGATCAAGTTCTCTCCTCTGCCATGTCTATGGAACTCTCTCTGTTCCCACGAATATTCTTCTGCCTCCTTGATTGAGTGTCCATTTATATACCCCAACAAGGGGGCAGGCACTCAACCCTGCACACTCTAACGAAGTGGTCGAATCAAATCCCTAATCTTAACATAATCAAGTAAATGTAAAACCCTTTCATTTAAACAATCAAAGGGTATCTTGCCCAGAGGAACAGAACAATTTGCAAACATAATCTATATTTCTTTTTGGACTTCATAAACAATATCAAACTGCCACATCTGTATTCTAGATTCTGACTCTATGAGTATGCTTACACTAAGTATTTCATAGCAATTAGATGATTCAATATTTTTCCTTTCGTGTCTGGCTTATTTCACTCAATATGATATCTTCAGGGTTCATCCCTATTGTCACATGTATCAGAACTTCATTCCTTTTTATGACTGAATAATATTCCAATGTGTGTATATCCTACATTTTTTAATCCATTCATCTGTTGATGAACATTTGGGTTGCTTCCATCTTTTGGCAATTGTGAATAATGCCACTATGTGCAAATATCTATTCGAGTCCCTGTTTTCAATTCTTGTGGGTATATACCTAGTAGTGGAATTGCCAGGTCATATGGTAACTCTATACTTAGATTTCTGAAGAACCACCAATCTGTCTTCCACAGCAGTTGCACCATTTTACATTGCCAGCAGCAATGAATGAGTGTTCCTATTTCTCCACATCCTCTCCAACACTTGTAACTTTCCTTTTTTTTTTAGTAGCAGGCATTTTAATGGGTGTGAAATGGTATAGCATTATTGTTTTGATTTGCATTTCTCTAATGGCTACTGATGTTGAGCATCTTTTCATGTGCTTTTTGGACATTTGAATATCTTCTTTGGAGAAATATCTATTCAACTCTTTTGCCTGTTTAAAAATTGGGTTGTTTGTCTATTTGTTGTTGAATTGAAGAATTTCTTTATATATTCTGAATATTTAACCCTTATTGAATATGTGATTTCCAAATATTTTCTCCCATTGTATAGGCTATCATTTTACTTTCATGATAAAGTTCTTTGATACATAAGAGTTTTTAATTTTGTTGAGGTCTCATTTATCTATTTTTTTTTCTTTGGGTATAAAGTCTAAGAAACCATTGCTTAGCACAGGTCCTGAAGATGCTTCTCTGTGTTTTCTTCTAGAAGTTTTATGGTTCTAGCTCTTATATTCAGTTCTTTGGTACATTTTGAGTTGATTTTTGTTTACGTTATGAGGTAGCAGTCCACCTTCATTCTCTGGCAAATGGAGATCCAGTTTTTCAGCACCATTTGTTGAAGAGAATATTCTTTCCCAATTGAGAGGCCTTTGCCCTCTTGTCAAAAATCAGTTGGTTTGGAAAAATAACAACTAATGTAACTTATGGATTATGGTTAGCAGTAATATTGTAATATTTTTGCAGCAATGGCAAAGAAGATATTATATCAATTTTAAGGTACAACAATAGGGTGATATAAGGGAGTATGGGATTTTTCCTTTTGGAGTAATGCAAACGTTCTAAAATTGACAGAGGTGATGACAGCACAACTCTGTGATGAATATGAGAACCACTGAGTCTGCACTTTGAATGGATTGTACAAAGCATGGGACTGTATAACACAATGAATCCTGTGGTGGAAGATGGTTAACAGAACAAATATGAGAACATTCTTTCATGATCTATAACAGTTATATAAGACTAATACAGGGTGTCATTAACTGAGTGGGTTGGGGGAAAATACACCAAAAGCAAGATATTGGCTATAATTAGTAATAATGTTTTGACAATGCTCTTTCATAATTTGTGACAATTGTTTCACAACAATGTGAGGTGTTGGTAGTGGGGTAATGTATGGGAGCCCTGTATGATGATATGCGTGTTTGTGTCATAAGTTCACAACTTATACTATACACTTATTGTTTATGGATGTTCATGCATGAATGATAAACTTCAATTTCAAAAAAAGTTTAAAAACCTACATGTGATGCTGGAGTTTCTTAGGTATACTTCCAGAGACTGGAGCCTCCCGCCTACCTATGTGCCAGGTGTGCATGAAATCTAGGTGGAGCTGCAACTCCTACCCTACAGCTCAATGGACTCATCCAAGTCACCTGGTGAGGAGACAACGATGGGAAATGGCCATCCCAGGGAATGGAGAGGGCCTGCATCTGCAGGCAGGATCATCCCACCCACCATATCCATGGGATATAAGCCCTCTCTCACTTGGAGTTGGAGTGGACATCACCATCCCAGTCGCCTCTGGATTGGGGGAAGAACTATGGACTAGAGTGGACTTGATGGTATTCTCTTGCTCACATATGGTGATTCTTGCAATGCAAGAAATTATAACAATGAGGTGGAGCCAGTGGCCACTTGACAGTTTTTTGGGTAGGGAGGGGATGAGCAGTTGAAATACAGGGGCTTCTTTGGGAGTTGGAGGTTGTCCTGAGTACTGTTGTGGCAATGGATGTAGGCCATTTTAAATCAGCACACACCACTCAGAACTGAGTGGGAGAGAGTGTGGTCTACAGTGTGAACTGTGGTCTATGGTTGGTGGCAAGGCTCCAGGATGTGTAAGTTCATTGAGGTTGGTGGGCCACACTATGGGAGATGTTTGTGTTGGATGTGGTGGGAGGTGTGGGAGGTGGGCAACATGGGAATCCGAGTGGGTTCCGTATAATATTTTAGGTAATCTAAGCACCTCTTAAAATATATGTATATATATATATATATAAAATAACATTTTTGTAAGCAAATACACATATATGCATATATATTTATATATCATTTTACAAATGTTTGTATGTATTGTGAGAATTTTGATTTTTACCCATAATAAAAAAAATAAAAAAATAAAAAAAATAAAAAAATAAAAAAAATAAAAAAAAAAGGTTTAAAAAAATCAATTGGCCATCAATGTGAAGGCTGATTTCTGAGCTCTCAATCTGATTCCATTATGTATATGTCTGCCTTTGTTCCAGTACCATGCTGTTTTGTTTACTGTAGCTTTGTAATAAGTTTTAAGATTGGAAAGTATGAGCCCCCCTTCTTTTTCAAGATGGCTTTGGCTATTCAGGTCTCTTACCCTTCCATATAAACTTCATGATTGGCTTTTCCATTTCAGAAAAGAAGGTAGTTGGAATTTTGATTGGGATTGTGTTGAATCTGCAAATTGTTTGGGGTTGAATTGACGTCTTAACAGTATTTAGTCTTCCAATCCGTGAACATGAAATGCCCTCCTATTTATTTAGTGCCAAGTCAGGGCTTATCCAATGAGTTTAGAGAATAGCTCCAGGCCAAAACACAGGGGCCTCCCTGATCTTTTCTGTGCATGCGTTTGTCTTGGACATGCATATGTGGCCCTAGGAACTCCCCCCATTTACACGGTTCCAAATGTCCCTTCTTCTCTAGAAAACAGTTCTCTCATGGTCCTGGGCACTGCACTGAATGTTCTTCAGTCAGCAATCCCTTGCCTCAGGCAGCATGATTTGACTGCTCTTCAGAGTTCTGTTGGAGAGCTCTGTGAACTACCTTCTACACACAGGGCAAGTACGGAGTGGCAAGTCTGTCAGGCCATCACCAGTTGGATTGGGCCAGACACATTCCCAGTATGTGTGCAATGGCTACTGTGCTCCTTCTAGAACTGGGACCAGGGATCTATACTGGGAGCAGAGGCCATCTCCAGGCCAAGCTAGTGAAGGGACAAGCGAGGAGGGTACCTTGAGATCCTACTGGGTTTTGTTGTTTGTTTGTTTGTTTTTTAAAGATGTATTTATTTATTTTTCCCTCCCTCCCTGTAGTTTTGGGCTTGCTATCTGCTCTCTGTGTATTCTTCTGTGTCTGCTTGTCTTTTCTTTAGGCGGCACCAGGATCCGATCCTGGAGCCTTCCCAAGTGGAAAGAAGAGGCTGCTCAATCTCTTGTGTCACCTCAGTTCCCTGGTCTGCTGCATCTCTTAGTATCTCTCTTCTGTGTCCCTTTTTGTTGTGTCATCTTGCTGCACCAGCTCTCCCCATAGGCCAGCACTCCGCACGGGCTAGCACTCCTGTGTAGGCCAGCACTCTATGTAGGTGGGCTCTCTGCTCAGGCCAGCTCACCACTTGGACCAGCTTGCTTTTCACCAGGAGGCCCCAGGAATCGAACTCTGGACCTCCTATAGGAGAGACGGGAGCCCAATTGCTTGAGCCACATCAGCTTCCCCCTACTGTTTTTAAGTAGCCCTTTTCTTGATTTGTTGTTTGTCCTGTTTCTGCAGGTCTTTTTTTCTTTTTCTTTTTCTTTTTCTGGAGCTTTGAGAAATGTATCTGCCAGTTCTTTCTGGTTTTTTGGTTGTTTAAAGCTTCTGTGGAGAGTTCAGAGACCTGACAAGTCTCATTCCACTATCTTGATTGGGGCAGGACCCACCATAGGATTTTGTGGGATCTATTTTATGTTGTGAAATGATGACACTGCTGCCATATGGTCAGAGAGTAGAGGGTCTGAGCAGGTGCAGGGCAACCAAAGGTAGCTCCTGCTATAAGTGAGGAGTAGGTGGTAGTAGTTTGGACTAGTGGGGACAGTGGAGATGGATGGAGGTAGGCAGATGTGAGAGCTATTGAGAAGGTAAAATCACTAGAGCAGGTGGGTGGTTGGATGGGAGGGGCAAGGGAGAGGGAGATGTCTGGGCTGAGTCCTGGCTTCCTTGCTTGAGCATTGTAATGTGTGAAGGTACATTCTTATAGACAGTGAACATTGGAAGAATGTATTTGAGACTAAGAACATGAGTTCAGTCTTTGACAAGTTGACTTGGAAGTACCTCTGTGATATCTGAGTGACCCCTGCCTCTGTCTCCCAGTTCACAGATCCTAGTTGTGATTGTTAAGGCATGAAGTGAGCTCCCAGGTGTAAGGGGACAGAAGGGAGCTTCTTGGAATCACTTTGCCTCCATTTTCCACCCCCTCCCTGGTGCCTTTCCAAGGACTCCACTGCAAGATTGTTTTTGTTTTTTTGTTTTGTTTTCGTTTTGTTTTTTAAAGATTTATTTTATTTATTTATTTCTCCCCACCCCCTCGTTGTTTGCACTTGCTGTGTCTGTTCATCTTCCTTGTTTCTTTAGGATGCACCAGGAACCAAGCCCAGGACCTCTGATGTGGGAGGGAGGTGCCTAATCGCTGGAGCCACCTCCATTCCCTGCTTTTTGTTGCGTCTCTCATTATGTTTTTCTTCTTGTGTCTCTTGTTGCATCATCTTGTTGCATCAGCTTTCTGCACCTGCCCATTGCGTCAGCTCTCTGTCTTGCTCATCTTCTTTGGGAGGCACCGGGAACCTTCGCTCTCTGCTTTGTTGTGTCTCTCATTATGTTTTTTCTTTGTGTCTCTTGTTGTGTGATCTTGTTGTGTCAGCTCGCCGCACCTGCCTGTCGCGCCAGCTTGCTGTCTTCTTTAGGAGGCACCAAGAACCGAACCAGGGACCTCTCATATGGCAGGCAGGAGCTCAATCGCTTGAGCCACATCCATTTCCCTGTTTTTCATTCTGTGTTTGAAGAAGGAGAAACTTGATTCTCCTCTTTTGAGAAAAAAATAGTTGGACTTCTTAACATAGATATGGTATACCATGTCCTCTTTCCTTTCCTATTTTGAAGGGAATGGCCATTCATCATAAACTTATAGAATAAGATACAGCAGGAGGCAAGGAAGAGAGCCAGATCTGTGAGAACAATCTTGGAGGATGAGGGCTGGCCTGAGGAGTGAGTCTGCCTCCCGCTCTATAATTCAGCCAGACGGAATGTCTTTCAGTTCCTTGAACATGCCATACTTCCTGTCCTCTTAGGACCTCATACCTGTTCTGCCCCTTCCTCTCCCATACTCCTTTCATCTGGATGAGCCCTTAATCATGTTTCATTCTGTTCTCAGACATCACTTCCTTCAGGAGGTCTTTTCTGATGTCTCATGGTTGAGTTCAGTGTCTGTGGTAGACACTGCTAATAGTGTACACAAAATCCTTTCTCTTCTTTCTTTCTTGGTACCAGATCCCCTGATGTTTAATTGAACATATGGCTGCTTGGAATAAAGACTACATTTTTCAGCTTCTTTTGTAGGTAGATGTGGCTGTTTGGCTAAGTTCTGGCCAATGACATGAAAGTGGAAATGTTTGCTACTTCTGGGATGTAATCTTATAGGGAGGGGCTTTTCACCTCCTTCCTCCATTTGAATATGATGGCAACTGAATTTCTATCCACCAGCTTGGATCATTAAGATACAGGCCATATCTTAGGGATGGTGGAGACTTGATTGGGAGAGGGGTTTGGTTCATTTCCTAAAGAAATTGTGGACCTACAAATATATATGAGAAAAATAAACTTAAATCTTGGTTAAGTCACTGTTATTTTGGGGTTTAGGCCACATGCAGCCAAATCTAAGCCTAACTTATCCAGTGTCCCTTCCATATATTTATTCCTATTTTTAAAAGCATACCCTGGGGAAGCGGCTGTGGCTCAATCAGTGGGGCTCCCGTTTACCATATGGGAGGCCCCGGGTTCGGTTCCCGGGGCCTCCTGGTGAGGGCGGGCCTGCCGGCGCGGCGTGGTTGGCTGGCCCGGCGAGCATGAGCAGCAAGGGGGGGATAAATGAATAAATAAATAAAATCTTAAAAAAAAAAAAAATAAAAGCATACCCTGAATAATCATTGTCTGCTTACTAATCTGAGTGAAACAACTTCTGCCCTGCCAGAGCTTGTACTCTTCACACTGGGTGCCCCTAACACACTCCATCACTCACAGGGATTCTTCTCTCTATATATATATTTTTTTTTTTCAGGATTCCATCATTTATTTAAAACAAAGCCACTAAAGTGTGTTAATCTGAAGAGGGTATGCCTGCTTCATCATAGATAATATCACACATCTCCTAAGATAAAAACAAGGATGGCTTTTCTTCCTGTGCTCCTGACTTCTCCTAAGCTTTGAAATCCTCCAGTTTTTTCTTTAGAGACTGGTGAAGTAACCATCTGGTTCAATCCCTGCTCTCTGCAATTTTTCATGATCATTTCAAGCCTGAACACTGATCAGGTTGTCCCTCGATTTTCTGCTCAGGTACAGAATTAAACTCCTGGAAACCCAGAAACTTACAGGTGTCCGCAGCACAGACATGCCTGCCGTTTTTAGTTTTATCCAAACGAAAGAAGAACACCAATCCTAACCACTTCTCTACCTCCTGGAGGCTCATTTGGAATTCATTTAAATGGGATTGAAAACCAGTGACCTCGCTGGGCACCATGAGCGCCCCTAGCAACCATGGTTCATTAAACACTGGGCTTCAGAGAGCCAGGGTCACCTAATAAAGGCTTCAGGGGACGTCAACACTGTCCTCACCAATGACCTGATAACTGTTTTCTTTCCATCATCTCCAGTCTGAGGTAAGGTCAAAGGTTCAGGTACTATCCAAACACCTTCAAACCTCTCTATCAGTTCTTGACAGAACATATCTATCCCATTATCTTATTTTTGGACATGCGTTCAAGAAGCCATTAGGAACGGATGTGGCTCAAGCGGTTGAACATCTGCTTCCCACATGGGAGGTCCCAGGTTTTGTCCCCAGTGTCTCCTAAAAACAAACAAACAAACAAAAACAAAAAGCAAGCAAACAAATGAAAAAAACAACACAGGAGCGCTGATGTGGCTCAGTGATTGAGCACCAGCTTCCCACCAACAAGGTCCCGGGTTCAATTCCCGGCCCAGGTACCAAAAACAAAGACAAAAACAAAACAGAAAAAAACCCATTTAGGTACCCACTTTGCTTGATCATAAGATGGGGCATGATTAGTTTAACACCTAATCTCTGTTCCAATGAAAGGGAATCCAAATTGTCCAAGAAAGCCTTTTTGGCAGGTCCATCTGGCTCAGCCAATGCTGCCTTAGCACCCCAATTCCAGACGACCTGCAGGGCTATGAGTCCAGCCCACTATAGCTCCGGCCATGATGCCTCTCAAAAAGCCAGGACCCTCTGAGTCAGGAAGCAGAATCCTTCTCGTAAGTGTTCTTGCAAGTGTTGAAGAAGTAACTGGAAAGCCAAGCCCAGCTATCCAAAGGCTATTCTGTGGACCCATTCAAATGTTGCTTCCCAGGCTCAGGGTTCACAGTCTCTAGGTGATGTTATGGTTAGGCTTGTCCCCATTTCTCCTCTAGTGTGATTCCTCTCTCTTCTGCTGCCCTTGGAAAAAACAGTAAGGCAGGAAAGCATATATAATAAATGCCTTATAACTGGCATTTCCTAGTCTGCATGTCCTGATGTTGTGGTATTTGGAAAATCAAAAGTAATTTTTAAAATTCTGATGATTTGGCATTTGGAATACTGAAAGCAATCTGGAAAGTCCAATAGCCAACATTTGTGTCTCCACCACCAGCTGCAGAAACAGATTGTCAGGATAAATTTCATTTGGATCAGAGGAGTGAGTGGATCTGGGTGGATGAGCTCACTGGTAGCAGCATTAACGAGTTTTAATGACACACTCTTAAGAAGCTCTAGTAGTGCATCTATGCTGATTAATTCATTGTTTTGTGTGTGTGTGTATGTGTTTCTTTTCCCAGAGCCTTTCAGAGATCAAATACTGTGTGATGATTCTTTTACAACACAGGGTTCCTGCTTTAATCAGCTCATCTCTAATTAATAAAGGTTTCAAGTATAAGTAACAATGGCCAAGAGACAGCTAGAAAGTGTATAACCTAGACAATTTCCTAGAAATCAGAAATAAAGACAATTAAACATTATCAACAGAATAATGTCCAAAAGTCAGGACAAATCTGATGATCCTATAGAGTTGAGGTTCTGATTATGCTGGATTTTTGGACTTTCACTGTCTTAAACCAGCAAAAGCTGCAATAAAGCTCTTCTTTGGGGAAAATAAATCTTTAACAATTCAATGACCAGTTAGTTTACTCTGTACTATTCTACCTAATTCACCTTCTCCAGCTCCAAAAGCACACCCACACGTCACACCTTGGGACAAGACTCCTCTAAGACTCCTTTCAAGGGACTCCACAAATTAGCCTCACTTCCCAGAGTGCCTCCACGAAGGTTTATGCTTACTACTTATCCAAACCTAGCCTGTAGTACAGGGGTCAGAGAATTCAACTTAGCACTATATATTCATGAACAGTCATCAGTGAAAAACTATAAAATAAATGGAAGTCAAAATAATACCAGCCCAAATAAATGACTCCACTCTCTTCAGCTTTACCACCTTTACCCCTACACTGACTGTGCACATAATACTCTAGTTACTAACTTCTACCCACCTAGCTCCAGGGACTGCAGTAAGACTGAAGTGGCAGTGGCCTCCTTATCACACAGGAGTCTTTCCTTGTAGCTTTCTAAGGGGAGGGCTGTACTTAAGGGATGGAAGGGTTTTACTTAAAGGAGGATTCCAGCAAGAACTCTTTGCCCTCAAGGTCCTTCTCATACATTGAATTAACAATGACGAAATCATTTCGGGGTGCTTGCTATGTGCCAGGCACTATTCTAGGCACTTAAAGATACTATGGGATTTTAAAAAATTGGGTCCCTGCTCTCAAGGAATTAAAGCCCACTGAATGATAATAGCTAATGCTTATTGAGCACCTGCTGTATGCTTAGTATACATGCCTTATTTAATCTACAGTCCTATAAGGCAGAGGGTTACTGTCATCTCCATTCTGCAGATGAGGATGGGGCACAGAAAAAGGACTAACTCCAATGTTTACAAGCAAACATATGCTAGAGCTGGGCTTGACCCCCAGGCAGCCTGACTCCTGAGCTCATACTCTTAACTATTATGCCTTATCTCCCCTCTACTGCTCTCTGTGGGTCACACTCTAGAAGCAGCGAGAGAGATATGGGCAGGGAGCTCATCAGGCACTTCCAGGAAAAAGAGAACTACCTTCTGAAGATAAGGACAAGAATGAGATGAGAAAAATGCTTCTCTAGGAGAAGGCATCAAGAGGAGGTGGCGGGCTTCTGAGAGATTTGGAGTTTTATTCTTTCTCTTTGAGTTGAAACTATATCACATAAGCTAATGAGGAGAGAATGGAAGGGTAAGAAATCTTGTGCTCATTCCCCCATTTGTCTGTCTAATTCTAAGTCTGCATCTAAGAGAACACGACGAGTTGGGAGCAGGAATGGTAGAAGTATCTCTCCCCAAAGAGGATCTGTGGCATGGGCACCAATGGAGAGAACCAGATTTGCCATAACGCTATGAGGCCAGAACTTGTCTTTTTGACTGGCTGGAAGTCTCTCTAAGATCGTGGTTGGCAGAAGCCAAGTGCTTCCGGGAAGTGAGGTTGAGAAGAATTCTGTTGAGGCTGTTTTCCGGCTATAGATCAGGTCCTGAGAGTAAAACTTGTCAGAAGCATATTTTCACGGCCTGAAAGCACTCAACTCACGTTGCCCAGTTTAAGGTAGGGACTCAAGTCCACCTGACATCTGCCTGCTAAAGCATTACCGCCTACCACCTTCCTAGAACCAAAAAGCCAGTTCCCAGGCCAATATTTCAGGAAGCAGCTGGGTCTAAAAATAGGTTCAGCAACCTGCTACAGGAAGCGTGAGAGGAGGGTGTCAGGACCTAGTGCCTGGAGAGTCAGGGTCAAAAGCAGTGCTGGCTAACAGTGGAGCCAGTGGTTTAGAGTCAGGCAACCAAGGGTGAATGAGTTGCCTCATCTTTAAAATGAAAATAATGAGAGTACAGTCAGAAAAGGTGGTTGTGATAATTGAATGAGTTAATATAGTGTGTTCACACCTTGTCTGGCACCTAATATATTCTTGACAAATGTTAGCTGTCTTCAACACCGTCATCACCATCACGATGGCTCTTCCACTTATCAGCTGTGTACTCTGGGACAAGTTATTTAACATCTCTAAGCCTCAGATCCCTCATCTCTACATTGGAGATTTTTTTTAAAAATAGTTATTTTGGGGGATATGCTGAGGATGAAACGAGATGATGTACATAAAGCACCAAACACAATGCCTGGCAAATAATAGCAGTTCACTGAGTAGGCATACTACCTGCTGGTATTAAGAGCCTTTCTTTTTTTGATTTGTAGTCAGAACATGTTATTCAGATGTAGGCATGAATATGACTGGAGGAAAACTCCAAAGTCTGCCCAATGAGAAAAGTCTATGGAAAAGACACTTTAGTTTTCAATGGGGGTGTTTTTTCTTTTCATTTTCTGTATGGTCCCATATGACATCTCCCTAAGAGCTCAGATTTACTTGGTAAATGCAGTACCACATGTTAAGGTAATGTTTGCTATCGAAGAAATCACAGAAGATTAAAGATTTTAGGGACCTGTGGATGTAGGGTTGTCACATTTAGCAAATACATTATCTGATAATCCTATATGGATGTTAATTTATTTCCTTGTAAACCCAAGCTAGGGGTTGACTTGTGCTTTGTGACTTTCTGTGAGGTCACAGAATGCAAATTCAAGGACTTCTCAGAGAAAAAGAGATGCTATAGAATTCGAGTTCGATTTCTCAAGGTAGAGAGTGATCAGTAGGAACTCCTCCTATAAGTGATATTGGTCATAGATACAAACAAACTGGATCCTGGAGTTTAGACCCAAAGACAAAAGTCCTGGGATGATTTCCTCACGGCTTCTCTTCATTATTATTTCCTATTAATATCAGTAGAGTGCTGCACATCCCCCCCCACCCCCTTTGTTCCCACCATAAGCCCACGACATTCTCTCTCTCAAGAAACAGTACAAAAAAAAAAAAAAAAAGAAAAAAGAAACAGTACAGGGGGGTGGATGTGGCTCAAATGGTTGGGCGTCCGTCTGCCATATGGAGGGACTTGGGTTCGATTCCCGGGACCTCCCGGTAAAATTTAAAAAAAAAAAAAAAAAACAGTACAGGCTCTCCACAGCTAAAGTGAAAATGGCTTCCTAAGAGATTAAGTAAATCTAATGCAAACCTGGCCTCCTGAGCTCCATTTTCTTCAACTCATAATATTCAGGAGTTATTTAATTTCTTCTTCCAAACTCCAATGGCATTTTCCAGTGACTCTACTTTTGGAAGGAAAATGCAGGTGGCAGAGCAAGCAGCAGGGGGCATGTCAAGTTAAATACCTTTAGCTAGAACCCAGGGTAGCATACTTACTTGTAAGTGTGTTTTTGCTGGGACAAGAGGAACAGATCTCAGAAAAGTTCAGGCTGTAGACTCCTCCTGACATTTCATCAACTACCCGACCCTAAAATATTTTCTTCTGCAGGTTAGGCCTTGAGATAAGGCCATGTGTATGTGCACATGTGTGACTAGAAATTTCACATCCTTATGCCATTATTGGCTGAGGTCACCCGGAGCTTGCCTTCATGGCAATGACTTTCAGAGCCTGGCAGCTAAGATGTGGGAGGAAAAATGGCTTGATTCATTCCCCATCTCCCTCCCAGCCTGAGTCAGGCAATTAGGAGAGACCTCAGCAACACATCCAGGCCAGAGCCTCCCACTCAGCTCCTAACCCCTCCCACATCCCCTCCAGTTCGGTGCTCATGGTCTGTTAGTGGCCCTTCTTCCTGGCTGGGCCCACACCATCTGAGGGGTGTCTCAAGGCTTTTAGGGTGATACAATCCATCTCTCTGCTCCCAACAGGACTGACTACACCTGAACCACAGGTGCAGAGGTAGAAGGAATAGTGGCCTTTCTCCAAGTCCTGGGTCATCCTTCAGCTAAAACTCCTCATATTTCCCTCTGCCTTCCAGCCTAGGTGTCAGGAAAGGTTATTTTTTACCAAATCAGGGAATTAAAGATTCCTTCTGAGATGCTCTGCCTTTAAAGGTCTTCTTTCTTGGTACTCATTCCTGACAGTGCAGAAAGCTGAAAGGGACAGAGGGGGTACTTTGCTCTATACCAAAAGCTGGTTAAAAGGACTAAAGAGGGTGAATTATGGTTTACTGAGCTTCCCCCAAAGACCCTGTTCAGCAGAGAGACTGAAGTGGAATGAACAACCTTGAGAAGTCATAAAATTCAGCCTTCTGCCTTCTGGAGCACTGACAATCTAATAAACTGTGACCTTGGCCTTGAATTTCTCCACTTCAGTTTGGGGACCATCTTCAAAGCTTGTGAATTAAGAGAGGACTATTTGATAACATCCATTTTTTGGACAACACACGGGACCCCAGGATTCTCCATCCATACATACCTGAGCCTGCTTCCAGGCCCAACATGGACCTTTTCCTGATCTGTTCTTCCAAGGGTGAACCTGATGCTGATATGTGCACCCCAGTCTCCAGGGGTAAATAAAGAGTAGGTGTTTGTTTGGAGGGGAAAGCAGATTGGATACATGGACTAAGGAGTCCATATAAATGCACGAGGCCCCTGCTGGTACAGATGGGTCTGGAATCGCAGGTGGGAAGAACAAGCAAAGCAGGATGATGCCCACACTGGGGCTGGCTCTCCCCCTGCAGCTGTGTTCTGGCAAGGACCTCCAAGGAGTCCAGGAATTCTAAATTCAGACCTAGACTTCCATGGTGTTCCCAAGATGTTTTTGTCAAAGTAGGAGATTTCATATTTTATTTAATGATTTACTAGCTTGATTTATAACTTTTAAATATTTGGACATGATTTGCGAGCATTTCTGCATGCTTGTCTTAGAGCCTGCAACACCCCACCCTCCACCCTGCTACCTTCCAGGAGAGAAAACTTCACAACCCAAACGTCTCAGAGAGTGTATGAGGTCCAGCTGAAACCTCATGCTGAATAGCCTGACACTTGTTCCACTCTCCAAATCTCCCTGCTTTGGCCTCCAAGAGTGAGTTAAAGACTCAACCTTGGGAAGCAGATGTGGCTCAGGTGATTGGGCTCCCTCCTACTATGTAGGAGGTCTGTGGTTCAGTTCCCTGTGCCTCTTAAAGAAGACAGCAAGCTGGAGTGACGGGCAGGCACAGCAAGCTGACACAGGATGATACAACAAGAGACACAGGAAGAAACACATAATGAGAGACACAACAAAGCAGGGAGCAGAGGTTCCCGGTCCCTCCTAAAGAAGACGAGCAGGACGGCGAGCTGACATGACAAGATGATGCAACAAGAGACTCTAGGGAAAACATAATGAGAGACACAACAAAGCAGAGAATGGAGGTGGCTTAAGGGATTAGGCACTTCCCTCCCACATCAGAGGTCCCAGGTTCGGTTCCCGGTGCCTCCTAAAGAAACAAAGAAGATGAACAGACACAGCATGCACAAACAATGAGGGGGTGGGGAGAGATAAATAAAATAAATCTTAAAAAAAAAAAAACCCTCATCCTCCTGGCCACATGCTTTACACAAACCCTATACTGATTTCCTTATAGCTGAGGGCATTAAATAGAATATAGGGTTTCCTATAAAAACCTAGAATATAGAAAGTAGAATAAAGTTGGCTTCCAGGGAACATTAAATTTCATTTAGTTATAGTATGAGTCCATGGGGAGATGCCTGAAAAAGATGAAGTGGTTGAAATTTGGCTGACAACCTGACCCATCTTTTTATTGGGTGGAGTATGTCAGCTGGGGGAGATAAAGGGCAGAGTCAGGCTCAAGAGGCCCCAAGAGGAAATCTGAGGGGAAAGAAGCAACTGTTAGGAGAGGAACTTTGAGGAAAGAGCAGAAATGGATGCATGCATTTTTAGGGCACTTTTACTACATATTGTGAGAAACTTACCTCACTTCCCCAAGGAAAAGTCAGTAAACTCTGTGTTATTTGGGACTGCTTATGGAGTTAGATTTGTTTGTTGTATTGGAAAAGAATGACGAAAGAATGAAACCAAGTGCTGAGCCCAGGCTGAAGGTGATCTTGGAACCACACAAGGGCCTGGGTGTGTTGAGGGTAACTCATTAAACGGGACACTGGGCAGCCGCTTCTCTTTGCCCAGAGCTGACTGTGTGAAGGCTTCGGCATAGAGGCACAAATATCTGCCCATGGAACAAAGGGCAGATGCAAGCTGCCACAAAATAAGCCTCATTCTGGGCTAATATGAACTAAGAGAAAGCTGAGCTGCATGCTTGGCCTTGGTCCTGCAAATACTCTGCTTTAAACTATGTGCTTTGGTTGGTTGTTTTTCCTTTTCTGTTTTCACTATAAAGTAGCTCATGTTCATTAAATAAAATTTGGGAAATATAGAAAAGTTAAGAAAAGAAAAATTTTCCATGGTCCTACCATCCAAACTCAACCAATGGAGACATTTATTATATTTCTTTCAAAGCTTTTTTTCAGTTTTTAACAGAGTTGGTGTGTGTTTGTGTGTGTGTGTGCCTGAGTGAGAGACAGAGATTTAAATTACTAAAATGAATCATCCTAGAACAATTGAGCAACTTCGTGAGATTTGGTAAAAACAAAGTTTGATTTTCCTTTAGCCTGCCATGGGGAAGCACCTACTCTGAGAGTCATCTCCTCTTCTCATGGTCCATGCTCAGTGGAAAGGATTACAAAATATGAATCAAGATACGCAAAGATAAGAAATCTAACGAAGGCACATGCTAGTAAGACTACAACACAAATAAATAATTTAACCTGACCCCATTAGTAGCGACAGACTTACTTCTGACTAAGAGTAAAGAGGTCATTTATCAGGTTTAATCATTTTGAATTTTTGGATAAGCTCTGTCCTTGGATTAGGATTCAATTCCTATTCCATATGTAATTTTGCGCTTACTTAGTGACTTTCCTCAAAAATGAACAAGGGATGAGACAGTGTATATGAGGATGTGATATCCACAGCATATAAGGAGCTCTGTAACTTGCATTTCACATTGAACAAAGACTAGGGAACCAAATTCATTTTGCTGCAGTCCCAATATGAGAAAAGTGGACTTTCAGCTGATTAATTTTCTCAATGAGTTTGAGTAAGTGTGCTGGGGAGAAACATTTCAAGTCAATTCAATAAGCTTTTGTCCCTTTGGCTTTTGTTTGTAAGAGTGTTATAACCTGGGTCCTACCCTAGTTCTCTACCTTTTGAAATCCATCTTTAAGGTCAGTCAGCTCATATGCCACTGTTCTGAGAATCCTTATCCTTCCCAAAATCTTTTTATTTTTATTATCTCTCCCCACCTCCTTGTAGTTTGCACTAGCTGTGTCTGTTCATCTTCTTTGTTTTCTTTTCAGAGGCACCAGGAACCGAACCCAGGACCTCCAATGTGGGAGGGAGGCACCTAATCCCTTAAGCCACCTCCATTCCCTAATTTGTTGTCTCTCATTATGTTTTTCCTCTTATGTCTCTTGTCATGTCAGCTCGCCCGCTGCTGCGCATCACGCCAGCTCACCATCTTCTGTAGGAGGCATCGGTAACCAAACTACATCACTTGAGCCACATCTGCTTCCCTTCCCAAAATCTTTGTGAGCATGATGCCTACTTAGCCTTTAAATCATTCTGCTCTCTATAACGATATATTCTGTTTGATAATAATATTTTAAAATGTTTATGAGTAATAAATTCACAATGGTTCAAATAGCAAACAATATAAATGTATCCATTGTCCAATTCTTGCTCCTGCCTCTGGTCCCACATACCACAGGTGAACTTTTTTGTGAGTTTCTGTGTCTCTTCCACAGTTTCTTCATGTAAATACAGATACACATCCACTATTTCTCCATACCTATTTTCTTACACAAAAGGTATCTTAATATATACTATTTGCAGGTTGCTTTTTTTCTTTTTAACTTATCAATGTATCTTGGAAATCTTTCTGTGTTGGTTCAGAGAAAAATTCCTCATTCTAATTTTTCTGCTATATGGAATTCTATTTTCTGTTGCCTCCTAAACTATTTAACCAGCTTCGCTAAAGATGGGCATTTGTTTTGTTTCCAATCTTTTGTTACACCACTGATGATGCAGTGACTAACTTTGCAGACATATGTCATTTTGCATTGTGCATATGCATCTTTGCATACATTTCTCAAAGCAGCATTGCTGGATTAGAGATTGTGCAATTCAGTAATTTTGATAAATAGTGCCAAATTGCTTTCCATAGGGGTTATACCTATTTATACTCCCACTAACAAGGTGAGTTTCCCCACAACCTTGCCAAGAGAGAGGTAAGGGGGTGAAAGGGTGAAGAAGGAGTGACTTGGCATCAAAAGGAACAAAAGGATAACTAGATGAAGACTGGAAAGAGCACATACAATGTCAGATCTGACCTCTCCCCTGAGGTTCAGCCAGACTCTCCTAGAGATGCCTGGAAGCTCTGTTAGCACCAATGGAATTGTCTAACACAAAACTCACGGAAACAGGAGCCTCCTGATTTCCCGTTTTCTACCAATAGTATCAACTTTTTCTCACATTTAAATGTTAAAGTTACAAACTTTAAATTCTTAAGCTTTATTTTATTACAAGAAGCATAAATTTCTTTTGTAATCTAAAACCAATTATAATGTACTGCAAAAACTTAGAAGTCTAGTCATTCTTCTTTTAGTTGTTTAATTACCCATTCAACCACTTTTTATTCTGTTAACTGTTTTTTTCTACCAGGTGCTTTGTGAAATGGTTTTAAATAACTTAGCTTTACAGGGAAATTTATCAAGAAATAAACACAAATCCAACTTCTTTATAAACTATTCCTAAGCATCAGTCCCCTGCCACCAAACTCCTAGTTTTCAAACTAAAAATAAATTTTAAAAAGTTAATGAAATATTTAAGGAACAATTGTTATAGCTGGAATACTATTTTAGGGGAAATTTATTATAGGATTTATGGGGTTACGTGGTAATTTCTATGTGCTATAATGCACTTTTCAATCACACTCAGTTCCCTTATATATTTTTTAAAAAGTGTACAATCAGACTTATTTTATAACATTTGGAGTAAAATTGTACTACTTTGAGTTATAGAAGCTTGCAATTGTTGTAGCTGTTTAGAATCACATTCTTGGACAAATATACAACTTATTTGTTATTAAAGCATTCATCTTTTGAGAAACTATTGTTAACTTTATCATGTTTGGGTTTATTTGGGAAGCTCCAGGATTTAATATGGTGAAAGTGAGGGGCCATACCCTGGTACCCTTGACCTTTGTCCATTCACTTTCATGCATGTCAGGACATTATACATTAACATGCCCAAGTCACCTTTGCTATATGGAATCAGGACAATATGCCAGGTAACAGATGAATACTTTGAGTTATCTCATGGTGGTGCTGTTTGCCAGCTCATGGCAGGTCTATCCATGTCACCATTTTTGTCAGCATAGCAACACTGGTTCACTTATTTTCCTATTAAGTCATATTTAGCCTTGCTGCTTTATCAAAATTAGTGGAACATGGGGGGAAATGTAAGTACCGACACTAGTAAAAGGTAGTATGGCTTTTATAAACATAAAACAATTGAGAGAAAGAAAGAAATCATTTGGTGTGTAGAAAGTGGTGAATCTTTGGCCTCAATAATGACAGCTCATACTGAGAATCTTCTATGCAGCAGTCACTATTCTAATCACTCTATATGATTTAATTCAATTCACAATACTCTGTCAGAAATAAATGACACAGTACTATATCTCTACTTTTAAAAACAATTCACTATTCACAGAGATGTAAATAACCTGACCCAAATCACAAAACTACCTGTTAGACTTTAGGTAGTCAACTTTGCTCAAATGGGATGGAGAAGCTCAAACTTAAAGCACATATTCTAAATGCTAGCATTATATCCAAAGACTATATTTAAAAGACAGACCACAATTAGGTATTTTATACTATATTTTAGCTCTCTGAAAATAGAAACTTCTCCTTAAAAAACACAATTCTTCTGTTTGAATTTTATATGTTTGACATCAGTGTGTGTTTTCAGGAATATGTTCTTAATGAAAGTAGACATTTCTTGTGCCGTTGTACATGTATTTAGTGTACATGTAAAGACATGAATCCCATGAAGACAGGGAATCTGTCTTAAACTTCTCCAGTGTCTACAACAGTTTTCAACAAATGTTTGTTGTCATGGTGAATGAAAAGGATAATGGTTCCAAAACCATGCTGCCAACATACTAAGTACCAACACCAGGAAACACTCTATTCAAAATATATCTACCCTTGTGTTTGTAACAATATCTTGAAAAATAAGTCAGGCCTTACATGCACACACACTCACACACACACATATACATCTATATGTATTTTCAAATATGTGTTTATATATGTATAAACACATTTATTAGAGCATGATGATAAAGGTGAAACATGGGTCACATCTTAAAAATACAGGTATCAATTCACTTACAGGCGTATGATGATACAGATGAAATGACAATAATAGTCACAAAACCCATGTGGGTTTTTTATGCTTTTTTTTTGTTTTTTTTGTTTTTCCTGTTGAGGTGAATGGAAATGCCCTGTGGCCTCACTAAGACAGTTGTGCATAAGTGAAGGCAGCAGGCAGATGCAGTCAGCAAAATGCTGAAAGCACCTCATTTGGGGGGGCCTACCATGCCTCCTCCTCAGAGACGCTGTCCCCATTCACTATTGCTTCTTACTAGGCTTCATTCTGATAACATTTGGTTGGAAAGAGACTGGACAGATACCTGTCTGAGCAGGACCTTTCCCAGGCTTGCCAATGGCCTCTGACCTGTGGGGTGTGGTTTCAAAGAATGAGCTGGATGAGTCAGATTCTCTCTCTTTTTCTTTCTCTTCCTTTCTCTCTCTCTCTGGAACTTGAATCAAGAGTCCAAGAGGGAAGTTTCCAGTGAGCTGTGGGCAGCATTGCTGAAAGGTCATTTTGAAGCCTGAGTCAGGATCATGACAAGCTAAAGACACTTTGCAAGCTGAAATTACGGGAGGAGGAGCAACTATGAATAAGAGGAGAAGTAAAAGGAAAGCAGATGTGGCTCAAGTGGTTGGGCATCCATCTACCATATGGAAGGACCCAGGTTTGATCCCCGGGATCTCCTTGTAAAATAAAAAAAATAAAAAAGGCAAGTAGGCAAGCCAGGCCCACCAAGCCATGCAACAAAATGATGATACAACAAAAGAGAGATGCAGGGAAAAGCCAAGGTGAGACGCACCAGAAACTGAGGTGGTGCAAGTGACAGGGTGCCTCTCTCCCACATTCGGAGGTCCCTGGGATCAAATTCCAGTGAAGCCTGGAGGAGAAAAATGAGAAGAGAAGGCAAGAAGCAGACACAGAAGATCGCCTAGTTAATGGACACAGACAGCAAGCAGGGGTTGGGGGTGGTGGAAATTCATAGAACTTTACACCAAAAAGAAAAAAAACAAAGTCAATTTAAAAAGAAAAAAGGAAAAAAAAAGAGGAGAAGAAAGAAACATCCATCCATGCAGAGAAGCCTTAGGCAAGAGGACGGGAGAGCATGCACAGCCACTATGCACGTGTTCTGCTTTTCCTGTGCACGTTTATCTTAATGTTTTTTTTTCCTGTGAAGCAACTAATGGGCTTTTCTGCTCCTTGTTACCAAAAAAAGAGAAACTAAATCAAAACAACAGATAACAGGAAGAAAAGAAAATCTGACAATGAAGGAAATAAAGTAAACAAACAAACAAAAAGAAAAGAGACCGGGAAGCGGCTGTGGCTCCCGTTTACCATATGGGAGGCCCCGGGTTCGGTTCCTGGGGCCTCCTGGTGAAGGCAAGCCTGCCCGCACGGCGTGGTTAGCTGACCCAGCGAGCACAAGCAGCAAGGGGGGGATAAATGAATAAATAAATAAAATCTTTAAAAAAAAAAAAAAAAAGAAAAGAGACCAATACAAGGACAAAAGACCAGGGCCATGAAGAATAATGACAAACAGTGATTCCATTCAATAGTCCCCAAGGACCATAGTTCAGTACAACACTGTCCAGTAATCGACATTTACAGCACTGACATTGAGCCTTCAAGCAAAGGTTGCTTGATATTCAGCATACTTTCAGAAGACAACAAAACATGTCATTTCCTTTTTTTTTATTTATTTAAGATTTATTTATTTACTTTATCCATTTTAAAACCCCCTTCCCCATTTGCTGTTTTGTGTCCATTTGCTAGGCAATTCTCTGTATCTGTTTCCTGCCATCTCTTCTCATCTTCCTCCTCTTGTATTCACCACGATTCGATCCTGGAGACCTCCAATGTAGGAGAGAGGTGTTCTGCCACCTGTGCCACCTCGGTTCCTGGTTTTCAGAGCTTTCGGAGCATCTCATCTTGTCTCTTCCCTGTGTCTCTCTCCTGTTACGTCATCATCTTGCTGCATGGCTCCCGGGGCCTGGCGGCTCACCGGCACACAGAGCCTGGCAGCGCATGCACCTTCTATATATATATTTTTATTTTACCCGGAGGTCCCGGGGATCGAACCCAGGTCCCTCCATATGGCAGACGGATGCCCAACCATTTGAGCCACATCCGCCCCCTGTCATTTATTTTAGAAAAGTTTTCCTTCAATTAAAAAAAGTGTTTTGACCTACAGCTAGCATTGTACTCAACCGCGAAAGACTGAAATCTCTCCCGCTGAGATCAGCTACAGGACAGGGATGCCCCCTGCCACTACTGTTATTCAATAATGTGCTAGAAGTTCTAGCTAGAGCAATTAGGCTAGATAAAGAAATAAAAGGTATGCAAATAGGAAAGGAAGAAATAAAGTTTTCACTATTCACTGATGATATGATCCTATATCTAGAAAATCCTGAAAAATCTACAACAAAGCTTCTACAACTAATAGACAAATTCAACAAAGTGGTAGGATACAAGATTAATATACAAAAATCTGTAGCATTTCTGTACATTACTAATGAACAAATTGAGGAGGAAATCAGAAAAAGAATTTTACTTCTATAGTGACTAAAAGAATCAAATGTTTAGAAATAAACTTAACCAAGGACATAAAGGATCTGTATTTAGAAAACTACAAAACATTGCTAAAAGAAACTGAAAAAGACTTAAATAAATGGATGAACATTCTATGTTCATGGACTGGAAGAATAAATTATCATTAAGTTGTCAATTCTACCCAAACTGATTTACACATTCAACACAATCCCAATAAAAATCCCAATAGCGTTTTTTTTGCAGAAATGGAAAAGCTAATTATCAAATTTATTTGGAAGGGTAAGGGAACCTGAACAGTCAAAAATGTCTTTAAAAAGAAGAATAAAATCGGAGGCTTCTCACTTTCTGACTTTAAAGCATATTATTTAGCTACAGTGGTAAAAACAGCATGGTACCATCATAAAGATAGACAGATTGACCAATGGACCCAAATCGAGAACTAATAATTAGACTTTCACATCAAAGGTCAAGTGGTTTCTGACAGGCTGTTAAGCCCACCCAGCTGGGCCAGAACAGTCTATTCAACAAATGGTGCTGGGAAAACTGGATATCCATATCTAAAAGAAAGAAGGAGGATCCCTATCTCACATCTTATAAAAAATTAACTCAAAGTGGATCAAGGACCTAAATATAAAAGCAACAACCATAAAACTCCTAGAGGAAAATGTAGGAAAACATCTTCAAGATTTTGTCGTAGGTGGTAGTTTCTTAAACCTTACACCCAAAGCGTGAGCAACAAAAGAAAAAAATAAATGGGACCTCCTCAAATAGAAACACTTTTGTTCTTCAAAAGATTTTGTCAAGAAAGTAAAAAGGCAGCCTACTCAATGGGAGAAAATATTTGGAAACCACATATCCAATAAAGGTTTGATATCCTTGTTATATAAAGAGATCAATAAAACTCAATGATAAAAAGACAAGCAACCCTTGGGAAGCGGCTGTGGCTCAATCAGTGGGGCTCCCGTTTGCCATATGGGAGGCCCCGGGTTCGGTTCCCGGGGCCTCCTGGTGGGGGCGGGCCCGCCCGCACGGCGTGGTTGGCTGACCCAGCGAGCGCAGGCAGCAGGGGGGGAATAAATGAATAAATGGATGGAATCTTTAAAAAAAAAAAAAAAAGACAAGCAACCCAATTAAAAAATGGGTGAAAGACTTGAATAGACATTCTCCAAAGAGGAAGTACAAATAGCCAAAAAGCACATGAAAAACTGCTCAATATCACTAGCTATTAGGAAAATGCAGATCAAAACTGCAATGTGATACCATTTCACACCATACAGAATGGCCGTTATAAAAAACAAACAAACAAAAAAAACCCCAGAAAAACACAAGTGCTGGAAAAGATGTGGAGAAACAGGAATACTCCTTCACTCTTAGTGGGAATGTAGAATGGTGCAGCCTCTGTGGAAAACAGTTTGCCAGCACCTCAAGAAGCTGAATGTAGAACTGCTTTATGATCCAATAATCCTGTTACTAGGAATATATTGAGAAGAACTGAAAGTAAGGACACGAACTGACATTTGCACACTGATGTTCATAGCAGCGTTATTTAAAATAGCTAAGGGAAGCGGCTGTGGCTCAATCAGTAGGGCTCCCGTTTACCATATGGGAGGCCCCAGGTTCGGTTCCCGCGGCCTCCTGGTGAAGGCAAGCCCGCCCACACGGCGTGGTTAGCTGACCCAGTGAGCACAAGCAGCAAGGGGGGGATAAATGAATAAATAAATAAAATCTTTTAAAAAAAAAAAAATAAATAAAATAAAATAAAATAGCTAAAATATGGAACCAGCCCAAGTGTCCATCAACTTATCAGTTGGATAAACAAAATGTGGTATATACACACAATGGAATACTATTCAGCCGTAAGGAGAAATGAAATTGGGATGCAGATGACAACATGGATGAATCTAGAGGATATTATATTGAATGAAATAAGCCAGACACAAAAGGACAAATACTGTATGGTCTCACTAATATGAACTAAATACGATAAGTAAACTTACTGAGATAAACTCTAGAGTATAGGTTACCAGGAAATAGAAGGTGGGTTGGGAATGGGAAATGATGCTTTAATGTATGTAGCATTATTAATAAGGTTCATTGTGAAAGTGTGGAAATGAGTAGAGTTCAGAGTAACACATTCTAATGAGTATAACTAACACTGCTGATTTATAAATGTGATTGCGGCTGAAAGGAGTAGTCTCTGGAAGTAAATGTCAATTGGAAGGAAACTAGGGAATAATCTAGGATATGTGTAACATTGTGATTTCAGTGGTGAATGAAGATTGTGGTTAATGGTATAGATGTAAAAATGCTTTTCTTTTACAATGTGCTAAGAGTATAGTGTTACATGGGAAAATTACAGCTAATGTAATTTATAGACAATAGTTAACAATAATATTGTAATATTTTGTAACAATGGCAAGAAAATATTTTTTAAACACTAAGGGACAATGATAAGGGGGTATAAGGAGGTCTGGGATTCTTCCTTTTAAAGTAATGAAAATGTTCTAAAATAGACTGAGGTAATGACAGCACAACTCTGTGATGAAAATGAAATCCACTGAGAGTACAGTTTGACTGGATTGTACAAAGCATGGGACTGTATAACACAGAGAATCCAGTGGTGCATGATAGACTGTGGTTAACAGGACAAATATGAGAACCTTTTCTCCTGAATGATAACAAACATATAATACTAATATAGGGTGTTAATAATTGGGTGGGTTGGGGAGAAAATACACCAAATGTACGATATTGGCTATAGTTAGTAATATTTTGACAATGCTCTTTCATAGTTTGTAACAAATGTTTCACAACAATACAAGGTGTTGGTGGTGGGGAGATGTATGGGAGTCTTGTATGATGATATGCATGTTTGTTTTGTAAATTCACAAATTTACTATACATTTATTGTTTATGTATGTTCATGTATGAATGTTATACTCCAATAAAATCTTAAGAAGTTTTGATGCTTAAAAAAGACAAAATTCAAGTTCATTTAGTTGTTATTGTTTAGTTTTAAAAATGTGTGTATATGTATATGTACATGTACATTCCTGGCCTTGTTCCATCAAAGAAACTCAAAATCAAACAACATAGTACAAATTGACAGTGACAGGGAAGAAAAAAAAGAAAACCAGGTTGTGGACATTGAATTGGTTCAAGATCAGTTATCTAATCTGAGGAGGAAATCAGGAAGAAAATTCCATTTTCAATAGCAACAAAAAGACTCAAATACCTAGGAGTTAATTTAACCAAGGAAGTACAGGACCTATATGCAGAAAACTACAATACAATGCTAAAAGAAATTTAAAAAGACCTAAACAAATGGAAAGACATTTCGTGTTCAAGGATTGGAAGAATAAATATCGTGAAGATGTCAATCTTGCCCAAACTGATTTATAGATTCAATGCAATACCAATCAAAATCCCAACAGCTTACTTTACAGAATTAGAGAAGGCAATTACCAAATTCATCTGGAAGGGTAAGTGCACCCGAATAGCCAAAAGTATTCTAAAAAAGAAGAGCAACGTGGGAGGAATTTCACTGCCTGACCTTGAAACATATTACAAAGCTACAGTGGTCAAAACAGCATGGTACTGGCATAAAGATAGACATATCGATCAGTGGAATAGAATTGAGAATCCAGAAATAAACCCTCACCTATACAGTCAACTGGTTTTTGACAAACCTACCAAGCCCACGCTGATGGGAAAAAACAGTCTCTTCAACAAATGGTGTTGGGAGAACTGGATATCTATAACCAAAAGAATGAAAGAGGACCCCTATCTCACCCTCTATACAAGAATCAACTCAAAATGGATCAAAGATCTAAATATAAAAGCCAGGACCATAAAACTACTAAAAGAAAATGTAGGGAAACATCTTCAAGACCTTGTAGTAGGTGGTGGTTTCTTGGACTTCACAACCAAAGCAGGTGCAACAAAAGAAAAAGTAGATAAATGGGACCTCCTCAAAATTAAACACTTTTGCACCTCACAGGACTTTGTCAGAAGGGTGAAAAGGCAGCCGACTCAATGGGAAAAAATATTTGGAAATCACATATCTGATAAGGGTTTAATATCCAGGATATATAAAGAGATGTTACAACTCAACAATAAAAAGACAAATGACCCAATTAAAAAATGGGCCCAAGACTTGAATAGACATTTCTCTGAAGAAGAAATACAAATGGCAAAAAAACACATGAAGAAATGCTCAACATCACTCATGATTAGGGAAATGCAAATCAAAACTACAAGGAGATATCATTTCACACCTATCAGAATGGCCACTATTAAAAAGACAGAGAACTACAAGTGTTGGAGAGGATGTGGAGAGATAGGAACACTTCTTCACTGTTGGTGGGAATGCAGGATGGTACAACACTATGGAGGACTGTTTGGCAGTTCCTAAAGAAGTTGAATATAGACTTGCCATGTGACCCTGCAATACCACTACTGGGTATATACCCAGAAGAACTGAGAGCAGTGACATGAACAGACATCTGCACACCGATGTTCATAGCCACATTGTTCATCATTGCCAAAATTTGGAAACAACCCAGATGTCCATCAACAGATGAATGGATAAACAAACTGTGGTCTATTCACACGATGGAATATTATGCAGCTGTAAGAAGAAATGAAGTCATAAAGCATATGGCAACATGGATGAATCTGGAGGACATTATGTTGAGTGAAGCAAGCCAGACACAAAAGGACAAATACTGTATGAATGCATTACTATGAACCAAATATATTGTGTAATATATTGTTTGATTCACACACACACAAAAAACAAAAAAACAAAAAACAAAACAACAAAAAAAATTTACATGTATCCATTACATTTAATTGAGAAATGTATATATTTATTCATCTGTGTTTACTTTTTAGTTTTTTATTGCTTATGTTTTCAATTATTAAATGTACAAAATAAAGTTAAAAATAAATAAATAAAGACACACATGGTGATGTCAAAAAAAAAAAAAGATCAGTTATCTGCAAAGCTCACTTGTATGGAACACCTCATTCCTTGATAGATCACGGAGCACCATAACTAGTATTACTCACTATTTTATTATTTTTAACTCAGGAGAAAGGTCAGGGTTTATCTTCTGAACGTGAAAATAAAATTGAAACTGGAATAAAGAAAAGCGAGAAAATATTGGTTTAAATCAGAGAAAAGGGAATGATAAATCTATAGAAACATGCTCTTAATAAGCTGCCAATTTAACATATATTTAATAACTTCTGTTCCTTATTTCAGCAAAATAATTGTTACAGGACAACCAAATTTGTAATCACCAGAGGTGGTAACATAATACATTATCCTACTATTGAAATTGTCAGAAATATCCATTAACCAGAATTTAAAAAATATAATCCAAACTTTCTTCTTTCACCAAAAACTTTGTGTGTGTGTTTAAAACTTTTACACGTTAATATCCACATAAGAGAAAAAGAAATTGGATGTTAAAAGGTTGAGTTAAATTCTCTATACAAATGTAATGCTTATGTCCCATAAAAAGCAATAATTTTGGTTTGGAGAACCTCAGAGTTTTAAGTGTGTTCCATTCAAACTCGGTCTGCATTAGGGAAATTTCTTCTGATGGACATTTCTTCTCCAGATTAACTGCTTAGAGGATAAGACTTTGGGCTTCAGAGTGCAGCAAGTAGAGGGATTTGATACATGGTGGCTGAGTGACAGCTTGGGCAAGTTACCGCAAACTCTCTCAATTTAGTTTCTGTTGGGGATTGCATGAGGTTCCCTATAAAAGGCATGTTATGATCCCAAACTCTGGTCATACGGGCATGAATCTATTTGTAAATAGGACCTTTAAAGAAGTTATTAAAGTGTGCCCATGGGAAGCGGATGTGGTTCAATCAGTAGGGCTCCTGTTTACCATATGGGAGGTCCCGGGTTCGGTTCCCGGGGCCTCCTGGTGAAGGCAAGCCAGCCCACGTGGCTCGGTGAGCTGACACAGCAGGACGACCCAGCAATAGGAGACAAGCAGACACAGAAAAACGCACAGCAAATGGACACAGCGAGCACAAGCAGCAGGGGGAGGGGGAGGGGATAAATGAATAAATAAATAAAATCTTAAAAAAAAAAAAAAAAAAAGTGTGCCCAAACTGAATGAGGGTGGACCTTAATCCAATAAGCAAAGCAAACTGCACACAGAAAGAGAAGCCACAGGATGCAGCCAGAAGCTGGAAGTCAATGGACCTGAGAAGAGAAAAGAGAAGGTGCCACTATGTACATTGCCACATGATGGAGAAGCCAGAATCCCAAAGATTGCCTGCCAGCTAGAAGATACCTACCTGGGGAGAAGCAAGCCTTCTTAGAAGCCCCTGAAACCATGAGCCAATAGATTCCTGTTGTTAAGCCAACCCATTGTATGTTATTTGTCTTTGCAGCTGGATAAACTGAAACAATTTTAGTTTCTCAACTGCAAATGGAGCTGATAATAATTTGGAGGATTAAATAAGATATTGTGCATTAAGCACTTAGCTCTGTAGCTGATACCTAGTGAACCTAATAAATGATGCTTATTATAGTAGGAGCAGTGATTACAAAGGACATTTTACATTGATGTAGCAAAATTCTCTATTTCGTTAGTATTTGGCTAAAGGTTTCTGGACTAATTTTCCCATTAGCAATTTTTAAAAAAATTTATAATTGTGTATGTGTTCTGAATATTCTTTTATCATATTGACATGAAAACTAGTTTTATTGCCTTATATTATCTTCTTGCTGGTTGTTTTCCAAAATGTGTAAGTAGTGATAGATTCAAATAGGCAATTGTGCTTTCTATCCATCTTAATTTTTTTTCCCCTTTGTTCTTTTTCATTCAGTTCCAGAAAAAATGCAGTTAATCATGCAAAGGTCTGCATAAAGTCTCATCTGACTAGCTCCATCATGTGTCTAGAATGAGCTTTACAGTTTTAAAAGTTGCTTCCATTTCATGGCTACTATGACCTTGAATAGAAATAAATACCTGGAAATATACTAGAGTGCTCAGAAAAATAAGCACGGAGAGGAAAATTGGAAAAACTTTCATTTTAAAAGGTGAGAATTTGGCGGGGGGGGGGGTTGTTAATTTGTCCAAAATCTAAGATGACCATATAATTTATCATTCAAACTAGATCTTTTTGAGAGTAAACGGGGCTGCAATTAATAATTTCACTGAGACAAAGACGTAGACGAGGACCCTCCCAGGTAAACCACAATTTATGGTCAGACTAGCCAAAACTGACTGTGTACTTCCCTAAGGTAAGGATGGAGGGACAGGCGGGGAGGGATTCTTCATGAAATTATAGGCTGTACCACATGATCATACATTACATTCTATACTCAAACTCTGAATTAGTGGGTTCTGCTTTGAGAATCCTAGCTGAGCCTCAGTTCTAATCCGCATGCTTTAAGAAAAACACAATAGAGATGAAAAAAGCTCAGAGAGGCATAATGTATACACGGGGGGTGGCTCCTAACGTTTGGGCAGTTATGGTGGTTATGGCATCTTTGAGAGTTTGCTGAGACCTATTAAGTCTCCTTCTAGAAGAGGCACACAGAACAGCCCTCACAACTTTGTATGCAGTCCAGGGGGCCATGGTTCATCTGGTCTCACCCAGGGAGCCAGGTTCTGAATCCCTGTCTTAGAACACCAGGTGTGGGTGCTGGGAAAAGGCAGTCAACAGTTGTTGACCATCTTTATACACATTATTTCATTCACACTCACATCCATCTATTTTATAGATAAGAAACTGAAGCTCAGAGAAATTAAGATCTCGCATCTAGCTAAGTGGAAAAGTCAAGACTTCAAATTCAGTTTATGTGCTACTAAATCTCATAATCTAAACATTCTCAGACATAAAAGTTAATATACTTATATATATTAATCTGAAAAAGGATTATATAGCAAAATCATGAAATATTAAACAATCATACCTCTTCATCAAAGTTCCACCTACTAGAGTTGGTAGCAACTCTAAACCGGAAAGAGATTATTAGGGCAAATAAATGTAGGCATTTTGGGAAGCAGCTGTGGTTTGAGTGGTTGGGCTCCCGTTTACCATGTGGGAAGCCCTGGGTTCGATTTCCCCGGCGTCCTGGTGAAAGCAAGCCGGGCCCCGCCCCCTAGCGGTGCGGTGAGCTGGCATAGCAACATGATACAACAAAGAAAAACAAGTAGATACAGAAGCGAGCACAAGAAGTAAGGAGGGGAGGGAGGGGGGGATAAAGAAAGAAATAAAAAGTAAATTAAAAAACAAAAAGTAGACATTTAAAAAAAACATAGTATCTAGCAGTACTGACCTACAGTAGGCAATTAAATCTGTTGCCTGACTGCGTGAATGATTTTTTCCTTCAATTTTATTATTGAGCTATAATTCACATACAATAAAAGTCACCCCTTTAAAACGTACAGTTCCGTTGGTTTTTAGTATATTCACAAAATTGTGCAACCGTCACCACCACCTAATTTCAGAACATTTTCACCACCCCAATAAGAAACCTGGTATCCATTAGCAATCACTGTCATCCTGGTCCCATCCCCCAGAGGCTGGCAACCACTAATCTACAGATTTGCCTATCCTAGACATTTTATATAAATACAATCATACAATATATGGCCTTTTTTGGTCTGGTTTCTTCCACTAAGGTGATGTCTTTGAGGTTCATCTGTGTTGTAGCAGGTATCAGTACTTTCTACCCAGAAAGTTTTTGTTTGTTTGTTTGTTTGTTTTTAAGGAGTACAGGGGGATTGAACCCTGGACCTTGTAAATGGGAAAAGTGGGAAGCAGGGCTCAAACCAAACCACTGAGCTACACCCACTTCCTTCTTTTTAATGGCTCAATAATATTCCATTGTATGGATTCACCACATCACATCTTGTTTATCCATTCTAGACTAGATCATTTTTAACATCTTCTTTAACGCAACAATTTTATATTCAAGTGAAGATAGAAGATCATGAAGGACATCAAAATAAATCATTATGCTTGATAGTTTTTCTGTGCCCTGGAATTTGCAGATGCTATCTCTCACAGGGCACAAGGGGACACCTCCCTTGTGACCCACCAAGTTTACTTCCTGAGCTCCCAAAACAATAAAGTCAGACTCCCTACTATTTTTTTTTTCAGGATTCTGCTTCTTCTCCATGCTTAACCGATTTCTTGAAACACGCCACTCATGATAATGTACTTTTCTAGTTCTGATTGTACTTCTGATTGTTCTCAAGAGATGTGTGTTGAGTGAAGTCTTTGGTACTTTCTTCCCACCCATCTCCCCATTACCCCACCCCACCCCACTCACTGCACAGGCAGTTTCTCTGGCAGAAAAAAAACGTCAAAGAAGAAGAAGGAAAAAAAAAAAAGCCTTCCTTTGTTTTCCAAGGAAATTCAGGTAAAAGGAGGGGGGGATGATATTTTTTACTTTCCTCACAATCCCAGACGTTGGAAAGAAAAAGGATTTCCTTTGGGCTGTTGCCACGACTCTGATCTTTTATGCTGATAAAATATTTCCTTCTTCAAAAAAAAAAAAAAAAAAAAAAAGTTCTGGGAAAGTCATGCCACTTCAGTTTGGAAGCGAAACTTTCTCTAACTTTTGCGTTGAAAACAAAAACAAAAACAAAAACAAAAACAAAAACCCTCTTTCAAGGAGGGTTTTCTTACTAACAGTTCAGGTCGTACAATCAGGAGCGAGCCGGGTCAGCAGCGCTCTTTGGAGGCTGACGGGGGAGCAGGACTACAGGATCCAGAGGTCTTTGGAAACTTCAGCAGCTCCAAGCTTGTTGGCTACTATAGTTTCCCGGAGGAGTGACGCTGTGAAAACAAACCCTGATTGGTCAGGCCCGAGCTGAATTCTCCATTTATGGACAGATTGCCCGGCCCGAGCTGAGGCTCAGCCAGAGGAGTACTGAGTAAGTGGCCGAAGAGCTGAGAGGCTGGGGAGCGAGGCAGACGCGCCGCGCGCATCCGACTCACCTAGGCAGGCGGCGAGCGCAGGGCGGGCGTGGACCTCTGCTCTGCGCAGCGTGCGTCCAGCCTGCTGAGTCGCCCCCCTCTCGCTCTCACCTAGCGCCACCGATCCCGCCTGGATGGAATCCCGCCTGGGTTCCCATTGGCTCCTGTGAGTGCTTGGGTGTCTGGAGACTGTTTTTTGGCGAGAGGAACCAACTTTTGAAGTTCGCCCAGGAGACTGCGTTTCGGCCCCCGCTCCCCGGCACCGTGCAGAGGCGCGACTGCCGCGCGAGTCATCATGGTGAGTTGGCTGCGCTGCGTAGCAGAACGCCTGACTCCTGGATGGGACGGGAAGCCCCGACGCGGGGCACCCACCTTGGGCGTGCTGCGGAGGCCAGGGGTGGAGAAGGTGGACGCGGGAGTCGGCACGTCGCGAGCTCTAATTTCTTGCTGCTTTCCCCAAACCCCGACTGGGGGAGAGGGGGTAAGGGGCAAAGGAAAACTTTCTAGTCGCTTTCTGCGTCGCAAAACTTTTTGTGGCTGGGTTGCTATGGCTGCCAGCTGTCGGAAGCCAGAGTGTGGGCACATCTGTTTTCCAGGGGCACGGCCCTTGGTAGGGGATCCCTTCCTGTTGGGAAGGTCGGGACAACCGCTGTGGTCCTGGCCCGCCGGGGCGAGGTTTGCCAGGATCTTTGAGCTGGACCCGGGCTCGCTGCGCCCCCTCCCTCCCCGCTGCGGGCTCCGCCGCAGGCTGAAGCCCTCTCCTCCACTCAGCTGCTTGGCCGCCCCGCCAGCGCCCGCAGCTGTCCGGGCTGGCATCCGCACGCTGGCGGAGGGTCCGGGCCTGCCCTGGCGAGGCGCGGCGCGGGCGGCACAAAAGCAGGAAGGGGCGCCAGGTAGGGCGAGCACCTGACGGTGGGCAGGCTGCTGAGAGCGAAAGTGACCCGGGTGCGTGTGGAGTCACGCTGGCCTGGACCCAGAAGGGGCGCCGGCAAGGAGGGTCTTTGCGCAGAAAAAGCCTAGTAAGCACCTCGCGTGTGGGGAACGTGCACGATGACTGGGACTTTTCGTGTGTTATGTGAATGGTTCGAACCGAATGAGTCCTCATGAGTTTTAAATTGTTTTTTTTTTTTTTCCCTCCCTTGGTACTTTGGGGATATATTCAAATGGCTGGCTCTTTCTCTGACTCTTTTCCGACTTTTTCTCTACCCCAACTCTCTTCCCAGACGTCCTCTCCCCCCCAGACCGCCCCAACAACAACAAAAAACCTTAGCCACATCCCTGGGGCTTTGGTGTGGTGTGCTTTTCTTTCCAAGCACAGACGAGGACTCTATTCTGAAGAGGTTGGTGGCAGTCCATCAGGAAAGAAAAGTTCTACTACAAAGCTTCATAATTTCCACATTTGCTTGTCATTAATAATTCTGCTTAGGTGGATTAACTTGTCCTCCTCTGGTTTGTTGTTTTGTAATGACTGTGAACATGGAGCTAAGTCAAAATGATAACCAGAACAGCACTAATTTAAAAATCCATATCCTGTATGACCAGCTTGAGGGACACGTAGCAAAGACCCATCAGAACCTACATTCAATCTTCAGAGGCAGCCCTTGCCTGGGAGCTGTGTTTATTAATAACAGTGATTAAAAACAAACAAACAAAACACCCTTTAGAAGGGCATCCTTGGCTAAAGCTTTTTCTTTTTACATAGTCCAGAATTATGTGAGGCTTTTTCAATGAATACATTTCCTCTTCCAGTATTAGAGTTTAAGAAGTAAGGCTACTCCACAATGTTTTTGGAATCCCTACAGAGAACCATTTACATGGGGAGCGTTTTTGGGTGGAGCTACCTAACTGGGCATCTGGCCACTTGACCTTAATCAACGTGATAGTCCTAGAACTCTAGACTTGCCGTAATTATTTTCCATCGCTCATTATTTCTTTAAAAAATCAATGTGTTTTTGCCAAAAGCTTAAAGAATCTTGCTGAATTTAAATGTACGAGTGTACCTTGGGAAAGTTAGCTTTCTATTAATTAAACTCATTTTTCATGCTGGGCAGGCTAAAAAGTAGTCTAGGATGCTTTTTTTTGGAGACCTGGGAAACTTGATGCTCAATTCAGCCCCACTGCTGTTGAAGTAAGTGGGTGGCTGGTCCAATGGGTGCAGTTGATGTATGTTCTAAGGAAGTGCATGGTTTTCAGAGTCCTATTGCTTGTCTATGGGAGGACAGGGTGTGACTTACCTTTTGATGGGCTCCCTGCCATCAACACAGATGGGCATTTTGTGGGCCGCCAGAAGACTATCTGTGCATCAGATACAGTTGCTGAAGCCGCGATTCCCTGACTGAAAAGTTGAAACAGCTGCCTGTCCTGAAACAGGAGATGTGCCATCCCTAGATCTACTGGATCTAGAGTTATTTGGCAAGAATGACATTAGTCATTTTTTTCTGACTTGAAAAATGAAGCTGTTCATTAGCTATTAATGTGAAATTGACTTAGAGCATCAACATCTTAAATAATCAGAACCCTCGGTTATAATTTTTGCTGTTTCTGTAAGACCCCTCCAAGCCAGCTAAGGTTTCGTTTTGTGTCCATACCTGTCTGGGCTTGCCCAGCTGCATCCCTCAGCTGCACAAAGCCGAAGGGAACAGGCATTGCCCACAGTGGGTGTGAGTGAGGATTAGGATGGAGGATATAGATCGGCAGTAGGCATTTGGCCACGCTGCAGGGAGAGCACCTGCACTGAGTGGATTTGTGTGTGTGCGAGTGAGGTCTCTTAGGAAGGCACATTATGAAGGTTTTCCACCTGTACCCAAGTCCCTCCCAAGCCTCACTCAGTTGTGACTCACAGGGAAGACTGCCCTGTTCTGAGTCATGAACACAGTGCACAGTTTGCAGTTCACTTCATCTCTTCCTCCTGAAATCTCACGTTGGAACATTTATCTCCATCTTGGGGAAAACCAAGGAGCACTACCAGGCAATAGGAATTTGAGACTTTTTCCTTAGGAGATTCAAAGAACTGAAGACATCTCTGCTTGCCTGTGTAATTTAGTGTACATTGTTTAAAACAGCACGACAATCTCTTTTGACTTTAATTAATAGTAATACCCATCTAAGGTTACCTCCACAGAATCTGGCTTTATCATCGTCCACGAAGGATGTTCCACTTTTGTGGCCGTGATCAGTTTGGACTGTCCAGTGGACTAGAACCCATGTCTGTAGCTCTGCTGTGTAGCTGGGCCCAGAAATTGCAATTCATTGGGTTTCTGTGAATTAAATATACTGTACTGGAATATTTGACTTAATCTGAATTGGCCATCACCTCAGAAATGTACAATCTATGTTCCCTTTTCTTTGCTTGCATGCTACTTGTGAGTAAATGGCAGATATTACACATAAAAAGGCACAGGGACAGACGTAAGTCCTGGGGAATCTGATGGAGAGCTGACTGCAATGTAGATAAGTTCCTTTGTGTCATGGTGTGTATTTAGAAGGTCTGGAATTCATTTCAAATATGCTTCCTGGGAAGGTAACTTAATTTTCGCTGCTTAGCTTATCAGATGGCTGGTAGTTTTCTGGCCAAAAAAACAACATAATAAAAACAAAACAAAAACTGAAAGGAATGGGTCACAGTACATAAAAGTCTTGATGAAGGAGGAGGGGTTACTGGAAGATTTGGATCCTGGACATTATCTAGGGGCCAGTGTGGTGGGTCATCCTAGTGGGAAATATTTGGCCAGCTCAAGGGGAGAAGCATAGTGAGTGGGGTGGCAGATGGAGGAATGGAGAAGTGCAGGGAGTGGACAGCCGCAATGGGCGAAAACCACCCCCTTGCACTTTTGCCGGGGACTGCTGTCAGAGGCTGCAAACTCTGTCTCTGTAGCCAGGTAGACATAATTGGATGGGGGGAGGCTCAGCCCATGCAGGCTGTGTTTGATTTTTCAGAGAAACTGGACATCTAGATTTTTTTTTTTTTTCCTAAATCTGCCAATGTGTAAAGTGTTTGACCAACACTGAGAGGCCAAACAAAGACACGTGTATATTAGCCGTTTGCAGCCGCTCTGTTGTAAATCTCCAAGCCGTGTAGTTCTGGGAACCAAAGTGCTTCCTCTCATTCACTTCCCAGCAGGAATGTCTATCTTTTGGCCTCATATCCAGGACTGGCATTAGATTTTTATTGAGACATCCCCATCTTCTCAGTGGGTTTCCCTTATGAGAGAGAGCTGCTTGGTATTTTTTGCCCGTGGATTCTGTAAGCTACTAAAACAGGGAAAATCTGCAGGTAGCTACTACTATTTGGAGCTATCTAACCACAGTATATATGGTCCTATGAGGCTGCCAATTGAACACCCTCCTGTAAGAAAATCTCTCTCCATTCCCCCAATATTGCATGATGAACTTTTGTTACTCCTCTCTCAGTTCAATCTCATGAATTTAAGGTCTATTTCAGGAATTATACTTGGGACTAAATAGAGCGAGCATTTTGGTAAATATGACTTGGAATATGACTTTGAATGACTCCTTTACCTAATGTTGCTCTGTCATGAGTTCATGTGAGACTAAGTGAAAGAGAGCATGGGGTACTTTGTATTTCCAGGTGAGGCTAAATGTTAGAATTTGTGAAAGCTCTTTTTATCTGCTTCAAAAAGCAGAAACATTTTGAAAGCTCTATACAAATATAAGTTATTATGAGCTTCATAGTAGAATATATAGAAATTATGTTCAGTCATGATTTTCCAACTTGGAGTCATTTGGGTTTGTTCTGATTTTGTTTCTTTGGGTTGTGTGTGTGTGTGTGTTCAAAGATGCAGCAACCTTTGGTTTTATAAATGTGATTAAAATGAGATTCTCTGGTAAGTTTTTAATTGATACATATTTTTTTTTACCTTGCTAGGCCTTGATATTTGCAGAACAAATAAGGGGTTAAAGGTTAAATGCCAAAGGAATTAAAAATAAATATCTCAGCTTTATAAGCACATTCTGTAATAATGGTAAACAAATTATGTTTTAAATTTCAACTTCGGAATTTATTTTGGCAGAGAGGAAATATTTTGGGACATCCTAACGTATCTCTTTTACATATCTTAATGATAGCCACACTTGAGAGAATTAGAACTATAAGAGCCATAGCTAAAATAATGGCACTGGCCTATGACAAGTGGGCTAGAATTTGGTTTTCTTACCTGTAAGATGGCAACAAAAACCATTGTTGGTGCAATAATGAAATGAAGATCTGCCCTCCCTTCCATGCCATCACGCTGGAAATGTCATTGTCACTGTTCAAAGCATTTTTGAATGATCATTTATGAGCTATGTAAGAAAATCTGCTTTAGTGCCCAGCCTGATCACCCATCCTACTCACCAGACTTTGCACCAGACCTCTCTCAGCTATTTCCAGAAGTCACATTCTGCCTTAAAGGAGGAAGAATTAGCCCCACTAAAGATGTCATGTAGAGGAAGCTCTGGGGGCCAAAAAGGAAGACCAGCTTTCCTGGAATAAGAATAAGAACTGCTCCAAAGGGGGCCACACTCTGGCATGTTTTGAATTCTGATGTGTTTGTTTAAAATTCATTCACAATATTTTGTAATCATATGCTACATTGTAGAAAGTAAAATAACAACAACGGAGCCCCAAAGAGAGCTTAAGAATTCTGGCCTGTTCTTTTGTTTGATTCCACAGAGAGGTCTAGAAGGGTTAAATGACTTCAAAGATTTCATAGCTAGCTTTTGGCAGAGGTGGTGCCTGATTCAGATTTTCCGATCCTGTCTAATAAGGCCCCAAACCTTGGTGGTGCATTAGAGCCTGTTTCCTTAGAGACTTGACTTGACCAGGTACTTTTCTCTCTGGAACCCTTCAAGAAAGCCTGCTGAGAGACAGAAGTTGTTATTTATTTTTGATTCATACTATATCAACTTTAAAAGATTATAGGAAATAAATTTAGAAGAATTTACCCATAATACCATTATCCTAACATAGTAATTATTTCCATGTCTTTGGGTTTCCTTCTGATCTATCCAAGCACACATCATTTTTATGTAGTTGTAATTATAGGACAAATACACAATTTGTGCTCTGTACTTTCCCACTTTATTCTGTAAACCGTTCTCTATCGTAAGCATACATGTATCACATTTTGGTGGCTGTATAATAATACCAAGTAACCTGATTACCCAACCTGAGTCAACTCTTCAGAGACCCCACCTCCAGAGGTGTGCAAAGCGGGGTCCACCTCCCTGCACCCGCTAGAACTGCTGTGGTCAGTAATGGGCTGCTCAGCCTCCTGGAGCTCCTGAGACAAGTAGAGTCCAGAGCAGGATGGGCAAGTTTGGGGCACGTCCTCCACACTCTCAGGTACTGGCCCAAATGTGCGGCACGCTGGTGCTCCCCCTGCATTCTGGCACTGACACTCAAATTTGTGGCACCAGTGGGTACTCGGGCCTCTGACTCCAGCTTGGCAGATATGAGTGGTTTTACCAGAGAACTGGGGCGGCTGGAGATGGAGCGCTTTGGACCACAAAGTAGAGAAGACATGGCAGTTGCAAAGGAGCTTAGCATACATGCTTGGTATTGTAGGAATTCTTACCAAGAATAGTGCCAACAACTGGGAAATCAAAGATGAATTGGGGGGGGGGCGGATGTGGCTCAAATGGTTGGGTATCCATCTCCCACATGGAGGAACCTGGGTTCGATCCCCGGGACCTCCTGGTAAAATAAAGAAAAATATAGAAGGCCATGGGCGAGCTCCCAGTCCCTGTGCACCGGTGAGCCGCCAGGCCCCGCCGAGCCATGCAGCAAGATGATGGCATAACAGGAGAGTGACACAAAGGGAGAGCCAAGACGAGATGCACTGAAAAACCAGGAACTAAGGTGGCGCAGGTGGCAGAACGCCTCTCTCCCACATCGGAGGTTCCCAGGATCGAATCCAGGAGGAGAAGGATGAGAAGAGAGAGCAGGAAACAGACACAGAGAATTGCCCAGTGAATGGACACAAAAGAGCAAAATGGGGTATGTGGGGGGGGGCATTAAAATGGAGAAAAGTAAAATAAATAAATAAATAAATCTTAAAAAATAAAAAAATATGAATTAGGACTGCTTTTCCTTATGAGATGCTCACAGTCTAGTGGAGAAGTGATAACAAAGAACCTTCATGTACATTATTTAATTTCATTCTTGTACCAACCATGGTCTTTTACTGCTGTTTTACAGGTAAGAAAACCAAAGCATAGAGGAGGAAAGGGAATTGTCCAGGGCCACACAGCTAGTATGTAATGAACCAGGTCTGCCAACCCCATGCTCTTTCAAAAGCAACTAGAAAAAAATATTTCTAAATTTGAAAACTCTGAATCCAAGTACCTGTATGACATTTTATCAATTCACACACCGCTGTGGGAAGCCAAGACTGATGATAAAAATAATCTATATTGACAATTGCACTCAATAATACAAGGGCAAGGTAATTTAGATAAAAAAGCATTGTCTATTATGAGTAGTAAGGGTTTGGGTTTTAATTTTCTTGTTTTGGGACTTTGCAGTAGGGGATAGATGATATCACCTAGGAGCAAATATAAAAGTAGAAGAAAGTTGTGCTTTGATCTCAGATTAAAACAATAAAAAGTAATAATTTTAAAAAACCAAAATAAGTAACCACAAAAGAGTTAGCTCTTTATTTTTATATACATGACAGAAAACAAACAAAAAGATTAAGATATCACATAATTACTCTCTTAGTAATTTCATAGGTGTGACCAGCATTTGATATTGACAGAAATTTAAGTAACATAGAATTTGGTAACAGAATGTTTTGGACCATATCATTGTTTGATTCTAAGGAATTTTCAAGGAAAATAGAGTTGTTTTCACTATCCTGGGTAGAGGCAGACCTTTGTAACAAGACATTTGCATTCAAATGTAGAAGCATCTATTAAGCTATGTTAAAGGTTAAATACAGAAAGCTTCCTCCAAGGCTTGGGAATACTCTAATGCAGAAATGTGTCTGCAAAATAATGGCTCTATACTTATCCCCTTATCCCCACCAGATTGTAGAACAGTGATTCCTAATATTTGGGAAGTGTCCTGAGTTCCTCCAAGAATGCACTGGAAGCTATTGACCTATTCCCCAACAGTGTGTGTAACAGCAAAAACAGGAGCAACCCAAGTGTCCATTAATAGGGAAATGCATGACTACATTGTGGCTTATTGATAATATGATATCAAAATGGATAGATCTCAAAGAGATAGTGTTTGGCAAAGAAGCAAGCTGTAGAAAGATACATATAATATGAAACCATTTAAGAAACATTTAAAAAACATAATACAAGACTGTTGTTTTGAGCTATATGCTTTTTTTTTTTTTTTTTTTTTAAGATTTTATTTATATATTCATTTATCCCCTCCTTGCTGCTTGTGCTCGCTGGGTCAGCTAACCACGCCGTGCGGGCGGGCTTGCCTTCACCAGGAGGCCCCGGGAACCGGGAACCGAACACGGGGCCTCCCATATGGTAAACGGGAGCCCTACTGATTGAGCCACAGCCGCTTCCCTGAGCTATATACTTTTATATTTGTACACATATATGTATATTTATATTTAAAATATAAACACATGGATACACACCAAATTCAGGCTTCTGAAGAGGAAAGGAAGGAGGCGAAAGGACTGGGGTCAGTAAATCAACTTCAACTCTATTGGTAATGTTTTATAAATAAAAGGAGATCTAAAGCTAATGTGATAAAACAATATCATTAATTCTAGGTGGCGCATACATGGACATTTCTTATGTTATTCTCTGTAGTTTTAACATCTTTTTCCAATTAAGAAGAAAAAATATAAACACACATAATTCTTCATATAACTTTAGGAGTTTCACAGAACCCCAACGCCCATACATTATCATTCCAAGAGTTGCAGCAAACATTGTCTTGAGATGAATATTAGGGAGTATGGTCAATTTTGGATCTATGTCAGTTTATTTTAATGACAGTTGACCTACAATCAAATCAATGCTAAGTCCCACTGAGTGTCCTGTAAGTGCCATCTGGGATATGTCCCAGGATGTTCAATACATCTTAACATCTCTTAGTCACCTTTCTTGTTCTCTTGTGTTTGCTTTCAGTGGAACAAATCACCCCCAAACTTGGTGGCTTAAACAATAAACACTTATTATTTCTTATGATTCTGTGTATCAGCTGGGTGATTCTGGTCTGGGCTTGCTCATCTGCTCCCTTTCGTCAGCTGGTGGCTTGATTGAGAAAGGATAATCCAGGATGGCCTCAGACACATGTTTGGCGGGCAGCTCAATTTTGGCTGGGGCAGTGGAGATGACTTGGTATGCATCTCTTGTCACAGCAGGCTAGTTCTGGCTTGTTTACATACAAGTAGTCACAGGGTTCCTGACAACGGGGAAGAGAATAACCAAGAACAGTAAGCTCCAGTGCGCAAGCATTTTTTAGGCCTCTATTTGCATCATGCTTGTGTTGTCCCATTGGCTAAAGCAAGTCAAGACCAAGCCTAGAGTAGGTGTGGCAGAGGTGTGGCTTTTGTTCCCCAGCCTTGCCCTCTTCTCTTTTAGCTTTCCTTTATTTAGTGAATAAATTGAGGCAGGAGTGCATTCAATGGTAGCTCCAGCTTTTTCTGACTTACCCTTGGAACTCCATGTATGAGAGAGAAGCCAACTTAACTTCTTTTTTTTTTTTTTTTTAAAGATTTTATTTATTTATTCATTTATCCCCCCTTTGCTGCTTGTGCTCGCTGGGTCAGCTAACCACGCCGTGCGGGCAGGCTTGCCTTCACCAGGAGGCCCCGGGAACCGAACCCGGGGCCTCCCATATGGTAAACGGGAGCCCTACTGATTGAGCCACAGCCGCTTCCCCCAACTTAACTTCTGACATAGTCACCTAACTGCCTCCCTTGCTTCCCTAAGGCATGAGGAAATTGGAATTGCAGTTCTTTTGCATTGTTGGAGACCCAGTATGATTCTAAAATTGCTATTTTGATGAAGAGAAAGTAAAAGCAGAAACTAACAACAAGAAGAAAAATCATTTTCTGTTAAGGGAAGCTTTGTAAAAATTACAAACATTTACATAAGTCCAAACTTACAGAGCAGGGAATCATACCAAAGCAGACTGAGCTGGATGGCTTGTTGGAACACAAGGGTGGAGCTCACACCTTCCCAGGTGGGTATGATACTGCTCTCTGCATCAGTCTGTCTTTTCAGCCAGTACTGAGCCATCCCTGTAACAAGGGACATTCCTCACACACACAAAATACTTTTTTTCCTTGGGTAAAAGTCATGTGCTTTTTGGACTGTAAAAGGGTTCCCAAAAAAACTCTGTCAATTCCATATTCTGTGAGCCACAGGCTGTGATATATGTGTGTTCCTCAACAAAATGTGAATTGAGTAGGAATAACTAAACTTTGTACAGGGGTCGCAAAAATACCTCAATCTATGGATTTTTCAATTCAACTTTTTCTCTCCCTTGCTTTTTTTTTTTTTAAATAAAAAATTTAAAACTACACAGCAGAGAGAAAACCTATCACCCAAATTCAGCAATTGGCAAATCATGGCAATCATGTTTTCTCTGTTCTCACGTACCCCTGGTTTATTATTATTATTTTTTAAAGATTTATATTATTTATTTCACACCCCTGCATTATTTGTGCTCTCTGTCTGCTCTCTATTCGTTGTGTGCTCTCTGTGTCTGCTTGTTTTCTTTTTAGAAGGCACCAGGAACTGAACCTGGGACCTCCCATGTGGGAGGGAGGCAGCCAGTCACTTGAGCCACATCTGCTCCCTGCTTGTTGTGTCTCTCATTGTGTTTCCTTGTTGTGTCACCTTGTTGCATCATCTCGCCATCTTGCTCGTCTTCTTTAGGAGGCACCAGGAACTGAACCTGGGACATCCCATGTAGTAGGCGGGTGCCCAGCTCCTTGAGCCACAGTTACTTCTCTCATTTTGCTTTTAGTGCAAGAAGGTAAGTGAGGGGGAGCAGGTGTAGCTCAGTGGTTGAGCTCCTGCTTCCCATGTAAGAAGCCCCAGCTTCAATCCCTGGTACGTCCTAAAAAAAAAAAAAAAAAAAAAATCATAGTTTGTCCTGTAAGAAGATAAGTGAAAATCTCCACATTATAGTAAGCTCTGATTATAAAGTCACCCATAAATATGTAGTTTGTGTCAGGAAGTTGACTTCCAGTAGTACAGAATAGTTCACAAGGGTCATAAAACTGTCCAAATATGTCTCCATCCACTGGTATTGATGATACTTGCTAAACATTTGATTCTTCCAAGAGGAGGTCACAAATATAGTCACCTAACTGCCTTAGGTCATTCTCTGGCAAGTACTTGCATAGCTGTGCTTTCTCCACATACTTGTCCAAGTCTAGTAACACCATTTTAGAAATATAAGCCATGATTCATTGGTGGTGGGTGTTGTCTACACTGGCTTTTAAATAAAACAAAACTCAGCTCTCCTGCACTAACTCCTTTTCGAGCTGGAAGAAGAGATGTGTCTTACAGAACCAAAGCTAGTAGCTTCCCTTTTGCTTTACAGAATTATGTGGCCATCTCCAGTTATTGGGGGCTTCTAAAGCTTGGCATCCATAGTCTTGGTGTGGGGGTGGGAGGTGAGGAGGCTCCTCCACCTTATCGTCCACTGTTAGGTGTGATTGGTGAGGTGAGATTATGGTGAGTGGCCTCTTTACTCCTTCTCATATATACTAGTCTTATGGTGATAGCTATGAAATAATACTTGTTTCTTTCAATTATCAGATGTCCTTACAAACAGAATATCAAGGTGAGAGCTATGCCCTCCAGGATATCTGAGATTGTATGTAAAGTTTGTGTCTATGTCCATATGCACATTTCTCCTGCCCCCACACCCTGGGAGGTCCCTGGCATCCCCAAATGACCTTATAAGGTCCAGAGAAGTTAGGTCCTCAGGTCATTCCCTGGTACCTAAAAAAAAAAAAGAAAAAAAAAAAAAAAATCCCCTGGCACTTCATCTGCAAAGATCTTGTGATTGATTGCTTATGGACTTTTTACCTTTCCTTTCCTTCTAATCAAATCCTTTATGAGTAGAGTCTTTTCTTGTCTTTGGTATCCCACTCCTAACAGCCACCACTCGTGTGTGTGTAAGGTATATAAATATCTTTTAAGACTTAATGGGGGAAAAAAATGCTTGCATTTCCTTCTGCTGCCTATGAGTATACATTCTTTAAAACCATCCCCTAGGTTGTTATGTTGGGACAAAAGTGAGTGCAGAAGGGCTGACATAGTGAAGCACTCTTAAAATCCACTCCAGTAAACTGCTCTTGGTTACTCAGCTAATGGAATGAAACAGGGAGGAGGAAATCCCTAAGAGCGCTCTTTGATTCAGATATTACCAGCACCTTTGATTTTAGTGGGGAATAATGGAATTATCTGTCAGTGTCACGCCTCACTTCATTTGGCTTGCCCGAATGGTGAGGACTGGGAGGCGAAGAGGAATAAAGACATTTTAAAGGGTACCTGAAAGCCAAAAGACACTCACCCCTGGGAGGCAGTAGAATGTGGTCCGCCCATTGCCACGCCTTTCACTCTTGTAGCAGGTATAATGCTGAAAATAAGGCAACGCCCCTCTCCCAGCTGTTTAGGAATCTGTGAAGAAAGATAGTTCTCCCAGAAAACCAAATCTATTAGCTATGTTGCCAAGGATTTTCACAAGGGTGGATGTTTAGGAAATAGGCTAAGATTGTAGATGGAACAGAAAGAATTGAAATGGGATCTTGCAGTAGTTAACAATGTGCCTTTTATTGCATGTGGTTTGGGAGGACAGGTTGAACCCAGATGTTTGAAGTTCACCAGTAATCCAAATACTATTAATTTCAAACTGTCCTCATGGAATCTTTGTACTGAACTCACCCAGTAACAAAATGGGCGGGTTTTGGGGTTTTGGGGTTTTGGGAGTGGACAGGGTGAGATGGTGTAAGCTCACCAGAGTGCAGAAGAAATGGCTTCATGGGTGAGGAGGGGTAGGAGGGAAAGGGAAGCCCAGGTGACTTCCAGGGGTCTGGAAGCCTATGAATAATGACCACCTGTTATAACATTTTGAGTGAGTAGTTTTGAGTGGCTTGTGGCAAGAGCGTAATGGAGCAGTTGAAGCAGACAAAGCCTTGGGAGGTTTTTGAGAGATAATAATTCCTTAAAAATTTGTTTATTGTTCTGCCCTACAAGGCTGTAAACACCTTAAGGAACAGTGTGTCATGCTTTGTGTTTCCAACACTTAGCAGGCAAAAATCAGCCACTTAGACCCTGAGTGCCTGGAGACCAAAGACCATGCAAAGGCGCCTGAGTCACAGCTCAGCCTCCAGTGAATGCGTGATTCATGAGGGTTGGTGGATTTAAAGTAGGCAATTAATTAATAAGCTGGAAATTTTTTTTTGTTGTTGTTTTTTTAAGAAAGATCAAAATAGCCCTCTCAGATAAAACCACCAGGGCTCCCTTTTGGGTTTTCTTTTAATAGAACAGGATGTTAGCAAGTCCGGGTCAGCTCCCGCTGAAGGCAGTGACGGCAGAGGGGGCAGAAGGAAGCCAGGCATGCTGGAATGGCATCTACACCTGTCTTCCTCACGCCTTTGATCCTAATCTCTCTTCATGTGAGGTTAAGTAATTGTCACACAACCAGTCCCTTCGTGTCCTGCCCCAAACGGTGGTGCTGCTCTTTCCAGTCAAAAGAAAAACAAAATTCACCAGGGCCCCTTTCTCTCCAAAGTTCTCAACTCCAAATGGAGCCATTCCAAAGCAGGTGTCCAGGAGGCAGCAGCCTGTCCTAGCTCGTTCTGCCAGCTGAGGCCACTCTGTGACCCTGACCCCGCTTTGGGGCTTTTCTTTGCTGTTGGGAAGGAGTGGCTGGGCTGCTTTGGCTGATGTAAAAGAGCGCTACCAGGGAAGCGGCTGTGGCTCAATCAGTAGGGCTCCCGTTTACCATATGGGAGGCCCCGGGTTCGGTTCCCGGGGCCTCCTGGTGAAGGCGCGTGGTTAGCTGACCCAGCGAGCACAGGCAGCAAGGGGGTGATAAATGAATAAATAAATAAAATCTTAAAAAAAAAAAAAAAAAAGCGCTACCAGATTTAACGGATAGCAGAAGGAGATTTTCCTTGTTCAGCTAGGTGGACCTTTAGAACGTGCGATTTCCTGACCAAGTTGGTATCTGCTTCAGTTTAAAGGGGAACATTTGTTTTTCCTTAAGCAGACTAACCACCCATCTGCCCAAGTGGAATCTGGTTTTGCTGGCCCCCAAAGGCCAGATTGTCTCAATGGAGACCTGCTAATGGTTTAATTGTTTTGTTTATTCTGCTCTTCACAAATTCCGGTAGCTTCATTTGCATTCAGAGTAGAACTTTTTCCCTAGTGTCTTGGCCTTTCCTTTGGTTTTGAACGGCTCTTAAAGTTTCCTCTTAATTTTTCTTTTTTTTTTTTTTTTAAAGTTTGATCAGCCCTTAGTGATAGGTGTGGCTTTCTCTAAATAGTGGTTGGGTATTCTGGGGGATGGGATGCAGAAAGGGAGAGAATTTGTGTTAAAATACATATACTCCATCTAAACTTAAAAATATATTTTTTTGCAGCGTATTTTGGAGCATGATATTTATGATGACATTTATGTTCACTTGGCTCGCATACTTTACTTTTTGAGGTTAAATGATTAATGTGTACAAGGGGAGATGTTGATATTTAGCTGGATAAAAATAGTGCATTTTACAAAGTTGTGGTTTGCTTTTTAAAATGTAGAGATTTGTTCACCTATGATAGAGAATTCCAGTAAAAGACTGTTCTGTTTTGTGTAGTAAATGCATTTTTATATGTTCAGTGTAAAAGAGACATGTTTAGATCAAATGATGTTAACATGCAATAGGACAGTTATTCTCAATGCAGTGTGGAATCTGGCTTTTGGGGGAGGAAAATGTGAAGGTTGAAGAAACTTAATACATTGACTTCGGCCAAACAAAGGTATGGGCTTTCTTAGGAAAGAAACGCTTCTTTTTCCTGCAAACTGGGTTTTGGGAATTTCAGAGGTGGGAAATCATGTAATAGATCTTATTGTAGTAAATCACTCAGACAGTATAGGATGGTGCCATTTTTGGAAGTGTTTACGTGATGATAAATAGTTGACAGTGTCCTCTCTAGTACCTGAGGTTGTTCTGTGCTTTGCATTCCCAGTCATTCCCACTTGAGGACTTAGAACTTTTCTGGGGGGAGGAGAGATGTGCTCCCATGAATTTAACCATTTCCCACACCACTGAAGAGAAGAGAATCTGCTGTTAGAACTAACAATTACTGTGTTGTCTAGCATTTGTACCTCCTTTGAGGAAGGTGTTATTATTTTCCCTAGATTACAGAGAAGGAAACAACAAATGAGTAATGTAAGCTGGTCAAGGTCATGCATCTGAGAAGTGGCAGAGGAGAGATTTCAATTCTGGGACACCCGAATTCAGTTGTGCTTTGGAGAGGAGCTTTCTGTTCCTCGACACTTTTCAAGTTGTGGGTCCAGGGGCCAGCATGATGGGCATCACCTGGGATGTTGTTAGAAATACAGAACTTCATTTCCAAGTTCAGAATCTGCATTTGAGCAAGATCCCTGGGTGATTGGAAAGTTCTGAAGCAGGCTTCATATAGGGAATCAGTAGATGGATCTGGAACCTGGCAATAAGTCCACGTGGACACTGATACCCCAAAATGGCTGCTGGAGGACCCTCGCGAGATTTCCGCCACGCAGAATGAGATTCCCAGAAATTCCCAGGAGAAGCTCCGGATATTCTCCCAGGACATTATCATTGCCCCTCTCAGGGATTGACGGGTAGGGTAATCAATCAAAACAGCAAACACCTAGGACTCCTGCCATGCCATTAGCAAAGGGGTGGAATAATTAACAGTTTAAAAAGCAGGCTTAAAGGTCAAATCTCTCCTGCTGCTGCTCCTGCTCCTGCTCCTGCTCCTGCTCCTGTTCCAGGCAACTCCCGCCCTGTTGCTGTCCGCCCTGCTGCCCTTGGCCCCCGTGCCTTCTGCGCCCTGCTTTCACCATGTCCTCCCTGTGTGGATCAACACGCAAGTAAAACCTGGGCATTTATCATCGCCCTCTTTATCACTCTTCAGCCCCTTACTCTCTACCGGGGACCCGTGATCTGTTATTTTTCTCCCATTTCTCTTCCCTCCCCATTTTAATAAAGTACTGGCCTCACTAACCCGACGTGCTCTGAAATTCATTTCCGCAGCATAAGTCAAGAACCTAGATTAAATCCGGTAACAGTTCCAGTGCATGCTGTGATTCAAGCAATGGCTCTAAGAGGAAGCTTGATGGTTGCCCTTCAAGATCATCTTCCAAGGGCAGAGATACAACCAACCAAACCATCCCTAATTATCCTGCTCAAGCAAAAACTATAGGGCAATGCTTAGGAGCGAGATTGAGGGGAAATTTTTTCTTAGGCAACTCTGGAGTCACACTGTGTTGGAGTGGGTGCATGGATAGGCAATGTCTACCCAGAATGTCTTCACCATGGCTGCTGTTGATGCCAAACTTGCTACCATGACTCATCCCTCTGGGCTACAGGTTGAGAGCAGGTTTTGTCAGGCTAGAGAAGAAAGAGATCCAGACTGTAGAGCATCAGTGCCGTAAAAATAGAGAAGGGCATTGAACCTGTTAGCTCCCAGAACACGCCCTCCTGGGACTGGAGAAAGTGCTCTTCACTTTTTCCTCCTCTCTGGCCTTCCTTTTAGAATACCCTAATTATGTCACTGGCCCCACCCTTCCCCCAGGCATCCTTGTGTCATTCTTCTCCCTGCCAGACTCTTTTTTTCTTCCCAAGCACTGTCTGTCTTCACAATGCTCTCCCTTTTCACAGCTGTTGCCTCACTTCGAATCTGGGTTGTCATAAGCTGGGATCATCACAAGAGTTTATTAAATGGTCTCCCAGTTTCACTCTCTTCAAGTCCTCAGAAAAAAAACATGGCTAGAATCATTTGCACATGTCACACTCACTCAAAAACTTTTAGTTCCTACTGAAATTAAATCCAATCACAGGCTGCCTCCATCCAATTCTATTTCCCAGTAGTCCTCCTGGATTATGTAAGCTCTGTGAGGGCAGACCACGTGCCTTGTTCACTGCAATTAGCTCCTAGCATACTGCCTGTGCACAATACGTTCCCAATAAATATTGATCAAATGAAAGAATGAGCTGATTGATTCTCTTGGCGATTTGAGAATTTGGTGCTAATACACTTCTTGTTCAGGCCATTTTCTTTGACTGAACTTCCCTTCCCTTACTTGCCATTTACCTGAATCCTTTGAGAGCCAACTTAATAAAGGCTCATTTCCTGGGAAACTTTGCTTTACCTCACAGAGCTCAGTGCCTTCTGAATGGTAGCCCTTGTTGTCATGGAGTTATATATCAGGTATTAATCATTGTCATTGATGTTTGTACCTTTTTTTTTTTTTTTTAAAGATTTTTTATTTATTTATTCATTTATCCCCCCCTTGCTGCTTGTGCTCGCTGGGTCAGCTAACCACGCCGTGCGGGTGGGCCTGCCTTCACCAGGAGGCCCCGGGAACCGAACCCGGGGCCTCCCATATGGTAAACAGGAGCCCCACTGATTGAGCCACAGCCGCTTCCCTGTACCTGTCTTGTTGCACCGACAGACTAAAAGCCCCTTGAGGTGACAAATGACTTGCATTTCTTTGTACTCCTCAGAAGTGCCTCCCATTGGCCTTCCTACATTCCTTTATGCAACTCTCTTACAGAATTTGGGATGGGCATTTAGGTTAGTTGTGGCTCAGGCTTCCCTTTCTCCTGCTCTCCCCACTCTCCTCTTTTACCCCGAATAATTCATGTGGTCCCTGAGGGCATTTGTTAGAGCATCTGCTTCCTCTTTGTGTCTTCCATGATTTGTTGAATGATGGATGCTATAAACTTTATCCAACTGGATTTTACCTACATTCTTTTTCTCTTCCTGCTCAGTTTTTGGAACTTCCTTTTCTGGACTTTTACAAGTATAAGTATGATCATAGTGAATAAAAGTTGATAACAACGACTCAGCTCCAGCTAGGGTGGCAAGGTGGGGCAGGAGCCTGCCTGGTGGACCAGGAAAGGTTGTTTTTTCCCTCCTCCATTGTTTCCTGGAATCGAGTAGAACAAATGATTTAACTCTGTGTATGTCAATTTCATTATTAAAAAAAAAAAAAAAGGAAGCAAGAATAGCTCATTCACTTTTCTAGTAGCTCATATTCACTTTTCTAGTGGTGTTACATTGAATATTTAATAAGAAAATTACAGAATGCTTTGAATCCAATCATTGAGACTATGTAGGGTACTATAAACTCTCACAAAACGTGTTCAAGTCCTGGTTTATTAAACTTCAGGAAAACCATAGCATTTGTCTCCAATCTTCTAATAAATTGTATCTGAAATAGTTGTTTGTTGCCTATTAAGGGAAATTCTTCAAGAATGGAATCAACTGGATAAAGTTAAAAATGTTTCAAGGAAACAGATGCATCTTTACTTGACCTGCCCAGCTTTCATATCCACTAGTTTGAGGAGGTACAAATGGGAGGTAGAGAGTGCTTCAGATTTAGTTTTGCAGGCAGTTATATTCCCCATCACAGAAAATAGAAATCACAGAATGCAATGAATGAGTAATGACGTATTCGTTGAATTTGGGCAAGGTAGTTCGCCTATTTGAAAAATTCTTGGCAAAATTTCTCATCCCTTTCCTCCTTAATTGGCTAGGTAATTCAAAGAGTTATTGCTTCTGAATTTTCTGAGTGAGTTCGGTTTACCCTCTTGTATATGATGAAGTGTTCACAGTGCATTATTTGGAGTAGGGGAAAGACACTGTTTTCTGCCATAACCCTGGCTGGAGGAAGCACAGCCTTGTTTCTAGGTGCATGCTAAGTACATGTTCATATCCATTTCATAAGCAGTATGACAAAATATTCTGGTAGTTAGAAAATTATAATTACAAGTAGAAATTATAAGGGACAAACATATGTATACTTAGATATTCCTATGAGAAGTTATGGGAGGATGAATTAATTAAATAATAATTAATTACAAACCAAAATAAAGTTTCAAATGAGCCTTTTTTTTTCTCTGCCTGGGTGCCCTCCCAGGCCTTAGGTGAGTTCCTAGATCTGGACTCCTCTCCTCTCTAATGAGCCTTCCCAGACACTTCTCTTCTCCATGCCCACAGCAGAAGTTTAAAATGTGCTTGCATTATGGTCTCCCTTGTGTTAAACCCATCAAGATGTCGACCTTTTAGAGAGCAGGGTCCTTTCTGGGCACAAAGCCAGTTGTCTCAGTCCAACTTGGAATCACCTGGGGAGCTTTAAAAAAAGAGCCAGCCCCTGCTGAGTTCCTTCCTAGATCATTTGAAAGCAGAGTCCTTGGAGCTGGGACCCAGACCCTTACATTATTTTTTTTTTTTAGAAGTACCGGGGGTTGAACCCGGGACTTCATACTTGCAAAACAGGCACTCAACCACTGAGGTACACCCACTCTTTATATTATTTTCTAAAGCTTCCTTGGTGATTTCTAAGAGCAGCCAGGATTGAGAGCCAGTATTAGTAGATATGCAAGAAGTGTTGGTCCAGTTGGCACACTGATCAGGAGGTTTTCTTACCATGCTGTAAATTATCTTAATCTATGTAACATAAGGTTTTTATTTTATTTTATTTTTTATGGGTAAAGGAGGGTATTTATTTAATACAGCTGATTTCTGTAAAATGGAATCTGGTTCCTAGAGGACTTTTTTAAAAAGGGGAATCTATGTGTAAAAAGCACCCGGGAGCCTTCAGTGATGGCAAGACTGTGGCAGCCTGGCTACTGCCTTGCATCCTGAATCCTGCCCATTACCTACTTTGCTGTACCCAAGTCCAGAGGCCCCCTGAAGCATGGCAGGGCATCAGAACTACATGGGGAGGTGACTGTAGGTTTGGGGTGAGGCTCAGGAATCTATTTGTTACAATGGTTCCAGGTCATTCTGATGGAAAAACTAATAGCTGAGAAACTCTTTTAATTGAAAATCATGTGGGTCTTATATCAGAAGCAATGGCCTTCCTTATCTCCAAATTATATAATTATATACATATTTCCCACATTTTTTTTCCCTAGAACTTTTATATATTTTTTAAGAATTTAGCTTCTTATAGTATCTGCAGTTTACTTTTTTTTTTTTTTTTTTTTTTAAGATTTTATTTATTTATTCATTTATCGCCCCCTTGCTGCTTGTGCTCGCTGGGTCAGCTAACCACGCCGTGCGGGCGGGCTTGCCTTCACCAAGAGGCCCCGGGAACCGAACCCCGGGCCTCCTATATGGTAAACGGGAGCCCTACTGATTGAGCCACAGCCGCTTCCCTGCAGTTTACTTTTGGTGTAAGGTAGGGCTACAGCTTTTTCTAAATGGATAGTTAATGGCCCTAAAATTAATTTTTTAAATAATCCATTCTTTGTCCTCTATTCTGAAATGTCATCTTTACCATATATTAAAGTCACAGCTGTAATTTGTTTCTGGCCTCTTCTGTTCTACTGATGTTTTTTTCTATTCCTGAACAATTTACCAGTCCCACCCGGTTTTGATTACCTAATTTTACAGTATATTTTTAATATCTGTTTGGGTAAGACGTCTCTAGAATCCTTTTTTTTTTTTTTTTTTTTTTAAAGATTTTATTTATTTATTCATTTATCCCTCCCTTGCTGCTTGTGCTCGCTGGGTCAGCTAACCACGCCATGCGGGCGGGCCTGCCCTCACCAGGAGGCCCCGGGAACCGAACCCGGGGCCTCCCACATGGCAAACGGGAGCCCTACTGATTGAGCCACAGCCGCTTCCCTCTAGAATCCTTTTTAAATGATTTCTTGGCAATTCATATTCATTTACTCTTCCAGATAAAATTTAGGAACTTAAAAATTTTAAATTTAGTTTCAAAACAAAACTCTTTAGAACGATGGTTGGAGTTGCATGGAATCTATAGAAGAGTTTGGAAAGGTGAGCATTTTTATAACTGAGTTTGTTTTCTTTTTAATTGATTTCTTCCCACCCCCTCATTGTTTGTACTTGCTGTCTGTTCGTCTTCCTTTTAGTAGGCACTGGGAACTGAACCTAGAACCTCCCATGCCAGAGGGAGGTACCTAATTGCTTGAGCCACCTCTGTCCTCTGCTTTGTTGTGTCTCTCATTATGTTTTCCTCCTTGTGTCTCTTGTTGCGTCATCTTGTTGTGTCAATTTGCCATGTCAACCTGTTGCGTCAGCTCTCTGTCTTGCTCTTCTTCTTTAGGAGGCACCGAAAACTGAAACCAGGGCCTCCCATGCAGTAGGAGGGAGCTTAATTGTTGAGCCACATCTGCTTCCCCAGTATGGTTATTGATTGAAAAAATATGAAATAGTTTTCCCTCAAATATCTTAGTTCACACTTTTTCTTTTTAAAATTTTTATTGTAGTAACATATATGCAACACAAAATTTCCTATTTTAACTACTTTCACTTTCATGTATACAATTCAGTGATATTAATTCACAATATTGTGCTCTCATCCCCACCATCCATTACCAAATTTTTTCATTTCCCCACACAGAAATTCTTTTCCTACCCATTCTTCCCTACTCCCAGCCCCTGGTAATCTGTAATCTACTTTCTGACTATACATTTTCTTATTCTAGGTGTTTCATATAAACAAAATCATATAATATCTGTCCTTTTGTGTCTGGCTTATTTCAACATAATGTCTTCAAGTTTCATCCATGTTGTAGCATGTATAAGAACATCGTTCCTTTTTTACAGTTGAATAATGTTCCATTGTGTGTATATACCACATTTTGCTTATCCATTTACCTGTTGATGGACATTTGGGTTACTTTAACCTTTTGGCTATTGTGAATAATGCTGCTATGAACACTGGTGTACAAATATCTGTTTGAGTCCCTGTTTTCAATTTTGGGGGGTATAAACTTAGAAGTGGAGTTGCCAGGAGGAACTGCCAAACTGTTTTCCACAGTGGCTGCATCATTTTACATTCCCACCAACAAAGTACAAGGGTTCCTATTTCTCTCCATTCTTACCAGCACTTATTTCCATTTTTTCAACAATAGCCATGCTAGTGGATATGAAATAGCAGTGAACTCTTCTAAATCCTCCTTCTAGACTCATGGCAACAGAAGGAGCAGAAGCTGGGCTGAGTGTGTTTGGTGGTGGGACACACCCTGTAGCTCATGCTTCTGAGTAAAGCCTGCTGCAAGTGGGCCAGTTGTTCAGTGATGCACCTCCTCTTCCTAAAGGTCAGGAAAGCACAGTATCCAGTTAAAAGTAGGAGGGAGAGAGAGATGTTTTAATTAGGACTTTTGATATTTCTTGCTATGTGCTGACCAAAATGAGGTAAGGGGTGGGAGCCAAGCTGCTGTTTATAATCTCAGTTGGGAAAAAGAATGACTTTGGGAATCAAATAATTCCAAGAGTTAATTATATTAAAGTGATATTCAAATGTATCAAAACAAAACAAAACCTCCTTGTGTTTAAGCTGCATTTAAAGGACTTCTAGAAAATAGAAATACCATTGTTTACATAAAATCTGTTTCATCTACCCCAGGTTGCTTGTTGTGGCTTTAAAGGAGGCTTTCTGTGAACCCAGAGGAAACTGTGAGATAACACTTTAACCCAGAAATTTATACAAACTATGAATAACAGGCAAAAGGCTTGGGGATTTTGGTAATTTGTGAATGTGGCATCCTACTGTCAACATTCACAGGCTTACTACCCTTTAATAATGTTCCTCTCTTCGTTCTCCTTGTCTTTTCTCATCTATCTTGTATCACAGGAAATACAAAAGTAATTAGGCAATCTTATTTTCTGACAGCAGTATAAAAGCCAACACTAAAAGTAAATGTTTAACCAGTTGGTTTCAATCAAGCTAACGAAACAAGAGTTTTATGTACAAGGAAATAATCTTCTGTATAACCAAGAAATTATTTTACTTACCCTCATATTTTCATATTATATTTTGCTGTTGTGAAATGAATAGGTGTCCATTTTTTTGAATGTTGATTTTCTGCTTAAAGAACAGGTTAGAAAATTGTTAGAAAATAGAATATGTATATTTTAAAAAAACACAACTGTCCATGAAGCAGAGGACTCATTTGTTAGGACTAGGAGGAGTTAAAGAGAGGACAAAATAACAATTAGAGACTTCCTAATATAGAACTGACTTGGAATTCTTGGAACTAGTATTTTATTTAGGATTTTTAATTCTGTATTCAAAAGTGAACTTAGATGGTTTTACTGGTGAGTTCTGTAGCATCTTTAAGAGACCTAGAGCTCTTCTAATAGTTCCAGGCCAGAGAAAAAGATTCTGATTTTTTTTTTTTTCTGGGAGGTTATTAACCTCAGTTAAAAACATTGGACAAGGAGGATATAAGAAAAGAAAACTAGAGGCTAATTTGACTCATTAACATAAATTCCATCTCATTTTGGAATTTTTGAGGTAGAAAGGATTTTGGAGACTTCCAGGCTATTCCTGCCATTTTTGGGGTGAGAAAACTGAGTCAGAATGACTGAGTGCTTTTCCAAGTCACACAGGTTGGTATAGCTATCTAACATAGTTTATTGAGTCCACGTTTAGGGAAGGCTGTTTCTTGGCTCTGTTAGTCAGAACAGTGCCCCTCCCAGGAAGGGGAGGGAATTTACAAGGTGAGTACCCATGTGGTGCCATGTGCTCTGTATTCACTCTCTCTCACAGTCTCACATTTACCCTCTGAAGGAAATTCCACTACCTCCATTTATAAAAGAGAAAGCTGAGATGTACAGAGGCTAAATAACCAGTGTGTGTGCTGAGAGTCAAGTCTAGGTCTGTATCTTTGCTTTTTTATGCTACTTCTCTTTTGCAATGTTCTGCACTTTGCTTAGGTTTTTGTTTTGCTGTTTGTTTGTTTTTGTTTTTTTCAAGTTTAAATACTTAAGCTACCTTTGTGATCATTCAACCTACCCTTGGACCTCTCCCTGATTGCTTCAGAGAAAGAGCTTCCCAAAGACTAAACATGTTTAATACATTGTAGTTGATGAAATCCCCTCTATTTAGGGAGAAGGCTCCACTGCCTACCTCATCAATCAAGCCTCTTTTTTCCTTGATGTCTTTTTTTTTTTCTCCATAAAAGTTAGGCATTTTAGAAAATTTCCCCCAAATAAATTATTTGAAATTATTGTATAAGCTGTGGTTATATCCTTTCAATATGAAAGCAGATGAGTAGATCAAAAGGAAAAAAAAAATGACACCCTGGATTGAATTGTTGGTCCTTTAGTGCCCATTGATCTTTCTTGCCTATTAACTGGCTGCTCTTTATGGCTGCTTGAATTCATTGAATCAAAATATTATGTTCTTTTAAGACTTTTCTTAAATGCCCCTTTCTGATTTTATTCCAAGATAAAAATCAAACATTAAGTTAGCTATAATCTTAATTTAAAATGTCCAAGCAAATTTGAAGGAAAAAAACACCTCAGAAGAGGCAATTACTTGCAAAACCCATTGTAAATATGAACCAGGCTGCCATGTGATGCTACACAAGGTAAAAGCACAGTGAATGAGGTCAGAGGACCAGCCAAATCTCACTTTTTCCTACGTTGATGATCTTTCTCCTCTCTCCAATATCTCATGGAAATGAGACTAGAGAAAATGTAATATGAATGCAGCATTTTATGAAAATTAAACCTCATTGATCACAGTTTTATGTGAAAGGTTTCCTTTCCTTACTTTGAATGTCAGGATGGAATAAAAATAATTCTTAGTAGAGAAACCCTTCAATGAGTTAAATATGGGAACAGATGTAGCTCAATGGTTGAGCACTGGCTTCTCACATACAAGGTCCCAGGTTCAATCCCCGCCCCCTGTACTTTAAAAAAAAAAAAAAAAAAAAGGTTAAATATGAAGGCAGAGAACCACCTCACCTCCTTTTTCAGCCTTTAAATTTGGCATGGTCCATCTCCCCCTTGTTTTTCCATGTCATGCTTCTGGCTCTTGCACTCATACCTGAATATCCTTGGTGCTGAGTTTGGAGCCCCACTTACGCTGAAGAATAAAACCTTTTTGGTCAAACATAAATATGTGGTAATGATTGGACTTGATGGTAACACATTATAATGGATGTAGCAAACACTGTTGATTTATGAATGTGATTGTGGCTGAAATGAATAGTCTAGGAAGATTAATGTTGGAGGACAGCTGGAGGATAATATTGGGAATGTATAACAATGGTTTGGAAAGTAGATGAGGATTGTGGTTAATAATGTAAACATAGGAATGTTCTACTACAGGATGTTAAGAATGTGGTGATACATGGGAAAAATATAACTAATGTAATTTATGGACTATAGTTAACAGCAAAATTGTAATGTTTTTGTAGCAAAAGAAAAGTTGGTACTATATTAATTCTAAAGGTTAAAAAAAAGAATGGAATTTGGTTTTGTAAGATATGAAAACGATTGTGCGTTTTTTTTCCTCTTCAGTTTTTCTTGTTAATAAGACCTTGACTATGTCATTTAACTAATCTGTTCATCTGTGTATTCTGAACACTAGAGGAAAAACTGAGTTAGCAGTTGGAATTAGATGCGATAAAAATGTCTGAAAAAGAATTTTTAGGAGTAATGTTTCCATAACTTGTTGAGCTGCCTTTTTCTGTTCTTTTATTTTTGTGAATTTGAAATAAAGTTGTTAAAAAAAAACCTCTTTGCCTTTTGAAGAAAGATGCTTTGCAAATACAAATGTATTTATTCCCACTTAACTATAAGTTCCATTTACACTGAATTCTGTTACTTGTATTTTTTTTTTTTTTTTTTTGCCGGGAGGTCTTGGGGATCGAACCCAGGTCCCTCCATATGGCAGACGGACGCCCAACCATCTGAGCCACATCCGCCCCCCTGTTACATGTATTTTTATTTTGATTGCCATATATTCAAATTGTAACTTTCTCCAGTTGAGGATATTTGGGAGGTGGAGGAGAAACTGTAAGTTGGATATAGGAAAGAGAGAGAAAAAGAATGAATAGGTTCTCTGCTTGCAGGGTTATTTTTAAAGTGTCCCTATGGGAAGCGGATATAGCTCAGTGGTTGAGCGCCTGCTTTCCATGTACTAGGTCCTGGGTTCAATCGCTGGTACCTACTTAAAAAAAAAAAAAAAGCCCCTAGAATTGCCTCCTGTGTCTGTCCGCAGGGATTTTGACCTAGAAGAAAGTTGTTAACGGAAGGCTGTGTAACTCGGGGCATCTGGGGAGTGGACCCTGAGAAACACCAACTTAGTACAGAATAAGTTATCTTCACAATTTTCCACCTCAAGGAACCAAGTTACTTTATATCTCTGGCTCCACTTGGGAACCTGAAGGGATCTCTAGGTCAGTTGAACGTGTGGATGGAGAACCAGGCACAGGGAAAAGTCTCTTATTAAATATAAAATCTACAACCAAGCACAGTGAATTCATAACCATTTATTAGAATCGCTGGAGTGGGAGACCTAAAGGTTTCCCTCTAGTGCGGGTTGATAATAGGGAAGTTAGGAGTTCCCATTATTGCTAACTTAAGACATATAAATGCCATTAACATTTTCTCTATAGGGTGCTGTCTTTATTTTTCAGTGCCTGTTAAGGATGCTTATGAGATTTTCGTGGTTTTACTCTCCTGGCCTTGGTCCTCATGCTCTTTTTCCCGTAGATTCCTTAATTCTTTGCCACAAGGATGTTAGGAAGCCGTGCTCCTCCTGCCTGTGGGAAGTGGCTATAGGTTAAGAGGGGGTTGAAACTCCCCTTCTGTCTTTGCCTAGGTTAGCAGGCTACAGAGTCACCAGCTCCAGCACTCCTGAGATTCCCTGTGTTCAGTGGAGGGTCCTGGGTGCACTCTGAGGAGCAGAGCTGGCCCATGTCTCATAGAGAACGCACGGGGAGGCGCTCTAAGCCACAGAGGAAACAATTTTCTTTCCATTCCCCACAACATAATTCAGCAGCTGATTTCTCTTCGTGGATTATAATGCATACAGTCATCTCACCAACCAATAGGTTGAAAAGGACAGAAAGTTTGCTAGGCAGGACCTGGGAGCCAGGAATTTCCTGAGCGCTGTAGAATACACACACACACACACACCAGGGATTGAACCTGGGACCTCATACATGAGGAGCAGGCACTCAACCACTGAGCAATGCCTGCTCCCCAAGATATTTTTAATTCTCTTGGAGGAAAAAGGAAAATTTCAACACTGACCTACTTTAAGTGGCCACTATAAAAATTTTCTGTTAATGAAAATAGAAATTAAGTTATAAATAGAAGGATCCTAAACAATTAATTTTTTTCAAGCTTAAATAATTCCACATGCTTTTGTCTCACAATGCAATTGTTGCTGCGGGGCCACTATAGTTACACCTAGTAGCTGAATCGGCAAATACCAGAGGGTTTACTACCTTCAGGAGGATTTAGTTTGATTAATTTACACTCTTGGCTGACGTTTTTCAGTTGAGTAGGAGGGTAAAAATAAGCTTAATTTAACCACATTAGCCACATCATGGATGGGGAAATATAGGGAGTATATTTAAGTGATTTGCCTTAATACTTAAATGAAGATGTTTCTAAGCTTAGGTTTTACCCTGTCCCATAAGAACTTTATGAGCAAGATATTTTAGACTATTGTAGTTTGAATATTCTTTTATGTCTGGTACTGCAGGCTAAAGCTCCATTTTCTGCCAAATGTGAAATAGTAGAGTCAAATCAAACCATGTGCTCTAAATTATGAAAATTATATCTAATGGATGGTCATGTTTAGAAAAAGCGTGAGCGAGTTCACCATTGGTAGATGTGGATAATATAGCTCCTTATCTGAACAAAGTTGGCTTCATCATAATTGCCTGTCTTTATGTGTTTTGTTTTCAGACCTGGAGTAAACTCAGTTTGATTATATTTTAAAATAGTCGGTGGAAATTTGGAATTTGGAGGCTTGCTTTGAGTTTTGGCTCTGGTGATCTTGAAACAGTTCCCTCATTTTACACCTGTAAAATGAAATGTTCATAATATTCATAAAAATAAACTCACAGGGTTTAACAACCTCGTAGGGTTGATGTAAGGATCAAATGAAATAAAGTATCTCAAAGTGTTTTGTAAACTGTAGACGGTTTAATAATTGTAAGGGGGATATTCTATAAGCACAGATTTCCCTAGAAAACCAGGTGTGCTATGTGACTACCTGGAGGTACCAGAGAATTTTCCAGATGCTCCAACACCTGTCCAAAATTCAAATCCTATTAAAAATCATAGCTTTCAAAATAAAAGACACTTATCATGGCATTTTTTTTTTCTTAACATTTCTTTAACTTTATTTTGTACATTTAATAATTGAAAATATAAACAATTAAAAACTAGAAAGTAAACACAGATGAATAAATATATACATTTCTTTACCATGGCATTTTGAGATCTGGATTTAAAGGGACATAAACAAATATTAAATGAAATCTAGGAAAAGGCTCCAAGTTTTTCTTTTTCTATTTTGGTATTTGCTGGGTGTTGTTGGGGTGGGCATAGGAGTCCCAGCAGGAGTATCCTTTTGCATGGCCAAAGAGGTCCCCACACCCAGGCCAGGAGGGTTCTCACCTTTAAAGGGGTCAGAATTGTGTGTGCAAACAGCGCTGCGTGTACTGTAAATGACCCTTGGAGCACTCCTGCACCCGAGTGAAGGCCACAGCACGGTTTCAACTGATAGGGGTTCTTTTCCACAATTCTCAAGAAGAGTTACTTGAATTTATTAGGTTTTTTTTTCCATCATATCCGCCAAAGTTTACAAAGGCTCAGGGTACTCAGCAGTGGCCATTCTTCTTTGGTGCAGGAGGTATAATGCAGTGTAAATATAACCTCTAAGTAGGTAAGAAAACCTCGTGTGGGAGTTTAAAGAAATCTGGGAGTGAGCTGGCCAGGCTCCTGCTACTTTTCCAGCCCTGACCATCATGTGGCTTGAGCATGGAACAACAGCAAAAAGCAGCTCTTGATGCAGAACCAAGTGGGTTTCTTATTATTTTTCATATCCAGCACAGATTTGTTGACACAAAAAACATGCTGTCCTGATGCAGCCACAAAATCATCACTTGCTTCTTTCAAAATCCCTAAAATCTTTCATTCTGATGGTAGTTGGCAGATCATATCTCACACTGCAGCAGCCTCTGCTTGCCAGTGAAGTGTCTGAGAGTGGTTTCAAGTAATTTTAACAAACTCTTTGATGATAGTCCGAGAATAGTACATGTAACCATCAAGTGGTGCCAAACCTGGTTCTTTTCTCTTTTTAATTTTACATCAGCTTGCACTTTGTGTAATAATATAAATATAAAACCATAAGCTGCATAAGGAACAAATAAAGATTATTCTGAGCAGGATTGTGTCCCATGTGAATGCCTTTGACTTTCTCTTTCATAGTTTGAACTACTGGGGAGTGATTATTCTCTTTGGTATTAATTTGATATTGATTTTAAAGACTCTTAAATCTTTATGCCAATAAATTTGTTAAAACTTCCCCAGCAATACCCTCAGCAAGAAGGGATTGGTAGATGTGGGATTTTTTATTTTGCAAACAAGATTCCTTTGTCTGAATAGTAATTTCCTTCCACTTTTCCAAATGTGTCACCCATAGATGACACATATGAGTGGATGGAGCAAAATGATGGAGACATTTATGCCAGTGTGATAAGTGAATAATTCTCATAGTCAATGTTAAAGACTTGGCAGGTTCCCTAATATATATTTTTAAAATTTTATTTTTAAAGAGGCATTAGATTACATAGATGTTACATCAGAAATATAGGGGAATTCCCATATACCTCACCCTTTCCCCCTCCTGCACTTTCCCGCATTAACAGCATCTTTCATTAGTGTGGTACATTTGTTATAATTGATGAACACATATTGAAGCATTGCTACTAACCATGGTCTATAGTTTACATTATAGTTTATGCTTTACACCACACAGTTTTATAAGATTTGACAAAATGTATAATGCCCTGTATTAATCATTGCAATGTCATGCAGAACAATTCCAGTGTCCCCAAAATGCCGCATGTTACTCCTATTCTTCCCTCTCCCCTCCCCCACCCCCAAACCAGTGGTCCCTACTATTTTTGATCCTGCTAGACTGTACCAAAGGACCTGGCAGTATGAAGAGAAAGGGCTGCTGAAGCCCTTGCCGAGTGATGTCTGTGTAATCATCTTATAGAGACTTAATGGGCTTTGGAGAATATTCGTATGAAGTCGGTGTCAGTTGTGTAGCTACCATCTGATTCTACTTTGGGCCTGTACCAGTTCCTGCCATTTTGTCCAATAGGGAAAAATGCTGTTACCCTAGTGGGTAAAAAGAAGACATTCGGTAGGATTTTCCTATATTGTCCCTGAAATCATATAAAACAGTCATATTTTGAAGAGCAAGGCATTCTGTGGATGTTGATGACACCTGAGATATTGATTACTTATATTTACTTGAAATTTTATTGTCCATCATAAGAATAAGCAAAATGAACTAAGGGAGCTAGTAGAGAGGATATATGAGAGTCCCCTTGACTCAAACTTCCATTTTGGTCTTACAGCCCCATTAGGCTATGGGCTCTTTAGAGACAGAAGCCCTGTCTTGTTCACCACTTTTTCTCTAGGTCTTGGTACAGTGTCTGGCATAGAGTAGGCGCTCAGTCTGTTGAATTAATTAATTAAATGAGTGAATGAACAACCAAGTATTAATACAATCAAGTATTAAAAAAAGACTGTGGAAGCAGCTAGTGGAGGCATAGGCAACTCATAATTAGTGTACGGTTTTGTTTTGTTTAAATATATACATGTATTTTTTGAAGGCCAAGAACATAGAGGAAATCCTACCAGGCTCCTGTCTTCCTATGGCTGTGGTTTTGTGGTGTGGTGGATAGAATGAAAATGTCCTTTCCCCATCCTGGCACACTTCTCCTGCTGTATCTTGGATATCATCATCAACCACCATTTTGTCTCTTGTTGCTGCTCTTCTCTGCTACTCAGAAATACCTAGTACTGGTAAATATTTAGATTATTACCATTTCTGTTAAGCATGTCTGCTAATATTCCTGTTGAAGGATTCCTTGAAGCAGAAGTGCTTGTTCCTAGGGTGTGTGCATATAATACTTTGAGAGAAACTCCATAATGGCCTCCAGAAAGGTTTTGCCTATTTACATGCTTATCAAAGGTATGAAAAGAGTAGAAAGTTATGAAAATAAGGTTACATTTGGAAATATTAGAGAATAATTCCAAATAACTAAAAACGAATTGCTTATAAGCATGCAAATATTTTGAGGACAGGAGATGATAAAATTTCTTTTAAATCCCCCACCACAAAGGTAACTGATGAATTTAATTGACCAAGAAGTCGCTTACCTTTCACACTCTTCCCCATTACCTGGGCATATTTCCAGGGTGTTTCAGAGAAAGAAAAAGTAGCACTTTCCTGTGAGGGTGTGCTAGTTTCAAAGTATTTACTTACATACATGGTAGAAGTTCAAAAATCACTTACTGAATTCATTCTTGTGGTTTAGCTTTCAACTATAAACACTACAGGAATAAAGAAAAAAGAAGAAGAAAGATTAGACGGTGAAAGCAAGGCAGGAAGACAATGGGTCTTGAAGGACATGAGAAATCAGCTTGTTCACAGGAGGAAGGATACCTCACCAATAATAGGTCCAATGACTGTGGTAGGGGAGTGGGTGGTGATAGGGGGGTCACAATGTATTTAGAAGGTTGGTAAATGGGGGGACTCCATTAGAAAATAACTAGTGATGAAGCTAGATAGTTAAAGTAGACTTGAAAAGCAAGATGTGGAGTTGGAATATATAGAATTTCATAACTTGAAAGAAATGTGACATTTCTTAGTGGCTTGTGTTTAGGTTGTGTTTACTAAGCAACACCTGCTAGTGAGATTTTATGTATAGCAACTCCATGCATAACCACGAAGTCTTCATGGAAAGGAAAGACTCATATCTCTGCCAAGCTTAACTCCTCACTTCTTTTTTGGGGAGCTGGGTGGGAGAACTGTTAGGTTTGTCTACATAATGGGAAATACCTGCTTTAAAACAATTAGGAGGGAAGCGGATGTGGCTCAAGTGGTTGGGCTGCCGTTTACCATATGGGAGGCCCCAGGTTCGATTCCTGGGGCCTCCTGGTGAGGGCAAGCCAGCCTGCGGAGTGCGGTGAGCTGATGGCCCACAGAAAAACACACAGCAAATGGACACAGTGAGTGATAAATAAATAAATAAAATAAATCTTTGAAAAATAATTAGGATCCCATTTTGACAATCACATTAGTGGCATCTAATAGGATGCGAACAAAGTCAATTCCTGAGATCCCTTCTGTTCAGTGGTAACGTGAAGGTCTGACCTAAAAGGTCGGGAAATGCAGCTCATGTGGCTTTAGCATTACACATGACAAGTCTACTGTGGATTTACAGGACAGGGAATACTACAATCAGAAATACCTGTAACTAGACTGCCGCCACCAGGTTAAGCCATATGCTGATGACGAGCGTGTCACCTTTCCAGTGATGACCTAGTTCAATGTGCTCAATCATTCTGGTCTTGAGTTGCAATTTGGAAATATTGGGTTTATTTTTAATTGTGAGAAGGTAAATGTGTGGTAAGAACTGTAGAAAAGCCCGAAATTCATTTCTGTTAAGAACTGTAGAAAAGCCCAGAATTCATTTCCATAAATTGGCTGGATTCTTGGAAATGGTAATCCTATCATATACTTTTCCCTCAGAAGTAGCAATAATTAGAAGACTGAGTTCTACATTACCTGTGACTTTGAGCAGGTGACTTACCCTCTCTGAGAACACACTTTCTCATCTGCAAAAATGGAAATATTGACTAATTTATCGACTTTCACTCACAGAATTGTTTGAGGGCTTAAAATGGTAAAATTAGGTAAAGGCTAAAATACTGCAAAATTTAGGGTATTTTTTGTTTTTAAATTGAATTGAACTCATATGCCAATTTTTATCTAGGTCCTAGATTCTAGACTAAGAAAGGGAGTTCTCAGGCTTCATTATATTTGAATTATCCCTACTTTATCTTTATTTTAAAATTAACCTTTCTGTTTCCTTTCATCTCTTTTGAACACCATACCTGCCCTGAAATTGTAAAATAGAGCTGCAAATGGTGAAATTAAACCATGAAATTTAGAATAGAATTTTAGAGCCAGAGCGACTTCCATATAAAGAGAAAATCAGTCTGTCTAAAATATTTCTCAGGATTGAGATGACTGACAGGTAGATCCTTAGCAAAGTTATTTACGTGGTTTAGAGATGTGCTACTAAACTGATACCTTCCATAATCTGAATTTTACTTAGGCTATTTGAGATATTGGTAGTTTGGGACTTAAATTTCTTTCTAGCTCAACCCATCACCTTCTTTTATGGGGGTGGGAAGGGATGGGGAACTGATGTGTCTATGTGGTTTCCTATTAAGTAACAGTTTAGGACCATAACTGACACTCAAATTGATTGCAATCAATAGAAGAGGGACTCTGCCCCATTTTTTTCTTGATGTTTGTGTGTTTTTTCCATTCCTGTATCTTATCCTAAAGTATGGGGCAGTTATTTGGTTCTCAAGTTTTCTTCATCTGACATGTTGCTTACCTCTTATTCCATTTATCAATGCTTTTTCCTTTAGCTCAAGGATGTGCTTCTTCTAATTGTAGGTGGGAGTTTGAAAATGGTTGTGATTTAAAAGGTCTGGCACTTCTCTAGATATTTTGGTCACCCCACAATGCTTTCAAAATATAGTGAGCACTGCTGTGGACTGTGCAAAGCTTCTCTCAAATCTTTTAGGATTTTCCTCAATTTGTTCTTCTACATCATAGGCAGCCATGTCCCTCCAGCCGGAAGTGTGGACATTTCTATTTGGGCTTTGTGGTTGTGGTTTAGCAGCTCAAGCCTGGGACAATGGTGTGCATTCCTTGTATCGTTCTGCTTTTGGGTCTACAAAAAGTTCCTGGAGCCATAGGTATACCCTCTGATTTCCCCTTTTGTTAGCTGTATATGGCCCAAAAAACTTAAACAAGAATCCAATGATAAAAGTAAAGACAGAGTAGACTTTAAGGTGCAAGAACAAATGGATTACCAACAAAAGAACCATCAGAAATTGCTGATGAAAAGAAAGCCTAAAGCAAGCGATTTTCTCAGAGGATTTCATTGTTTTGAAAACGGACTTGATAATTGTAATTGTCTTCCTTGTAATTGTCTCTTATCTTTTTCTCTGAGACCAGAATTTGGGATAGATAGTTTAGATATTTACCTGATACTAATCAGGAAATACATGGTAATTGTATTTAATATGTCTTTTGTTATATTTAATGGCTTCATTCCTGCCTTTCTTTTGCATTGAAGTAGATTTCATTTTTATTACAGTTTTAATGATATGAATAAATAGAACATTTGTGCCAGTAGATATTCTTTATTACTAAATCAGTACTGAGGAAAAAGAGACAGTAAGTAAATATTTTAGGCTTTGTGGGCCCTAGGGTTTCTGTCACTCTGCCATTGTAGTGCAAAATCAGCCACAGACAATACATAAATGAATGAACATGGCCATGTTCCAATAAAACTTTATTTACAAAAACAAGTGGAGGGCCAGACCCCTATTCCACATCATTTCCAAAGAAATAGGACAAGTGCACTTAAAACATTAAATGGATTGCAGAATGCAGTGGTAAAACCCTAAAAGTTGAATCAAGTTGTTTTTAAAACAATTTGCTCAGGAATTTACCTACAAACAACTATTGTCACAATTTTCAGTTCTTCCTTACACTTCCTACCTATAGATTGAACTAGGTAAAGTCCTGGCAACAGATGTCCAACACACACTTTGGAAATATTTAGATATATTTCCTTTCCTTAAGCAATTACTCTGTACACACATTGAGCCTGACATTTTCCATGCCACACTGGCATTTCAAGTTAACACTGCTGACCTAATGCCAACTATGTACCCCTTTTAGACCTGGAAACTGTATTAGAGAGAGAGAGAGGAAGGACCAGAAGAGGGAGGTTTACCTTAAATGATCCTTGATGTCCCATTCGGTACCTTGGAAAGCCATTGCTGCTTGAATTTTAAGATCTTCAATTACAGTACTTTGATTTTTAACCTTAAAAAAATTCTCCTTCAACCATTTCAAGCCATGTGGAATATCTATTACTGCTTAGGAATTTGCTGTGGTTTTTCATTGATCGTGGCCCCAGACTCTGGAATATGTATTAATTTATCTGGGCAGAGAGCACGGGAATCCACATGCAGAAAAAAGTGAACTTAATGCTGAGGCAGAATATAGAAGCTGGGAATGATTAATTCTTAAAAAAAATGAACCATTGAATTCTAAAAGAGTATTTTGCAGTTTGCTTTTTAAAGTATTGAAGTAATTGACTGACTTCCCATTTAAAAGTGAGGTTTTTCTTTTTCTTTTTGACTTTCTTTTTTCCTGTGATATTTGCTTAAGAGTCATTAGTAAATTATTAATCTGCATTCCAGTGTTTCATATTTGAAATACCAGCCCGCCCTGTCCATGGGGATTTGATCTCATGCTGTAATCAGCAGAGGGTTCTGGGAAGTGGGAATAGCTGTGGTTTGTTCTTTTAAAGACCTTAAGAGAGAATCAAAAAACCATGGTTATACAGGAAGTAGGCCTGCCCAGTGTTTGACAGCTAGCAGTTTCCATATCGAGTCATATGATGCCATGAACTTGGAAGGAACACTAAATTGTGGGAAAGTTTGGGTGGGCTTCCCCCACCCCTCGATCTGCAGAGGCCCTAGAATGTCCTTTTAAGTGTTTCTGCAGCTCTTTTGAGCAGATGTCATGATCTCTTTGGTTTGTGCTACCCAAATGTTTGTATTCTGAGTCTTTGATCCATCCCCCCCCCCACAACGATGCATATTTAGGGCCACTATTTAGGCATCTAATGATATGAACTGGTTCTAAGACTCTCAGGAGTTCTGGCCCCAGTCTTGGATTCTGATTCCACCACTTACTAGTTGTAGTACCATAGGCAAGTCACTCAACCTCTCTGACTATGTTGAGTGGAAGCTATAACAGTATCTACATCATTGTGTTTCCTGAGGATTAAGAGGGCTAACTCATGGGACCTGATACCAGGGCTCTTCTAATAGAATATAAGTTCCCGGAGGGAGGGCAGGGATTTTGTTTTGTTCACTGCTGTATCCCTAGTGTCTTGAACAGTGCCTGGCACATAGTAGGAGCTCAATAAATATTTGTTAAATAAATTAGTAGTAAGCACTCAGTAACTGTTAGTTATTACTGTTATTATTAAGAATAATCTTGGGGACGGATGTGGCTCAAATGGTAGGGCGTCCGTCTCACATATGGAGGGACCTGGGTTCGATTGCCAGGACCTCCCGGTAAAAAAACAAAAACAAAAAAAGAATAATCTTGGGGAGCAAATATAGCTCAGTGGTTAAGCACCTGCTTCCCACGTATAAGGTCCTGGGTTCAATCCCCCGTACCTTCGGGAAAAAAAAAAAAGCCTCATCTTATCATACTTAATTATCCTTAGACTCCAATTCCATTTTGAGTCCCTCGCCTTACCTTATGCTGATGACAGCAATTTCCTTATGAAAGTGCTGTGGTGTTGTCTACATACATTGCCAAGTATGCAGGGAGCTGGCCTAATCCCTTCCCATGTCCAACAGTGGCCAAGTGTCCTCTCTACATTGATCAAAGCATCTCTGTTTTGATCCAGCTCATCTCTGAACAGCTGGAACTGTGTATGTCCTTTATGTTTCTGTGACTTGTCATTATAAAATACTAACATTACTCCGTGTAATCTGAAATCAGAGAGATACTGAAAGCAGCAACAGCAGCAGCACCAGTGGGCTTTCAGCAAGGTTGTAAAATGACACTCCTTCCCCACACCCCTTTGGTTCACTGGTCAGTCACCAACCCATTGAAGGTCACTTCCTTTCAAAGGTTACAGAGTCTTGACAGTTTGAGTCTGGGAATAGGTCAACTTCTCTTCCTCCTGCAGAGTCCAGTCCAGACTCTGGTAGGTAGCACAGGACCAAGCAGAGGGCCCTTCCCCAGTGTGAGAAGACACACTACTGCTCTCCCACCTCCTATCTTTGACTTGAGCAAAGGCCACCTTCCATAAGCCTTTTACTGCCCAGTAAACACCCAGGGTGAACTTCCTCTCTGCTGCCACCTGTGCCACCTGGACTTGTGCCTGCTGCGAACAGTGTGATGGAACCAGGACCTGTCATCACGACAGCTGCTGCTGCTGGGTGCAGTATGTCCACCACCCTGACCCCCGCCCCAAGTCATGCCACCTAGCCCCCATCTCCTTCAGAGAGGTGGACCCTTCTCCCCTCTCAGCAAGAGGGTGAGCCCTGGAAAGAGTAGGGGGAGGAGATTGTTGATGTGGCTAACATTCACCTGCCCACTGATGGGGAGTCTCAGCCTGGCCCAGGATATGTCTGCAAGGGGCAGCCCAGCCTGGCCTTTCCTTGGCTTCATTCTTCTCTCACTTCTCACCTCCAAAGTCATCAGCAAGTCTTGTCATTTCAACTAGAAATATATATCAAATCTGACAGATTGACGTGACCCCATAGTTGCCACTCTAATTCAACTACCATCATTGCTCATCCAGAATGGTGTTAAATATTCCTCTTTGGTCTCTCTGCCTCCATGCTTGCCCTTCTGCATTCCATTCTCCACATAGCAGTGATGTTTTTAAAGTAAATAAATGTAAATATTACATAATGTTTACTAGGTGCCAGCATATAAAGTAATATTTAGGACTAGGTTTCTTGGGGGAGGAAAAGTAGGTGCACAGAGAGGTAAGCAGACGTTGGTCTGGCGGTGCCTGGTGGTGACCAGGAGCTTCACTTGCAGAGGGTGGATGGGAACAAGAGGCAAAATCTTGGGCCACACAAGGTGGAGATGCTTGCATAGAGCTATGCCCTAAATGAAAGAGCCAGGTAGGAAAATGTCTTCCCGTCAAGGGAGATGCTATCATTGCCTCCTTAGTTCTCCTGCGGAGACCCTACCCAAGAAGCCTCAACCAGGTCCCTGTCCCTAGGTTGTGTGCTCATTGCCTGAAGCTCGGCAGACAGGACATTCCTACTCTCCTCCCCTTTGGTCCCTGAGTGATTCTAGGGTTTATAGCCATGGACTTGCAGTTTTACAAAACCTGACATACAATAGGGAGGATGTATATAAGGATCTTGGCCACTCAGCCAATTAGAGGTAGACTCTGAGCTGGAACACTTTTGAGTCATTTTCCTGTGTCCTTTCTACTATATTGAAGAAGGGAGGATATTATATAGAGACTACATCATCTTTAATTAAAGCATAGCTATAAAATATAAAAGTAGCAATGCATATTTTAACACAAAAGAAAGGTCCATAGACAAAAATAGAATGACAAAATCTTAAAAATGTAAATTCATTGTGTAGGCGTCGTTTAGGCTGACAGTATTATTTAAAAACCAACAGTTATCACCTGTTGGTGTGACATTGAAAAACATCTTGTGATTTTCAGCTGAAAGGTGGGTTCAGCCTGACCAACAAACTAATTCTGCTGTGCAATTTTCCAGAGGAAGTGAGAACTATTTGTGTATTGAGGGAAATATATAGCTGCCTGGGTTTTGGTTTTTTTTTTTCTTTAATCCTTTTTTTCCCCCCGTTTAACACCTGATAATAAAAAATGTACCCAAATAGAGGAAGAACCAAACCTATGAATTTGATTAGACCCTGGTATCTAAAAATTACCAAGATCATAAGGAATGTGTAACAATTTTCCTTTTCCAATTACTTTGAACCCTAGTTGCTGCCTCTTGTGCTTTGAGAAGATTCTTGACTGGACAGCTTTGGTCAGAGGTTAAAGAGGTCAGAGCTAGGAAGGGCTGTAGAGGTCAATCTCACTGAGGGATGAGAAAATCGAGAACAGATATTGAGAGTCCAAAGACTGCCTCAGCTAACCTAGGGTCATTACAGCTGCCATGAAAATAGGCACCTGCTTCCATGTTCAGGATGCATGGCGGTTTAATTTTAATTAATTTAATCTTTAAAAAATAAGGAGGAGGGAAGCGGATGTGGCTCAAGTGGTTGTGCATCCGTCTACCATGTGGAATGGCCCAGGTTCAATCCCCAGGACCTCCTGGTAAAATAAATAAAGGGCGAGCAGGCGAGCCAGACCCGCACGGACACACAGCGAGCCAAGCAGCAAGATGACCATGTAACAAACGAGAGATGCAGGGGAGAGTCAAGGCGAGACATGCCAGAAACCAGGAACTGAGGTGGTGCAAGTGACAGGCTGCCTGTCTCCCACATCGGAAGTCCCTAGGATTGAATCCCGGTGAAGGCAGGAAGAGGAAAATGAGGAGAGAAGGCAAGAAACAGACACAGAAGATCACCCAGTGAATGGACACAGACAGCAAGTGTGGGAGTGGGGGGGACTCATAGAACTGTACACCAAAAGAAAAAATAAAGTCAATTTAAAAAAAAAGGAGGAAATGCTAGATTAATATTTTGAGAAAAAACAACAGTATGCCTTTGTAGAGAAAAGCTAACAAAGTGATTGGACATGTACATTTTAGTACTTATTTTTAAATCAAACTGCAGAAATCCTTGAGTTGAAATAGGTAAATAATCTTAACCAATGGTTTATAGTAGAGATATGTGCTGATCAGCTGATCTAATACCCTCCTGACTGGGACTCACTACAGGAATTTAAGGTCTTCAGTGAAGCTGTGATCATTTTCATAAAATCCCCAGGACCAAAGGCACATGGAAAGAAGCCCCACTTCTATCAGATATGGAGATTCTCTCCCTCACCCCCATTACATTCTGAACCTCAGAAATTGCTAGGATTCTGATTGCATCCTGCTTTGGGAGGCTTCTTTGGTCTCCAGGAGGCAACCAGCAGGTTTCCTGGGGCAGAAGAAGTCACCATGGGTGCACAGAAGGGTCTCTATTGCTCTAGACTCAGACCACCAGAGAGAGCCCTGCAAGCTTCAGGAATAATAGAAGGTGGCAGCCCCCCAGATGGCTGCACCCTTTGGCCCAAGTCTGCTGCTTTCCCAAATATTCCTCCTCGTTTGCACCAACCACCCTTAATATCCAGGCCCCCCTCTCTTCTAGCATAGTGGGGCTCTGCAGCATACGTAGCCAATCTCCATATCATCCTTAAATGTTTTAATGCTGAAATTGTTTCTTTATGTATCATGCTCAGAAATTACCATACTTTATTTAAACTAAGAGTATTGATTTTAAGAAACACCATTTTTAATGTACCTTTAAGTAAGAAAAAAGCTGTTGACTAAGATGTCATCGATTGTGAGACATATTCTATGTTAAAATACGAAGGAAAAAAAAACCAATGTGCTTTTTAGAATCGATAAAATCTGGGTCAGGACTCTATTAGATTTCACTTTACCTCTGACAGAGCTACTCACGTTTTAAAAATAGCCAGGTAAGCAGGATAATTTCCTTTCAGCCCATCCTGGGCTCTCACCGCTTCCTTCTCAGCCATGCTAGGTAAGCACTTTGAACTTGAAAAACACTTGACTACTCTCAAATGGTCTGCACTGTTTAACCACAAAAGGTTTGGGCTTTCATATCTAAAACTGGTGTGGGTTTCTTCTTTTCCTTTAATTTCACTTTTCAAAGTATAGAAGATACAGCTTCACTGTGACACGGGTTCTAAAGTTATAAAGGTGACACAAAAGATGCCTTTTCTCAATAGAATCTAGTTTATGTTACCATGAAGTAAGTGACCAGTGAAGGAAAAAAAGAGGATCTTAAAGCTAAAAGATATCTTAGTCATCTTGCAGTTTTTTGCCTTTTCAGAAATCCTGAAAATTTCTGAAATATTCTTGAATATTTCAAGTGGTTAAAAACTCTTGTTTTAGGAGGGAGCCTGTTCATTTTTGAACAACTAAAGTTATTAAAAATATCAGGGTAATTATTTTATTTTATTTTTCCTTTTTAAATGAATTTTATGTAATCCACTTATTTTCTTTTAAAATCAGAAAAAAATGCAGGTTATGACAGAAACTTCATGTTTGAACTAAAATTTATGACATTTATTCATTCTTTCTGCTTACCCAGCCAGACTAGTATTTCTAACCCATTATCATGTCTCCCTATCCCCTGAGGCTTAAAATGTGTAGATCCTAAAGGATATGTTGTCAGACAGACCTGGGTTTAAGTTCAGTTCTGCATTTTACTCACTGTATGACCTTGGGGAACTTACTCGTTTTCCTTATCTTTAAAATGGGGATAATAATAGCCTTTATCTCATAGAACTTTTGTGAGCACTAAACCAGGTATGCATGTAGAGCAGACCAAATGGTAACACGGGAGTCACCATGCTGGTAGGCTTCCTTTCCTACTCCCGACCTCTCAAACTCATGTAAAACAAAAAGAACTTCTTCCTTTTTGACTTTCAGTTTTTTAGTCTCACAATTTTGAAATCCTGAAATTTTTCTTTTTTGGCTTCAATCTCTCACTTAATTCCTATGTCCAGACATTTATCCAGCCTTCCACCCATCCCTTCCTCTTACTTCTCATGACCACTCATCTTGGCAATTAGAAACATCTACTAAATGGTTCCCTTGCCACCAGCATTTCCAGAACAGTGTGGTGGAAAAGGGAAGACTTTTCGTGTTAGTCTCACTTAGGTTCAAGTTCTGATTCCATCACATACACAAGTGTATGGACAAGTCATCAGACCATTTTCTTTTTTTT
>JAKSZT010054396.1:21415942-21503470 GCA_026826555.1 Tolypeutes matacus
TTTTTTTTTAAGGATTTATTTATTTATTTACTTTTATCCATTTTTACACCCCTTCCCCCTCCCCCCCGTTTTTGCAGTTTCTATGTCCATTCGCTGGGCAACTCTGTGTCCATTTTCTGCCCTCTCTTCTCATCCTTCTCCTCCTGTCTTCACTGGGATTCAATCCTTGGAATCTCTGATGTAGGAGAGAGGCATCCTGCCCGCGCAACCTTAGTTGCTGGTTTTTCGGTGCGTCTCATCTTGCCTCTCCCTTGTGTCACTCTCCTATTATGTCATCATCTTGCTGTGTGGCTCGCGGGAACAGGGCCTGGCGGCCCACGCACCTTCTATATATTTTTTAAATTTTTACCAGGAGGTCCCGGGGATCAAACCCAGGTCCCTCCATATGGGAGATGGACGCCAACCAGATATAGCCCCCTGCTATATCTCTTAAGGTTGACCAGAGATACCTAGAGTTACAGTCTTTTCCCATACAGGATGGACATATAATAAATCAGGCTTAGTTTATAACCAGCATTCTAAAAACCAGACCTAGGGAGGAAAACGAGGTCTGGGGACACATGCATGGTTTCTAATATAGCGAATGTTTAGCCCACCCTGATTATCACAGAATCAGGGCAGTGAGAATATTCGCACATCAGACCATTTTGAATCTTAGTTCCAGCACCAGTAAAGTGGGAATCTCAGTGCCTACCTCGTCCAAAGTGATTGTTGGATAATGAGGTAGGATCATAAGATGATGTTTGTAGAGGGCTTGGTATACCTGAGACATTCATTAAATGCCCGTAACCTTCCTGCTTGCCTTTTGCCTTACATTTCTACGTATGGTGACCACATGAATTCCTTAAATTGTAATTCTAATTATGCACCACCTTGCTTAAAAAGCTTCAGTGACTCCCTATTTCCCACTAAGGCATGCCTAAACTCCTTAGGCCATGTGTAATACCGAAGAAAGTCTCTAGACCCAGGCTGGGTGTGTTTCAATCTTGGCTCCATGACTTACCTGCTATGTAATAGTAATAATTCTTGGACAAGTTTTGTAACCTCTGCCTTAGTTTCCTATGACAAGAACAGTCCTACCTCATAGGGTTATCTTAAAGATTGAATTAGCCCTTAGAAAGGACTTAGAAAAGTCATGACTGTATCTCATGCTTCTCCCCAATGTCACACCGGCTTTCTTTCCTGGCGTAGCTCTTATTGCTCCTGTAGTACCCCTAGGCTCCTGACAAACCAAATAATTTGATTTTCAAAATCTACCCCCACCCCCTTTCGACCTTCCCTTCTTGTATAGATTTTACTGCTTTGGGAACACGACTCCTTCTTTACCCAGACTTCCCAACGGATGTAGGACAGTTACCAAAACCCAGCAGTGCCTCTGTCCAGATGTCTTAGGTTGGGCAAGCTGTTTGTAGGGATGGGAAACTGCGGTAAGTGATGGCGTCCTGCCTGTGCCACTAGCCTTGCAAAATTAATTCCTCTGCTGAGTTTACCTTGGTGATTGTGACTTTAGAGTTTGCCCCAAGCATCTTGCCTGATGCCATGACTCACATCAGATTAAATTCTACTTAGTTACAAACTCTCAGCTTAAGAAAGGCCTGTCTTAGCATGCATGGCTCATACCAAATGATGTTGGTATTGCAGTTGACTTGTCTGTTTGCCCCATTAGACTGTAGGCTTTGTGAGGACAGGTAAAATGCTTGTCTTGTGCATCTCTGTCTCCTAGTTCATAGCTAAGTGTCTGGCACATAATAAGGCCTCACTCAGTAAATATTTATTGGATGGGTGGATGGATGGATGGATGGACGGCTGGAGAGGGCAGGACTGGAATGTATAATGCACTTGTGGCATGTCCAAATTGCAAGCATCAGGTGCACTTTCTTTGCCTAGGGAGGAGACCACTCATAGCAAGAATACACCTCAAAGCTCTAGAATGCTCCTGGGCTGCTGAGGTTATTTACTGGGCTCTGGTGCCAATAAAGCTGCAGTTATTTAGCATTAACAATCAAGATCTTAATAATACCAACCTTTGCAGGCGTTTGGACTAATTCCAGATTTATTTCCCCAGTGTATTTCAATTTTTAGTCTGCATTATTTGGTTTGTAGATACTCTTCCTAACATAGCACGGTGCTTTCATGGAAATAATGAAAAAGACTTGGTCACAGACCCAGAAGACCTGTGAAGTCTGCAATGGAAAGCAAGAGGAATGGTTTTGCTGTATGATGAGTTATGTAATTGAAAGACCAATTTATATTGACAAGAAGTGATCAGAAGTAAAGTAGGAAGGACAAATGTGAAAAAGCATATGCAACCCTTTGGTCTTGGTATTAGAATTCTTTCTGAATTTTATTTATTCCATTCCTTTTCTCTTTCTCTCCTCTCTGCAATACCGCTGGAAAGAGAAAGCACTGGCTACAAAAAATTCTTTGGCAGATTTGGGTATATAGTAATCAGCATTTTGGCCTCCAGTATGGAGATCAAATCCTATTCTCTCTGTAATGAGTGTCTTCAAGAAAGCTTTTCAAAGCAGAGGGAAAAAATGGCACCCACTTCTCTGATCAAGAACTTTTACGGGGGTCAAGTAGTCTTGGCAAGAATTCAGGCTGGAATGACTTGGCTTCAGCATAGAATGCCATAGGCCTTGTGTCAGGTTAGATTTGCTATGAACCTGGATACACTAAATTCTTAAGATGTGAGAGATTGTTGCACTCTGGCCCAAGAATTTCTTGTATACTTTTTTTTTTTTTTTTTTGAGAGTAGATGCTTGATAGTTTGACAGCTGCCTTCTCCTTGCTCACTCTCTCTTGTTCTCACTCCTTCTCAGAATCACCATAATGCAAATCACCCCAGTGTTTGTTGGTCCAGTGATGCATCAATGCACATTATATTTCTTGGTATTCACAAAGTGTTCCAAAAATGTATTTAAGTAAACCAATGGGATACGGCTTACTTGTCACAGGGTAAGTTTGATTTAATGTTCAAGTCCCACCCTGTGTGAGTTTATGCTAAGTCTCCGAAAAAAATTAAATATTAATCTTGATCTAACTGTGCTGCTTCTATTGTTTTTATTAGTAGCAGGAGAAACATTGGGGCATTTTTTTCCAAAGGCGAGGATTCAGGAATGATGTTAAGGTGATAGTTTTTGACTGATCATTGCACATGTATGAACTCATTTAATCTTTCTAGCAGCCCTTTGACGTAGTGTTATTATTGTCATCCCCATTTTAAAAATGGGGAAACTGAGGCACAGAGAAGTTAAGTAACTTGTCAGATGTTTTTCTTGGTAGGGCTAGATGATTTCTAAGTTCCCTTTGAACACTGAGAAATACAAATTCTTCCTAGATAGGGCTGGCACATGAGGTCAAAAGATGTGTACCTGAAGAAGTAAGAGAGGCTAGTTAAGGCTTTTAGAGGCACATGTAGCAGAAATCATTGTTTTGGCAACACAGAGAGCTTATTAAAAGGATCCCAGGCCATGCCACAACTTCCAAGAAGAAGAATCAGATAGCATCAAGTAACTCAGGTAAAGGAGACTTTGGATCATGAAGCCTGTAGATATGTTTATTTAGCCCATAAATTTTAAAAACTTGAGCCAGCATTTAAAAATCAGATGATGTCAGATGAAAATCCAGATTTCCCGCTCTTAGAAAAATCAGTCCTGCCAACCTTGAGGCATTGTTCCCCTGTAATACCAGATACTATTACAGTATCCCCTGTAATATCAGAGCTGTCCAGTGGCTTCCCCCTTCTTCAGACCCTCCACCTCCAGTCAGCCCAGCCTCCCCCACTGCCTGATTCACCATTTATTATCTGCCTGGCCACTAGACACACTTATGTTGCAACCACTTCTCTTGTGCAGGGTTTCTCAGTCTATGTACTACAGACGCTCTGGACTGGATAATTCTTTCCTGTGGGGAGCTATTCTGTGCATGGTAGCATCTCAGGTCTCAACCCAGTAGATGTTAGTAGTATCCCCATCCTCCCACCCCCAGTTGTGACAACCACAAATGACTCCAGACATTGTCAAATGTCCCCTGGGAAGTAAAATCGTCCTGAGGCAATGTAATGAGCTTAAGCCACTGGTAAGTAGGCCTCTAGTTCCCCTCATTATAATGAGAATCCCACCAGTCCACTTGCGTCCAGTGTCTTTTGCTCTGGTCAGGTGACAGGTAGCATTAACAGTTATGACTGCCATCTCTTGCTGAGAGGGCAGCAGGGCAGACAACCCAACAGGAATCCATCACACGATGTCAGAAAGAGGGATGGGAATGATATTATGTGAAAACAAAAGAGAGAGAGAGTCCAGGAATAACGCTCAATAGTTTAACAACCTTAACTTTCCAAAGGAATGTTTTTTCTTTTTTCTCATTTTGTACTCTCCACCATTATGTGAAATAGTAAAAAGGGCACATAGTGGTCACTCTCATTCCGTAGATGAGAGGAAAGTTAAAATTGCTGCCTGAGTGCACAGAGTGACTGGATAGATAAAGGACTAGAACTCAGGCCTTCTGGAGACCATCGTTGCCCCTTCTGCTGCATCTAAAATGGCAGCCCCCAGTCACACACCACCCTGTCTCCTCTGGGGAAACAGAAGAAGAAAGGCAAAACCAGTCACCTTCAGGCTCAGTGCTGGCCTGGAAACATGAATGGCACAGTCACTCATGTTTGCAAAGCAGGTTTAGCTGGCAGCAGGCCACCCTGTCCAGCTCCTGCTCTGCTTGGGCTGGGTGTAACCCAGCCATTATGGTTTCTCTTGGGTTTCGAATGCACAGGAACAATTAAGTCATTCTCATAATTTCATGTGGTACAGAAAGTCCCAAGCCCAAAATACCATCCCTGGTTCCTACTTTTAGACTTCCAGGGAACTTCCCCCTCCTTCTCTCCCTACAGTTCACTTTGATTCCCTCTATTTTTCTCTTCTTGAATGTGTTACTCCAGACACAGAGCCCTAGTTTATTTAACGAGGGGCTGCAGGGCAACGCAAACCAAAATAAATCCAACTGCCATTTGGTAGGAGTGGCAAAAGTAGGAAATTGTCACAGGTCCTTAAACAGAGAGGCACAAAGCAAAAAGGAATATGCAGATCTTTTTTTTTTTCCTTTTTAAGGAGGTACTGGGGAATGAACCCGGACCTCATACATGTGAAGCAGGCGCTCAACCACTGAGCTGCGCTCAACCACTGAGCTATACTCACTTCACAGGGATATGCAGGTGGAAATACGAGAATGCTCCACAAAATGATCCCTGAAAGACAAATGGGTTACCTGCGAAATAGTTGCATCTATACTTCTAGTATTATTTCTGAATCCCAGGTAACCACAATTAAATCACTTTCCTTATATTTATTATGTAGAATTTCTTGTCCCATAGACCATGACATCAGTTATTGACCTGTTTTGCTTTCTTAAATAATTCATGTTTCTGGCTTTCTATCGGTTGTATGTTAACTGTTCCCGGCAGTCGGAATGGCTGATTTGGGCTCCATGCACACACATATTCACGTGCACATGTGGTGTCTCTGCCTTCATGTTTGGCACATATTTCTGTACCACCACTTAGGTTATATCAGGAACTAAATGAAATGAATTCCTGTTAGCTGTGGCTTAATTTTTCTCCTGAAGTAATCGCTATTATAAGCTTATTGGAAACAAGGAATGTGCATTCTCACTAGTGGAGTGGCTCTCAAAACTTTGGCGTGCATGAGAACCATCTGGGGCACCTGTTAAAGACACAGCGGTGACCCCAACGCCATCTTGAGCACCCTGAGTGGGCCTGGGGGAGGGCCCAAGACACTGCATATCACAGTGCTTCCAGTACTGACGCTGCCGCCCTGGAGGCTATTTCATTTCGGGAGCTAATGCAGTCAAGATCAGTGCTCTGCATGCAGGCTTCCCCAGCAGCGGTGACGCCGGCTCCCTTCTGCATCATGCCTGCATTTGCGCTCCCTGCAAAGTCCCTCTAATTCAAGGGTTCTTAACCTTTTTTGTTCCACGGACCCCTTTGCCAGTCAGGTGAAAACCATGGACCGCTTCTCAGAACGTAGCGGCAGGTAGTTTTATGGCACTCAACTAGCTTCGGGTCTAACAACTACTGTAATTTCAAGTATGGATGAGCGTAAGCGATTTTTCGAGATGTGCAATAAGTGTAATGTGATAAGAAATGAATATTACCATAATTTATTTCATACATTCATAAGTGAAGGAAACGCTAGATTTCAGTTAGAAGTCCGAGAAAATAAAGATAATAAATTGATTTTTTTCAATTCAAGCTCACAGACCTCCTGAAATCTTTCCGTGGGCCCCTGGTTAAGAACCCCTGCCCTAAGCCATCTGCATCCGCCAGGCCCAGCCTAAGCTCCCAACCCTCCATGGACCCTTTCCTGAATACTCCAGTCCACACAGGTCCCTTCCCTTCGGAACACATTCAATTTTCAAATTAAACCCTAAAATTTAATCTGCCGCCTTGCCTCATGGGCAGATTAATGCATATTAGTCTGGTGAAGGTTCATGTGAATTTGGAGAGGAAATAGAGTGCTGCTTATACCACCACCTGGTATTTATTGCCTGACTTTTGGAGCCTGGTACACCCACCAAATTATGCTTCATGCTTCTGATAGAGTAAACCCCTGTGATTTCTGTGCCCAGACTTTGATCTGCTAGAGTAGGGACCGGCTAGGCTTGGTTTTACGGTGGACACCCTGTCTCCCTTTCAGGGCCACCCTCGGCGGTCGCCGCACCGTGCTGTTGTCTGTTGTGTGTGAGAATCGGTCCTGGGCCTGTGTGATGGCTGCAGGTCAGTGTGCAACGAGAGAAGTGGAGGGAAGGGCATGGAAAGGTGGTTGGAGCCAGATTGTGAAGGTCTCACATGGCACATGAGGAGCTTGGACTTTGTCCTATAGAAAGTGGAGGGTTTTAAAGAAAGGGAATGACACGATCAGGTTTGTCCTTTACAACTGTAATTCTGGAAGCCATGGGTTTCTCATGGAGTATGTGTGAAATGAGCACTGGCAAACATGTGAAGCAGAAAAATTTGTATTTGAAGCTTGCTTTCTTGATGTACAGCTCTTCCTCTCCCCATCCTTTAGACACTGTGCTGCATCCTATTTTCAGGGCTCAAGGTCGTAATGGGCTCCCTGCTAGCCAAGCTCGTCAGCTGACCTGCGTCATGTGGGAGGGCCAGGAAGCTGCCTCCACCTAGAGTAATGCTGACAGCTCATGGAAGTAATTGTGAAGGGAGGGAACCAGGGCCCAGGGCAGCGGGAGGTGGAGAGCTGATGGTACAGAGGCTAGTTAGGGTGCTATTGCAGGAGAGACATAATGAGGACCTTAAGTAAGGCAGTGCTGTGAGAAGAGAGAGGAGGAGGTGGAGTTCTAGAACAGGTCTGAGGTAGAGCCAGTAGGATTGGATGCAGGGGGAGGAAGGAATCAAGGGCATTTCTTAGCCTATTTACAAGTGTGTGTATGTGTGTGTGTGTACACTACTGTACTACTTGTATTACACACACACATACAATATCCATCTGCCTATCTAGCTAGCATATTTATGTGTATGTATACGTGTATGTATATTGAAGATAAACTAGGTCTACTTCACAAGTTTGCCTCTGCTAGTTTTGCACATCTTCTCTTTCTTTGTCTATTCCCAGTTAACTCAAACAATGCTTTATTGAGCTGGCAAGGAATGTAATAAAGTGGAAATGATATAGAAGATAGTGAGGGGCAACCTTGGAAATCCACTGGAATAAAGATTTTTTTTTTTTTTTTAAGATTTTATTTATTTATTCATTTATCCCCCCCTTGCTGCTTGTGCTCGCTGGGTCAGCTAACCACGCCGTGCCGGCGGGCCTGCCTTCACCAGGAGGCCCCGGGAACCGAACCCGGGGCCTCCCATATGGGTAAACGGGAGCCCTACTGATTGAGCCACAGCCGCTTCCCATGGAATAAAGATATTTTTAAAGGTAAAAGTAAAATGGAAAACGACATAAATATTGGCCCACAGCATTCAGGGAAGAATTCCTCTAAATGGAGTATAGTTGTCTAAGGGGATAGCAGCCACTAGCCTGCCCAGTGGTCTTCTGCTGCATTTCCAGACACCCTTTTATTTAAGTCAGTGCCAAGGCGACCATCCAGCCTGAGACTGGGTGGCTGGCTGACCCAGGGAGACCCAGACACTCTTAGTGAAAACGAGCATCATATCCTAATCTCTCTCCCTTCAGTGGCGCTTTGTAAAGTGCTTTTGCATTCATTATCTCATTGATTTTCACAACCACCTTGGAACAATGGAAAATTCCTTTGACAGGGTCAGAAGAACAGAATTCAAGTCCTGTTTGAGGCGGGGGAAGCAGGGGTGAGTGGGAGGGATGGTCTTTGGGCAAGACACTTAACTTCTCAAAGCTTCCTTTTCTCATTAGTAAAATGGACCAGAAACACCCTTCTTCCAGGATTATTGTGGGCATAAAAAATCAGTTAATTGGGAGGGCGGATGTGGCTCAAATGGTTGGGCGTCCGTCTGCCATATGGAGAGACCTGGGTTCGATCCCCGGGACCTCCCGGTAAAATTAAAAAAAAAAAAAAAAATATATATATATATATATATATATATATAAATCAGTTAATATCTGTAGAGCCCTGCTCAGAGCTCCTGCTCAACACTATTCCTTTGCTTTCCCCTCTTCTGTTCAACTTCTCTCCTTTCTTCTTCTAGGTTTTCTGACACTTAAGGCCAGAACTCTTTCTGCCTTTCTGTCCTTCTGGGAATAAAACATAGACAAATAAAAATAGTTTACAAACTAATCTCTCTGAAAGATTTGTTTTAAATTCATTGGAATCAATTACGAATTGCGTATTTACCCAAAGGACTAGATTAGGGATCTTGGAGTAGCTGAAGTGAATCCTGAGAGTGAAGGGGAGAAGGAAATGTCAGAGAAGTATAATCAGGGCTAACCTAGGTCTAGGACTAATCTAGAATCCCATTCCCACCCAGGCTGCTCTTTATCATCCGGAGTTCCTGCTTACTCTCCTCCCAATAGAAAATGGCTCTGCAGAACCTTGTCCTCCCAGGACCCAAGGCATTGGTGCAGCTGCTGGCAGATCTGGTCAGCTAATCCATGCTCAGGCACCGCCGGAGAGGCCTGGAGAGTGGCCACCACCCAGGGCACACCAGCAGCTCCCCTGGTGGGACAGCCCCTTGGACTTCGTTACACTCTGCAGTTGGAAAGCAGCAGCCTACACTTTCAGCTAAATAAAAGCTGGAAACAGTTATCTCATCAGGCCTGCCGCTTCGACTTCGGTCTCTGTATTCTCCCTCATTTCCTTGCCAGGAATGCTTTCCTTGTGCGCCTCTCTACCTGCTTACATCCGGTCCTCAGACTTCCTCACCAGCAATTCCACTTTGTAGTCTATCCCACGAAAATATTAGCCCAAGGGTTCAAAGATACAGGTGCAAGAAGACTTACCCGACATCGTTCAGTATGGGGAGACCAGGAAAATAACACAAAGCGTCATTCCCAGGGATTTTTGGATGGATGGCACTGTTACCAATTTATCCCCCATCTCTGAACTTCTCCCTCCTGGTTTGTAAAACATAAAGTACTAATATCCAGCCTGACCACAAGGACTATGAGATGATAAGTAGGAAATCACTCTGCAGATTGAAAATGGTTTTACAAATGTAAGGGATAGGATGATTCAACAGTGAAAACAGTCCTTTGAGGCCTTTTACAAATAGAGGCATTTTATATATTTAAACCCTTGTTGCTCACAAATTTAGCATTTGAGGTTTTGCCAACCTGTGCAGAAACCCCGTAGCTATTTGCTGAGGTATGTGGATGAGAAAGAGTGAATTGTTGAAGTGCTAGAAGTTAAAATAGGATTTGATTTTAGAGTCTTTAAATGCTGTTTAAACAGATATTTCTTCAGTATCATTTCTGTCCTTATCAATGGACTCTGGGCTTATGGAAAAGGGTAAGACAAAAAAAAGCTGAAAACTAGAAATATGCTATCAAATTGGAAAGACAAGAAATACACTCATGAAACAATTAGTAAGCATAGCATACGACAACATTTTCACGTATTGTGAATTACAGAAGCGAGAGGAGGGTTAATGCAGAGCAAAGGGATTCAAGGAGGTGAAGCTTCATGCCATTCTGGCCCTATAGAAGAACTTCTGGGGTTAAACTTAACTTTGGAAATGTCTGGGAATATGAAGCTGCCATTTTGAGGGAGTTGTATTGGTTGTTCCTGTGGTTTTTGTGTGTTTCTCTCTCTCACAACATGAATGTGGGCAGTTCAAAGCCGGCGTGGAGGCTCTACAGTTATCTGGGGTGCAGGCTGCTTCTAGTTTTCTGCTCTGTCACCCTAGGATGTGGCCTTTGGCCTCATCGGCCCCAGATGGAGCTCTGGCCACCACCTTCTAATTGTGAGCACCCCTTTATGACCTGTCTTAGATAGAAGAGTGGCTTACACTCCCTCCACTCATACCACATGGCCACAGCTGGCTGTGTGGGAATTTGGGAGTGAATTCCTCCTTCTGAGCAGCCATGTGCCCAAATAACCGTCAGAGTCTAATGCTTGGAGGAAGCAAAGCACAGCTGATGGGGAACAACATGCAGATGCCGTTAGCCTTCTGTCTGACCCTGAGTCAGTTATTCAGAGGGGAGAAAATCTGTATTGAGGAAGAGATGAGGCAGGAGGACTGTGACTCAAAGCTTATCTCATTTTAGGGAGTTTTTAGGATCTTTCAGGCTGATTTGTATTTCTGGCTTCATTGTCAAGGTTTCACTGAAATTATCATTGAGGACTCTTTCTTGACTTTCTGTTCCACATGAAGGCTGCTTAGAGGTAGTTGCTTGAGAAAGAAAAAGCGGTCCCTGACATTCAGGAACCATTCTGACACAGCCTAGACTTAAGTGTGGCTAGAAGCCGGGCTGGCTCCTGGCTTGGCCATATGCTCTTTTTTTTTTTTAAGATTTATTTATCTTCTACCCCCCTCCCCCATTGTTTTGCACTCACTGTGTGCTCTCTGTGTCTGTCTGTTGTATGCTCGTCTTTTTTTATTTTTTTTTTAGGAGGCACCAGGATCTGAACCCTGAACCTCCCATGTGGGAGAGAGGCGCCAAATGGCTTGAGCCACCTCTGCTCCCCATATGCTCTTATGTTGACACAAGCAATCTCACAGGACACCCACCTCAGACACCCACTCTGAGACACTCTGAAGTGAGACAAAGCAAGACCACTTCTTAATTTTGTCTAAGCACAGACAAAAACAAGGCCACTGTGCAATCAGAGAATGCAAAGTATCTCCCTATCCAGCTAATATGAGTGACTGCTGCTTCTTTTCCAATTAATGGCTTTATCTTTGCCCTCCCCAGAGGTAAGATTTATTGAGATACTCAATCACAGAATTGCCGCCATTTTCTAACAGCACCTAATCTAGAATAAATCCTTGCTTCCTTAGTTACACAAAACACCTCCCTCCCCCAATCATCCAGCCAAAGCCCAAATCCTGTAACAGGCCTTTTCTAACATCCTCTTGGACTAATCCTGTTTTATAATTTAGAAAATCTGGGTTCATTTAGAGGAGATTTCATTGTGACCTTGGACCAGTTTCTTAACCTCAAAAAGCCCTTACTTCCTGATCTATAAATTGAGGATGGTAATTAATATCAACTTCGCAGGGTTGTTGTGAAGATTAAATGAAAGTATATATGTGAAAGTGCTTTTTAAAATTATAAAGCACTCTACAAATTTAAGGCATTGGATTTTTTCTTTATTGGAGAAAAGCATTGGATTTTGATTATAAAAGGGAAAATAATGACCATTCTATTTGTCTAGAGTTTAATTTGAGCTGAGGTCAATCAACAGCTCCGTTTATAGCTTAATTTACATCAGTAAATACTTTTGCATTCATAGTCCCCACTTACTTGTACTAGGGAAGGTAAATGAACCAAGAGTCTGACCCTTGGGCATTTCTGTCCAAACCAAATTGCTGGCTGGCTGGCTACTGACATGCAACAGAGAGAAGTTTCAACAGAGCTCATTGAAAGGAAAGTTCTGAAAAGATAAAACATTCATCTGGATGGAGAGCGCTAAAGGGCAAAAGTCATGTTATAACTTATTTTGTGCCATAGCTAAATTATTGAAAGATAGCCCTTTATCTTGACAGCCCCTGTAAAATTTTCACTGGGCTTCAGAGACCGAAAGGGAAACTCTCTCTGGAACCAAGAAATATTTCAGTTCTACTTATTTCTCAGCGTCACTGTCACCCCAGTTTTGGGAATCTACTGAGAAGAGATGGAAAGATTCTACATGAGGTAGTAGAATAGGAACCCAGCCCTGGTATTTGCTTCTTGTGACCTTGGTCTGACTTTCACCTCTGCATTAAGAAAATGGAAATAAGGATATGAGCCTTAACTACTTCAGGTATCACTCCAATAGGGTAATGTATGTGAAAACTCCTAACTGTGAAGTGCCGTATATTCAAGAAAGACATCATCACATTCCTGTAGTTTTACTAGAAAAGAGTCCTACATAGCTGGTTCAATAACACAGGTGGCTTTTTTTTTAAAGATTTTATTTTTATTTATTCATTTATCCCCCCCTTGCTGCTTGTGCTCGCTGGGTCAGCTAACCACGCCATGCGGGCGGGCTTGCCTTCACCAGGAGGCCCTGGGAACCGAACCCAGGGCCTCCCATATGGTAAACGGGAGCCCTACTGATTGAGCCACAGCCGCTTCCCACACAGGTGGCTTTTGAACACCAACTTTGTGCCAGTGACTTAGCCTGATAATTTGGTGCCACTGTCTTTCACTAACCACTCTTGTGAGCTGTGTAGAGAGCCAAATTAGAGATGTTTATACTTCAGTGCCACCACTGGGAGACACAGCCCGGCTATGAGGTTATGCTGCTTATTCCAGAAGGTGCTGTTGTCACTTGCTTTTTTGCATTTCAGATGATGGATTTTATCAGGTTGGTGGCTGATTCCACCATTCAGATTTAAACAAGGTTGGAGTCTGAAATTGAAGGCTTGAGAATGCTTCCTTTGCAGCAGGTAGCTCAAGCTGAATGGTTTCTATAAAAACCAGCCAGGGACTTGCATTTTCTTCTATGTGGGAACCAGTTAATATGGTTAATAGCTTGGAATGATTTTGTGGGATATCCTCACCAGACAATGGCTGAGTGACTCTCCTCTCTGTACACTAGAGATGTGCCAGCTTAAATTCATATATCCTCTAATCACAATGTCATCCCTTTTCAGGCAGAAGTGGAGCTACCTTGACCAGTCCTTACTTCCAACTCTAAATTTTAGATTTTAAATTGGCAAGAGTCTTATTTGCTTTCAATAACTTACCTTTACGGGAATGGATGTGGCTCAAATGGTTGGGCATCTGTCTCCCATATGGAGGGACCTGGGTTCGATCCCCAGGACCTCCTGGTAAAAAACAAAACAAAACAAAACAAAAAAACAAAAAAAACTTACCTTTACATATTTATAGACTTTACATAGTACTTCAGAATTTATAATGCATTTTACATCTCATTGTTCAATTACACATTTAATGAAATTTATCAAGCTCTGTGCTGGGTGGGCTCTGGACATTTTGAAAAAAAAGAGACAAATTTCTCTGCCCCTCGTGGAACTCAGGTTCTGGTCAGAGAATCGGTTGTATTCATGTCTAATAAATGTCAAGGCAATTTGCTAAATCCAGAACTAGAGATGGGTCTTAGGGATAACATAGTTCTCCTGCTGGCCCGTGACTTAGATATTGCACAGCCCCGTGAGGTAACTGAAACCGAGCAGCCTGAAGGGACTGCAGTGGCCACCCAGCTAAGTCCCAGTCTTTGCCACCCGTGACTCTGCCTTGTCATATGTAGAATGGTACCATATCCTGAAGGCAGATTAGTTTCTGTTGATTATATTTTGGGTTTCTTTTTCCCTCAAGACATTTATGAAAGTGCCTTACTTATTGGGGCGGGTCCCAGATCTTTAGTAGATAACTGATCTTCTCATTGGCATGCTGGCTTCTGTTAGCTTCAAGGTGAATTGAGTCTAACTTTTTCTTGCTTTACCTTTTTCCACATCTGATACCCATCCTGCTCAGGACTTCACTGGAGCTTTAGCCAAAGCCCATTCCCTATCATGGCCTCAAATGGAGGCTTTACCTCTGCCAGGAGGTAGATAATTTCACCTTTATTTTTAGGTGTTCTTCTTGCAGTTTTTAAAACCTGGGGTTTGAGGATGAGGAGGGAAGTAGGTCATGGGAATTGGATAGCAATTAGTATGAGGGCATTAATAAGGGGGCATTAATAAATTAAATATTATCCCAGATTATCTCTGAATCTTATCAAAATAATTCATTTATTTGGTGCAATAAAGTTTACAAAGGATTTTCCCATCTTTTATCTCCTTGATCCTCCTAACAACCCTGTGAAATTGGAAGAGTAGGGATGAATAATTGGAAAAGAATTGAAGTAAACTTTGGCCAGTAAGGGACAGAAGAGAAAATTGGAGTCCGTTCTTTAGGTTCCAGCTCCAGGCCTTTGCCCTCTGCCAGGCCATGGCAGAATGGTGATAATGAAGCTCACCTCTGGAGGAGAGTGGTTACTGACTCTTCCTCCCGGCCTCCTGCGCTTCTCGATTATAATTTACAGCCTTCTGGGTATTAACTTTAGAGACACTACTGAGGGTCCCAAGTGCTTCCACCTGATGCAGCTCCCATCTGTGGGGATGGGTGCATCTCAAAAGAGGACTAGCTGGTCAAGATCCCAGAGGAAAATCTCCTGGGAATGAGGAAGTTTCCTGTGGAAAGACAAGATGAACTCTGGTGGGGAGAAAGGGTCTCTGTTTTTTTTTTCTTGTTGTCTGCTCGTTGTCTGTTTTCTTTAGGAGGCACCGGGAACCGAACCCGGGACCTCCCATGTGGGAGGCAGATGCTCAACTGCTTGAGCCACATCCACTCCCCCGGCATCTATTTTTATAAAAGTGTTTGGAATAGATACATCTTTTAACTGCCAAATCCACATCACTCCCCACCCCCCGCCTCCAAGGTGCTTTTCCTGGAATGTGGATCCATTAATTAATGTGGGAAATTAAGGAGACACATTTAACAAACCCTGAATAGGCTGTCACTACTAAAATTTAAAACGAAAAAGAGGAGGAAAAAAGGTGTAAATAAGTCCCCACAAAGGGTGTTAGGTATGTATTGTTATTTCTGTTACTGTTTATTTTTATTTTTATTATTTTTTAAAGATTTTATTTATTTATTCATTTATCCCCCCCTTGCTGCTTGTGCTCGCTGGGTCAGCTAACCACACCGTGCGGGCGGGCTTGCCTTCACCAGGAGGCCCCAGGAATCGAACCTGGGGCCTCCCATATGGTAAACGGGAGCCCTACTGATTGAGCCACAGCTGCTTCCCTCTGTTACTGTTTATTACGATTATGATTTTATTATTTGGATTTCCTCTTAAAGTTACTCTTTAAACCCTTTAGAGAAAACCTACCAAAGTTTTCATAATCAGACCTCTTACCAAAGAGGGGCATTTTAGGAGGTTTTTTTTTTTTATTAGAACCCTTCAAGATTTATAGATAGAAGGCCATCACAGCTTTCTAGATGGGTGAGCTCATTGACCTCAACCAGCGTTGACTTCCTCTTCCATCATGTGGCCCACTTCCAGATTTCAAGAACCGAATGGTACCAGGGGTAGATTTACTTCCTCCAGTGATTAGGTCTGAGAGTGAGGGGTGGGGAAGGAGGGGATAGGAGGAGAATGGGTGGCTGAAAATGTTAGTGGAAAGTGTTAAACGGTTCTAAGTCTTTGGTGGTCTCTGCTTTATTTTGCCAGTAAAGAAAGTAAAGGCAATGACCTTCAGTGTAGGCTGGGCAGGTAGAGCCTTGGAGACTGGGAAACACTGTCCAGCCTCAGCCTTTCTCCAGGGACTAGTTGGGATTTTATCTAGAAGAGATTTAAGAGGACCCAAAGCCTGGGCATTTAACACTTAGTCCTTTACCTGAAGATAAATTATAAATGAGCTAACTGGTCTGTAGTAAACAGTGACTCAAATGCCCTTTCAGCTTCTCAGTGGCAACAATGAATATCTGAGGAAGATCTTACATTACATTAAAGATTTAGGGATTCCAGTTAGGATATTTAAAACCCCTTGCCAGGTGGAAGATGGTATCACACACCTAACACAAATTTCTGCACCTGGCAGCTGGGCATTGAGATTTTTTTTTTTTTTTTTTAAAGCAATGTTGAGGGGAGGGTGGGGATTGGTAGATGATCTTTTTTAAAAATCTGATCAAATTAATTTAAATGGAATAAATGAAGGTTAGAACTGACCACTGCATATTGGCGCTTGGTCTGGTGTTTCCAAAATGAAATCAACTACTGAGTTCTTTAAATGGGTTACCAGGTTAGAATTCATTTGTCTAACTGATTTGTGTGAACACAGGCTTCTCAGCTTACCTGGCAGCAGAGGTACTATTTCGCAGTTAGGTATGAATTGCACTCCCATTCTATTTTCTGATAGGTACCAGGCTCATTCATTATTTTTATGTGGTGAGAGAATTGAATCTTATGTCAACAAAACTCATCCTTTACAATAAGACTACAAATGTAGGCTAATTTGTAAATTACAAGTGCAGATTAATTTGTAAACCTCTGCATCTTTTATTTTTTTTTAATCTTCACAGTACCTAGCACGGACTCTATTGCCTGAGTAGAATGATTAATTTAATGAATAAATGAAAACCATGGGATGTGGTTCAGGGAAAAGACCACAAAAGAACAGTTGTTACTAAAAAAAGTCATCCCTGAAATTACTGTAATTGATGCCACCTCCCGTTGGATAGTTCAAGGGTGTATGCTTATGAATCTATAGGAATTTTGGACCTATCAATAATTTGTATCTCATTACTGTAGCTGGCGGAGAGAAAAAAAAAAAAAAGAATCTTAAGTGTAAACATTTTATCCCAAAAGTATAAAACTTTTAGTTTTTCCAGTGGTGTGTTAGCAGTAACTTTTAAAATCATTAACCTATACCTACCTCTGTGGAACGGGCTCCAGGTTTGTAAAGCATGTAACTGTAATATTAGCAGGGCAGGGAGACTCTTCAGTCTCAGAATAAGCTCACCCTGGTCTTTGTTTCCGTAGTAAGTCACTATAAGGGCAGTTTGGGCTCTGGTTCTGTCCTAACCACTCCAGTTGCCAAAGTGACCATCTGCTGATGGTTCTTTTATAGCAGAGTCCTCTGAGGTATTATTTCCACGCAATAATTTTTAGTAAAAAGAAAGTACTTGTCTGGAAAGTGATACGGTAGTGATGTCTGGGTGGAGGGAATGTTATATTTGTTTCTATGTATTTTCTAATTGTGCATATACCATCACTTCCGTAATACTTTAAGCTACAAAGAGCTACTTCAAGTCAAAATCAACATTTATTCACACAAAACAAAAACATATTTAGAAATAAAACTAGAGGGAAATTTTAAAAAAAGTGCTCGATGGTGCTCCCAGGTTGTAGCAGATTCCTTTGTGGGAACAAGAATGGGTGTGATCTGAGGTTAGACGTAGGGAAGGCCTTCCCTCCTTGTGGCTCAAGAACGGGGGTTGGCAACCTCTTTGAACTGACTGGTTGAACGTCATCCTTTTCACTCATGCTACTCTGTACCCCCAACTCTCCCTACTCGACCTTCCCCTTGGCATAAGCTCTCTGGTCCATGAGGAATTCTTCCACTTTCACCTTTTAAATAGATATTTGTTCAGTATCACTGTAGCTAAAGAAGAGAGGAGGAATAGGATTGGGGGTGATGGTGAGGTTCAGAGGTGCACTGAGAGAGGAAACCTCAGGTAAATGTCCCTCACATAATAGCTTTGCATATGGACAGACCTGACTTCCTTGTACATCTCTTCCCACAATGCTGTCTGAGCTAGTACGAATCACCTTGAATCATAATTCTGGTTTTCAGTTCGGCTTCTGGGAATCCATTGTTTCACGCCTGTGGAGGTGGAACACGGTATCACAATCAGGAGCAAAATCAGCCTATCTGGAACCCGGCAGGCTGTGAGGAAATTGGCCATGTGTCTGAGCAGTCCAAAGAAACTCTCTGTAGCCCTTGTTTGAAAAACTCTGCTCCCGAGAGCAATGACTTCTCCCAGAACACCAAATAACTGGGTTTTAAATTTTAACTGTATCAAAAACTAGTTGTATGGGAAGCGGCTGTGGCTCAATCAGTAGGGCTCCCGTTTACCATATGGGAGGCCCCGGGTTCGGTTCCAGGGGCCTCCTGGTGAAGGCAAGCCTGCCTGCACGGCGTGGTTAGCTGACCCAGCGAGCACAAGCAGCAAGGGGGCGATAAATGAATAAATAAATAAAATCTTAAAAAAAAAAACAAAAAACTAGTTGTCTAAGTTTAATGAGGAGCAGGATATTTACATATTCTCGAAAGTATCCCCCCACAAATTACTTACCAGTCAGAAAAAGGAAAATAGCAATTAAGCAGTAGAGAGATTGGACAATACTTGAACCAAGTGATAAAAACGAATTTCACCAACAAATATCATGTATGTCGGGCATGATGTTTGAGAAGGACATATCACCTGAATAGGATTCTAGCCCAAAATGCAAAACCCGAATCTAATTATTAGTTAACATCAGACAAACCCAAACTGAGGGAAATTCTATAAAATAACTGGCCTGAATTCTTTAAAAATATCAACATTATAAAAAAAAAAAAACAAAGGCCAAGGAACTGTTGCAAATTAAAGGGGACTAAAGAAATATGGCAATGGGTTGCAATACATGATCCTACACCAGGAAAAAATATTGGCCATAAAGGACATTATTGGGATAATTGATGAAATTGAAACATGGACTTGGATAAAAAGTATTGTATCAATGTTAAATTTTCTGAATTTAACTCTGCTATGGTTATTTAAGAGAATTCTCCTATTCTTAGGAAATCTGCACAGAAATATTAAGGAGCATGATGTCTATGCCATTGCTCTCTCTAGCAAAGCAAATGTGGCAAAATGTTACAGATGGGTAAATCTCGGTAAAGAGTATATGGATTTTTTTTTTTTTTTTAAGATTTATTTTATTTATTTCTCCCCTCTCATTGTTTTGTGCTCACGGTCTGCTCTCTGTGTGTTCTTCTGTGTCTGTTTGTCTTCCCTTTAGGCAGCACTGGGAACAGATCCCGGTACCTTATGGAGTGGAGAGAGGCTGCTCAATTTCTTGCGCCACCTCAGCTCCCCAATCTGCTGTGTCTCTCATTGTCTGTCTTCTGTGTCTCTTATTGTATCTCCTCTGTTTCTCTTTTTGTTGCATGATCTTGCTGTGCCAGCACTCCACTAGGGCCAGCTTGCTTTTCACGAGGAGGCCCCTGGGAATCGAACCCTGGACCTCCCATATGGTAGACGGGAGCCCAGTTACTTGAGCCACATCCGCTTTTCCCTATGGATGTTTTTTGAAACTTTTCTGTAATGTTGAAACTATTTCAAAATAAAAGATTAAAAAACACCCAGTATCTTCATTCTTCTGCACACAAAAACAAACGAAAAAAGCAAAAACCAAGGTTTTCTCCTCTACCCTGGGATGGGTGCAAGCAAGCTGAAAGGGCTGGGCAGAGAGTTCCATCCACTTTCTGCCCCTCATCCTGATGCCTAAATCAAACCTACGCCGTCTGATGTGGATGGTTCCTGCAGAGGTACACCACCCTGCGCAGCCCGACTCCATTTCAAAGGCAGTAGATGCAGGGAACTGCTACATAAAAGAGCTGTTCTCCCCACCCCATAATACTGCCCAGGCCACGGAAGCCCCTATCTCTGCCCAGAGGAGCCAAAAATTCTCTCAGCAACAGTAATGGTGGCTGCAAATTGAGGTCAGTAGGAAAATGGATCTGTTTTGGGTTGTAATGTTGCACACAGTGCAGTGAGTGAACAGAAAAGAATGTACCCCAGCGAAGGGGACGGCCTGCGAGCCATGGGTTTGGTTCTGAATATCCTTATGATGCCCAGCATAGAAAACAGGAAACATCAGTTAAAATGGGAAATTGCTGTGGGCCGAATTACTGTAATTCCTCATTTTACTTAGAAGTTGGCATGGAGTAGCAGCGCCCTTCATCCACAGCATGACATCTCCTGCCTCTCTGTGCCTTAATAATTTTGCCCTTTCTTTGGGGGTGGTGCATTACCAAGCCCAAGAGGCGTTTAGGCTAGAATTGCTACCTTAAAGTGTGCTGAGAAATTGTGCTTTTAAAGTGCTGTTTGTTGTTTCCCTGTCTCTAGGTTAAAAGCAGTCTAGCTCCTCTGCTGGTTCTGGTTCCCTCCTCCTGCCCCCTCTTTATTTCTAAGTAGGCGAGATTCAGCACACAGAGACTCACAGCCCAGTTTAATAATAACCCAGCAATAAGTGGCATAGCCATTATACTGCCAGACAGATAAACAGAGGTACATTCCCCAAAGCTGAGGAGCCCAACCGGAAATTTGCTCTTCAGTCTGCCGCCCATCTCCACCACTCCTTTGGGGTCCTCTAAAGTATAAAGTAAAATTTGCCAGCCTCTCCAAGCTGTAAAATGGAGATAATTATACCTGCTCTGTCTTCCTTACAGAGTTGGTTTAGGACTCACATGGGACGATTCTAAGCAGTCACTAGAAGCAATATACAAATGCGAGGTCGACTGCTATTTCTCTTACTGGATGGGGATCTGTCTAAAGTATTTTGGGCCCTTTGCCCCTGGAAGGAAGACACAGTTTTCTGTGTGACCTGGGCTGCACCCTCTGATGGGGATTCCATCTTGGCTGCCTGTTTCCCGTCTCCTGTGCCAAGTCCTCACTCAGCCTTGCATTCCTGGCCTTCTATTTTTCCCATTTAACCTAGTCTACTATTTCCTTGACACGAATCCCCTTTCCTAGCCCAGTTGGTCTCCTTAGCGGGCTCTTGCTTGGTGAGAAGCTCAATGCAAACAAAAGTGGTATTATTATTTGTCCTTCACCCATACCTTTGCTACCCTTGTTCCTTCCAGGAATGCCTTTCTTTCCTCCTTTCTCCCAATTTAATGCTTACACTTTTCTGATTCTTTAACTCAAATCTGATCTCCCTGGTGCCTCCTAAGTTGACTCAACCCTTAGTGATTCATTCAGTCATCACTTCATTCAACATTTATTCTGCCTAATATGTGCATGGCTCTTTATAAGGATAAGGGAATTACAGAGATGGGCCAACCCCACCCTCAAGTGATTCACAGTCTCAGAAGAGAGAGGAGCTAGAGGTAAATGCATGTACAGGGAAAGAAAGTGATAAATAATGAATGGGGTACAGATAAACTCTTGTAGTTTCTTGGAACTTGTAGCTTCCCTGAACTTGTAGTGTCATTGAAGATTTAGCATATGAATTGGGTCTTAGAGGCTTCACTAGATTTGAACAGTCAGAACACTGCTTGAGGTGGTGAGAACGTCATGGGCCAAGACGCCAAGCTAGGTAGAGGGTGACAGGATCACGGGGAATTATGGGAAATAAGCACTGGCAAGGTAGATGGTGCCCCGATGCCGAAGAGAACGCCAGGCTAAGGAGTTTGAACTTCACAGCTGGGTAGTGAGGAGCTCCGCTGAGTGCAGAAGGAATCTGAACAGACCTGTGTGTCAGGAAGGACAACCACAGCAGCTGTGTGGGAGCCAGGGGCCCGTGTGATTTCCCTGAATTCCTGTGGCCGTCATGGGTGGCCTTATTTTTTCTCACTGAAAATTAGGATTGGGAGGACAATATCGGCATTCCCCGAACATTTCCCAGGTCTGCAGCTCCACCAGACCAAGTGCAGGCATCCCTCACTATCCGAAGCTATTGAGTTCTGAGTACAGATAGCAAGTACTAGGATGGGAAGTATGGATTGCAAGGGTTATTGCTTTGTCCAAATCTATTTGGTTCCTCTGTTTGAGATAGTGAGTAAGCGAGATTTCAGATAGCAGAAAAATTATTGGAAATTTTATACAAACCTCTTCGGTACCTGAGTCTAGAAAACAAGAGTTCAGATAGTGAGGGATACCTGTATTAGAAGCATCTGGCCCAGGAAAGACTGAGGGACCTCTGAGGCCATGGTCATTACATAGGATATACACCAAACAGTCTCAGGCTCTGTTTACAGTTTGACTAGTTGTTTAACATCAGTGTGTGTGTGTGTGTGGGGGGGGATATGAAATATTTAACAACCTGCACAACATGTGCTAGGCCCAGTCAAAATAGACTCGAGTTGGAGGTAGTCGCCAGTGAGAACCAGGTGGGCTGAGTCCTATATACTGATTAGTCTTTTCTTTTAGATCAGATTGAAAGGTCCTTGAGGACTCAGACATTTATTTTTTCTGAATTGACGTACTGCCTAAAACAGCACTGACTGTGTTAATACTGTGGCTTAATACTGTGCATTTATCTGAATTTCCTTCAGCTTTTTGTGCTAAATGAATGAATGAGCGAGCTCTGTGTCCACCATGCCTGGCACAGCGTTCAGTGATTCAGAGAAACTTGGTCTCGCTGCTCTCCCAGTGTTCTTCCTGCATCTTTTACGACCTTCTTTGTCCCCTTTGAGGCCCTTCATGTTGGTTTCCATTATTTGTGACTCTGCTCAGAAATTAGGTCTTCAGAGAAGCCTCTCCTAACTTCCTGGATACTCTATTCCATTATCTTAGTCTTTTCATAGCAGTTATCACTAGCTGAGATATTTATTTTTTTCTGCCTCCCCAATGAAAAAGTAAGCTCGACGGAAGCAGGGACTTGTCATCTACAGCTGTTACCCCAGCACCTAGAGTAGCTTGGCTTCTAGTAGGCATGTGATAGCTATTAGTGAAATGAGTGAATGAATTAATGAATGAACAAATGGATGAAATGCTTCCTGGGGTTCCATCCTTGGTTTTCTTATCTTCCATATTCTCCCTCTTCTGGGCAATCTCACCTATTCCTATGGCAACAACTTCTTAGAAGCCTATGAAGACTTCCTAATTGTGTCCCTGGCCCACTCTTCACTCCCGAACTCCAAATTCAAGTATCCAGTGCCTGCCTGGAGAAGGTGGCGAGCATAGATTCTGGAATCAGAATACTTGCTTGCTGGTTGTTGACCTGGGGCAAGTTATATAACTTCTTGTGCCAGGGTCGCCTCATTTGTAAAATGGGGATTAATAATAATGCCGACTTTATGGGTTTGTTGGGATAATTAAATGAGTTGATATATTTAAGAGTTCAGAAAGTTGCTTGGTACATAGTAAGCCCTTGATAAGTTTACTTGGGCTGAGGTTCCATTTTAGCCTACTGTTTCATCTAGTAAGCTGGGGGTGATTGCCTTCTGCCTTTTTTCATGGCTGAATAAAAGGGGCACTCTGCTTACTCCTGAACTCTTATCCCACCACAATGCAGATTTACTCATTAGTTCTGTCATTTGGAACATGGGTGCCCCACCCCTCCTAAAGTGACTTTCCCAACAGATCATGAGCTGACAACCTCCCCTTTGTCTGCACACACCCATTTGCCCAGCTTCTCCAAGCATATGGGACAAAGGGACTCCTCTGACACTTTGTACAGGTCCACTTCTCAAGCTTTGGCTCTCAGAAATTCAGCCACTGTTTTGGCTCTGTGGGTGATTTAGGTGGCAGATAGTGGGTTTATGTTCAGAAAAGAAAAGACCCCAAATGGGTAGGCCCATGTTCATTTTGCTGTCTTGTTTGTAACTATAGTAATATCACAATTCAGTTGAGATTTTCATCACACTGGTCAGGAAATTCATAGGGAAGGTTACTACAGCAACCTTAACTCCGCTCTGGAAAGCATATCCTTACAATGGGGCCTTTCAGACTCTGGCCCCAAAGCTGGGCAGTGATTCAGTCCATTCAAAACACAATGGGACAAAACAAAATAGAAAGGAACCACACATTGTTTCAGGCCTCCCATTGCCATCTGTAGCTTTTCGCATTGTGTCCGTCCTTGTACCCAACATTAATCTTGCATCTCTGGTAATGCACTTTTCATTTCATAATTCACATGCCTATCAGTGGAAGTGCATTTCATGGAAGTTTAAATGAGAATTCTATAACGGGATACTAACACACCTGTGCTACAGAAACACTTTGAAGAACAGATGCTAGGCTTATACTTGGCTGATCGGTAGACAAGAGAATTCACAGACAAGAGAAACACTTATTTGATATATTTAAAAATGTTCAAACCACCCTTCAGAACTCATGAATTTTCCTTAGAGTCCTATAAAACAACCATGGATTTTGTAAAACAGTAAAAATTTTAAATGGGAAAAAAAAAAAAAAAAAAGGAATAGAATCATCCCTACCTTTATTCAGAGTCACTCAAAACAAATTTTACTCACCAGTAGGAAGTTATTGGTTGATTTAACATTGCCTAGGTTGTTGTTTTTTTTCAAAGCTGAATTTAGCCATTTAGCATGTGAACTGTACTTAGACCAAGCAAAAGAGCTGTGGTTTCCTTAGAATGAGGTTGAAAGGAAACTTTTGTCTTACTCAAACTCTTTTTCCTTTGGAGCATTTACGGTATTTTATTTTATTTATTCATATTGCTTGCCCTATGATCAAACAACTTTGTTGTATATTTAGATCTCTAGCATTGTTTCATTTCCTTTCCTTCTTTAATGTTTCCCTCATGTTTATTTTTTTTTTATTTTTATTTTTTTATCCCTCATGTTTAATTTAAATCATTTGCCTTTTATCATTGTCAGGATCTGGAGCTATTTCTCTTTTCTAACCTTTGTTCTCTTCTCACTGCATTGAATGGTAGTGGGTTATCAGAACTTATTAACATTAGTGTCACTAAAGTTGGTATACAACCCCTCACTGCTAAATTTGACTGGCTTTTAAAAAAAAAAAAAAAGCAAAAATAAATTGTAATGAGCTTTCCCTCTCTTTTAAGTAGAAAGCTAGAAGCTGTTCTCTATCTTAAATCCAGCCATCCTGCATCCAAACAAGTGGTGAAACCTTTTATTTTTTTTATTGTGGTTTTTTGTTGTTGTTGTTGTTGTTTTTTCTTTATTTTTTCTTTATTTTTCCCTTTTCTTTTTGATTCCCCTCAACCTTATCTGACATTTTGTCACTCCCAGGTATCTGAGTGTTGGTTATTTGATTAGTAATACTGTGTTTTTGCCCCAACTTCCAGGAAGGGAAGTAGTTGCAGCGCAGGAAGAATATCAGAACTGCTGGTGCTGCATTTTCCTCATATTTTGGGTCCCTGGGCTCAGGCAGAAAGGGACCTTTGTGGACATGGGAGCCGAGTGTAATAATCCTTTCAGCACTTTTTGCAGCCAGACACCATGCAAATGTTTATGCAAATACATTTGTGGTCTTTCTGACAATTTCTGAGCACAGCTCTCTGCTGTGAGGTGGTGATACTGACTTCTCTTTCTATTCAGTGTCCTGCCCCAAATGGAGCTCACTCTTTTCTGCAGGACTGGGAGGGCATAGAGAGCATCTATCCCAGCCCCCTGGTTCCTGTCCATTTACAAGGAAGGCCAGAGTTTACTCCCTGCTCTGACTTTGAGGGCCGAGAGTGGCATGCTGTTTGACTTTGGAAGCTATGAATAAAAATTCCTCCCACAGATCCCTAGCTGGGACTGTTTTGGATATTGGTGTCTGTCTTGACTATTTCGGCTGAGGGAAAATTTCTGTGAGGTTATTTTTAACTGAGTGCACTTATTGTGCTAAGAGGCACTTTTGCCACAAAGAGAAGTCATCTTTTTTTTTTTTTTTGACAGTTAATAGTACTGTTTTAATATTCTTTCATCAGGGAAGCGGCTGTGGCTCAATCAGTAGGGCTCCCGTTTACCATATGGGGGGCCCCGGGTTCGGTTCCCGAGGCCTCCTGGTGAAGGCAGGCCCGCCCCCACGGCGTGGTTGGCTGACCCAGCGAGCACAGGCAGCAAGGGGGGGATATGAATAAATAAAAATAAAATCTTTAAAAAAAATATATATATATATATATTCTTTCATCAATTGTAACAAAGGTAACTACAGTTAAAAAATAGTACAATTGTGAAAAAAGTGCTATCATCAATTGAATAAATGTTCCACAGGAAAGCAAGGTTTTGGTGGTTTGGTGGTATATGGGAATCCTATATTTTATGCATGAGAAGTCATCTTCCCCAAAGAATCTTGAATGAACAAGCCTGCACTTCCTCAAGACCAGGGTGTGGGGGTCTGTCCTTGAAACTGGCTGCGAGAGACACTTTGAAGGAGACAAGGCCCAGTGTCACAGAGTGGTGGCATTTTGCTCTGGCTCCAGCGCTCTGGACTTGGCTTCACTGCCACTTCTGGTGGCACTGTTATCTTTCTATGAGTCAACTGTATTCAGTATGCCTAAAATGCCCTCCTGCCCATTCATTCATCTTGCCATTGGGGGACCTAAAGGCAGCTTCAGGTGCTGCATATGAAACCTTCCTACCAGACAACGTCTCTGTTGAGACATATTCACAGTTGGGGAATCCATTTATCTCCCAGTGTAACTTCAGTGGAAGCTGCAGTGGGTGTCTGAAGCCACCCAGCCCGAGTACAAAATCTGGACTCCATAACTCACTTGCGTGCTCTCTCTGACTCAGTGTTCTCATCTGTTAAATGGCTTCACAGTACCTATTTCTAGAATTCTTTTGAGGCCAAATGAAACAATATATGCATAGCACCTAACATGGTATTTGGCACATAGTAGGCCCTTGACGAATGTGATGCCCTCTGCCTGTTCCCTAAACATTGTGGCGCACACCTTGATGATGATAAGGGTTGCCTTTTTGATGCTGCTGCATCAGGTTCTGTGTAATATTTTGGGTAATCTAAGCACCTCTTAAAATATATTTATATATATATATAAATAACATTTTTGTAAGCAAATGCACATATATGCATATATACTTATATATCATTTTGCAAATGTTGGTATGTATTGTGAAAATTTTGATTTTTACCCACAATAAATAAAAAAAAAAAAGAGAGAAATGAATGGAAGTCACCAAAAATGTCCTTTATTTTTCTATGGAGAAAGTTCAACTGTGAGTTTTAACTTGGTGTGACCCACCCATGCCCCATAATCACATCAGACACGGTTAGCTTGTGTTTTGTTTTCAATTTTAGGGAGGCAAGCAGGAGAGTTACTATTTGAAGAAACATTGTGAAATTTGTGAAATTGTACAGCCAGAGATCTCTAGACAGATTACAGCTTTCTAATTCCTCTGCCTTCTGGAGACAGCCTTTCTCCTTTACCAGTGGCTTTCCTATTTTAAGCCAATGCCCTGACTTTTTTTTTCTTTTCTATACACAGAGTTTATGCTAGACTGTAGGTTAGGTGAAGGCAAGAAAGTTCTAGGGAAGTGGCCCCTAAAGTGGGATATATGGATCTTTGTATGCAGAACAACCCACAGGAAAGAAAATACTAAGCCTTGTATTTATATTTATTTTTATATTAAAACTAGGGCAAAATTAAGCGTTTCTGATATTTACTATTTGGATTGACACCAGTCCAATTGCCAGAGGGTCACGGTTCACAAATGGTAATGCTTTTTATATGAGAAATTTAAAATATTTAAATGCCTGGATTAATTTGATTGTAGTAAGCATTCAAAATAGTACCTTATGTTCCTTCATTTTTTGCCTCTAAGAGATCAGTCTGTTACTTAAGATGGTCTTTACTATACTTCTTTCTTAGTTGTTTGCTTCCCTTTTAGTTATGCTATTAAATTCCCCCATGTCTTTTCTGCTGTAACAGATCCCTGTTCTCAGAGAATCCTGCTTTCAATTGTCTCATTTATATCGTGTGATGCAGTTTTCAGAGCATTTGATTATACATCATGAAACTTTTGTGAGGCGGGGGTAAGGGGTGGGATATCTTTCCAAGTAACAGGTGGGAAAATGAAGCTCACATAAAGAATTAGCCCAAGTTTCCAAAGTTAAACAAAGCTGCCTCCTCCTTATCCACTACCTCTGCCTGCACAGCTTTCAGCCACTCTTAAAACTTCTGTATTTCTTCATTGACTCTGACTGCTAATTGATCTTCTTATTCAGCCGGGAGATGATACTGCTCAATTTCTCGAAACATCAGGTATCCAGTCAGAACAAGAATGCTGTCTGAGTATTCCCTGTTCTCTTATTAACCTTTACTTTGCACTCACTATGGGCCAGACAGAGTAATATGAGCTCTCCATTCATTTTCTCAATAGCCCAGAATGGTCAATACTGTAATTAGACCCATTTTATAGAACAAGAAACTGAGAATTAGAGAGGGCTATGCTGCTTTGACTAAATGGCCTTGAAAGATGTAGCTTCCTTAAGAATCTTTTTCAAATGTAGAGATGCTAAGCCCTTGTTAATTTAGAATCCCAACTCTCACAGAGAGGGGGGGAGGGTCTTGTCTCTTCCCCTGGCTAACCCCACCCTACCTTCCTGTCCAGTTTGTGTTTTGTCTTTTGTTTGCTTGCATTTGAACCTTTTGAAAGGATTTAAGTTGGTTAAAGGCACAGTTTACCTGTTTGGGGTCTCCTTAAAACTTGAAAGAACCCAATAAGGGACAAGATCATGGTGGGCTTATGGTGATCCTCCAAATTGCTTTTATTGCAAATTCATCCCCATAACTTGGTCATGAGACTTGGGGGAGGGGGGGCACAGCCACTGTAGTCAGTGGTAAGGACCTCTTGGAACTTTCATAGGCAAGGGATGCCTAAAGGCAAGGGAAATTCTCATGTCTGCTCCTCGCCACACCCATCCCCGCCCAGGAGCCCCAGTCCTTGCCTTCTGCAAACTGGACTCTGGGTGTGGCTCCTGAGAGAGATAAGCCAATAACAGGCACCCAAGGACAAATGCCTGCCTTCCTGTCTACCCCTAGGGCATTTAACTGAATTATGTTCAAGTTTATACTTGATTCTTGGTTCTCCCGCCCCCCTGATTCTCCCATCCTCTTAAGTTCCTTGAACCCAGCCCCCTTTTTTGTTCAAGTACCATACTTGAAGCCCACAGTGTGGATCATGAAAATAACGGCAAAGTGGGTCCAGTGGGTGCGGTGTCCGCTGCCAGGTGATGGAAGGGAGTGAGAAAGACAGAGCCTGTGTTTGTCCTCACGAATCGAGCTGTCCTGAGCCTTCAGGGCCCTTGCTGACCATGTTTATTAGTGGCTGCCCTAGTGACTGCTCCTCTTGAGGTGTGTCCACAGGACCCTCGGCACTGTCACGCCTGCCAGCCAGCCCTTAGACTCCACGGTCCAGGATCTCTCTCTGGATCTGATAGGCATGTCTCTTTCTGACTTCACACCAAAGCCTTTGTGGCTATATTTTGTGCCTAGAGGAGCATGGCATCGTGTGACATTGATCAGGCCAGATCAGGCAGGTGAAGTGTCCAGATGTGCCCATGCCGGAAACAGGAGGAGGCGTGAGGGCATGTCTTACTTCTGTACTTCTTTGTTCAGTGTTGGCCAGTGCCCATCGTGCTCAGGATGCCCCTGGCCCCTGAGTTTGGCTTCTATCCTGGAGGAGCCCCAGAAGCAATCCATGACACAGGCTGCCCTGATTGCATTCCAGACCCTTCCTCCCCAACATAGCACCCCAAGTGGGAGAGGGTAGATCAACTCCTTACCTGTTTTAGCTCCTTCATGCTGAAGTCGGAAGATAACGGATTCCTCTAGGTTCTTGGCTATGTTACATAAAAAAATTTAAGAACATGCCAGTTTAGTTAGGCCAGTAAAAAGAGCTTATTGAGAAATGAGAGAAAAGAAAAGGAAAGAAAAGAAATACATACCCAGATGTGGATGTGGGCTCCTCCAGGGAAAGAGGAGCATTTGGGGTTGGCGGGCTGCCTTTATTAAGGCCGTTCTTCTCATCTACCCTTTCCTAATGGGAGGGGAGCCCCAGCTGTTTGCTGTTCTGATTGGCTGCCCCACTTCTTAGCTTTCAGGGGACCAATGATGAAGCCTTTTGTTTGGAGTTATCCAGGGCCTCCCCTCAACACCGGGAGAGTTCCAAATGTGACCTCATGGCCAGAGTCCTGGTCCCTCAGGGGGTTTCCGGCCAGGTCTCATGGTCTGCTAGGTCCAAGGTGTGACTTGTCTTTTCCTCTTTTCCCTATACAAACCTGCTTCAAGGCCCTATCCGTGTTTCCACACTGCCCTTAAAAAGAATGGACTTATTACGAAAAGAAGTCCATCAACCTTAAAACCTTTCTTTCTTTTGAGTTTTCATTCAGATATATCCAAAAGGGTTGATTTGTCAGAAAAAAATTAATCTAAGAATACCATGAAATCTGAGTTGATTTTCTCCTGTCGGCCTTGCCTCCACCATTTTGCATTACCTATAAATAATGCATATTTTGCAATCAATATAGAAGAGATGCTGTGAACATATTGAGTCTTGAGAGACTGTTTTTAATCAGGTTGTCAAACAACTGCAGCAGTTGGCTAAGCCTTTGCGTATTTTTCTTTTTCCTCAGAACAGCATTTAAATTAAGATTTCTTTTTTACATGGTATACAGTGATGGTTCATTTTATGTGACAAGAAATTGTCCAATTACCTTCCTGTTTTTATTTCTCTTTCAATCAATAAAATGAACAAGAGCCAGCGGCTGCGCCTGTGTTTCTGGCTGTTCTGCTTGCTCCGTCACTTTGGCTTCTTAATTCAATTAAAGAAACTTACTAAGCAGCTACTGTGGCTCAGAGACTATAATTTTCAAACCAAAAATTAGGACACAAAGCTGATAGGGTTTTTTGGTTTGTTTGTTTCATTTTTGCTGGTTTGTGAACCTATTAATGAGAAGTCCTGTCAACAGAGATGTAAAAATTGAATCACATCCAGTATACATTTAATAGATCACCTTAATTGTGAAGAAAATTCCATGAAACTGGCCTCACAGAGGCAAATGTACTCAAGTCTGTTGATTCTGGGCAACTCCTGGATTAGCAAAAAGAATTGCATTCCCCAATGTCCGAACCTTTGCGCTTGAAAACAGGAGTGATGATAGGGGAGCTCCTTGAAGGAACTGCTAAATACTTCTTTTATTTATTTAAAAAGAAAAGTTTTTGTGAAACTAGCAGAACCACAGAGGAAAAGATAGACTGACACCAGGGTGACTCTTTCATCACTTGTTTGATTAAATATAAACAAGGGCATAAGTAAAATGAGTGTATGTCATAGAAAGGGATTTCAACTGTGTGGTTTATATTCTGTAGCTTGAAATGGAAGGCTGGCTTTGGGGGTGGGGTGGGGTGGGGTGGGATCTCGCCCCTTTGTCTCCCTAGGCTGTGGGCTGGGGGCAGCAGGAAAGATTTGGGAACTTCTTCCTTGGGGCAGACTCTGGGCCCAGGACCACCGTTTTCCCCACTAATAGCAGCCACAGTGTGCTATACCTGCTTTAAAGAAGTCCTGAGAATAAGCCCAAGTGGCCCGGAGTTCACGCAGCTGGTCCTGGCTGAGCATGGCTGTGCACCCGGTGCTGCCCAGCTCGCTGGGATCCAGAAGCCAACAGGCAGATTCCAGGTCCTTAGCTTCCTTCATCTTGTGCGGTGAGTTGTCTTCTAGCTGCAGAGCTTTGTACACAGACCTGCATACCATGTGGTGCTTCTCTTTTGTCAAACAAGAGACGGCAGGTAGTCACATGCAATGTGTTGCAGTTACTATTAGCTTGGACTTTACTCCAGTTTCCTGCAGCCACTTACCTTAGTGCAAAGATTCTGGAGCCAGACTGCCTGTTTTGAGCTGAGCGTGTTACCTTCCCTCTCTGTGCTTCAATTTCCTGCCTGGGAAGGTTGTGAGGATTAAATAGGTTATTATATAAAAAGTGTTTGGAACACAGCCTGATAGATAGTAAGAATGAGCTATTATGTGTGAAGAATATTAGTTACTCCATTTCATTCATTCGACAACTATTTATTAAGTGCCTATGATGTGCCAGTCACTGTTCTATGCCCTGAGGTAGAATGGTAAATAAGACGCAGTTTCTGCCTAATTAAGAGTTGAATGGGGGAGCCAGGCCCCTAGATACTGCCCTTTACTAAGTGCGGTGAGAGGAGGGGGCTTCTTAGAGAAAATGATGCCTGGGTTGACCTGGATGGGAATTTACTGTTGGGGGTGGGGGATGGAGGGGAGTGCGTAGAATAATATTCCAAGCAGGGGGGACAGTGTGAATATACGTCCTAATAGCAGCCACAGTGCGCTATACCTGCTTTGAAGAAGGCCTGAGAGTGAGCCCAAATGGCCCGGAGTTCATTCCTCTCCCCCCCTACCCCACTTCATACCCCAGAAGCACAAAAACAAAACCCAATGGTGTATGTAGAAAATAGTGTTGTGGGAGCTCCAAAGTCAGGGGAAAGGAGGGTTAGAGATGGGTTAGAGATGGACAAGGAACCGGATCAAGGTAGCTTTAGCTATATGACTGGCTGCCCTAGGGAGGATGGACTTGAGGGGTTCCAGACTAGGCTTGCAAGGGCAGCCAGTGTCCCCTGACTGTGCATCCTCCTGGGACCTCAGCTGCACTGGTGGCTGTGCCAGAGGAGCCTGGCATTGTGGGGAGGCCAGACGCCTTGCACTTCCAGAGAGCCTGGCTGCCTGGGGTGAATCGGGAGGAGCCTGGGGCTCTGGGCACCCAAATTGTGTGAGGTGTTGAAATCTATCCCAAACAAAGGGGGCCTTTCATGGGGCCTCTGTTAGTGGAGGGGAGAGAGCCACTATTGTAGGTTCCCTGGAGATTGAGTGGGAAAGAAGACAGATCAGTGCTGCCAATGCTTAAAAGAGGTGCTTCCGGGAAGCGGCTGTGGCTCAATCAGTGGGGCTCCCGTTTGCCATATGGGAGGCCCCGGGTTCGGTTCCCGGGGCCTCCTGGTGAGGGCGGGCCCGCCCGCATGGCGTGGTTAGCTGACCCAGCGAGCACGAGTAGCAGGGGGGGGAGGAATGAATAAATAAATAAAATTAAAAAAAAAAAAAAAAAAAAAAAAGAGGTGCTTCCCCATAGAGAGAGAAAAAATGGATTGCCCAAGAGAATTTCCTCCCCAGCCTCAAGACAAGTCCTACCAGGGCTTATCCTGGGGACTTGAGGTGTTTTGAAGGGAGGGGACTAAAATAGGGGTCCCAGGATCCTTGAGGGCAAGTGCAGGGAATATAATGCAGGGCAGTTTATACTTGTGAAAACAAAACCCAATCCCTCACCTGCTAACTTAACAAAGGGGGGTGGATCTGGTCTTGCCCTGTGAGATTTTCCAGAGCAGAGAAAATTATGTCCGGGAAAAAGATCAGAAACCAATTAAATTCTCAATGGGTAGACTTGGAATTGGTGGTAACAGGCCCCAGTAGAGAATGGCAGCGTGTCCGATGCATGGAACGTGGGCCCAAGGTGGAATACAAGGTGGGCATGCACAGCAAATGCTGGGGTTTTGAAGACTTATTTCTTCATTATTAATTTTACATGTAATAAAGAAATGAGACCAACACGCCAAACTGGTGATTTTATGGAGATTATTGCTTAGGATTAAGCCAATTAGAAAGGACAGCCAATTTATAGAAAAATGTGATGCAGTAGGACTGATGGAACTTAGATATAGAAAAATTGTAAAAATAGTTGAAAATGACTAGGGTTGGGGGAACATTAGAGTGTGGCCTACATGAATAAGTCAGAAATCACCATAATCTCTGGGGTAGACACATCACAGTGGGGGTGGGGTGTTTCTTGCTTCAAGCAGTGTTAACATGGAAGGACTATTTAGATTGAAAGAGACACAAACCTGAATGTAGATGCTGGTGCCTTCACAACCTGAAGAGGAACTTACTAAAGACCTTGCTTTTTAGTTTGCATTCAGGAGGCAGGCAGCTTGCAGTCACCCTCATCCCGTAGGGGTAGGAGAATGTGGGGAGGTGGGGGGTGGGGGCATGGCACCTCCAAAATTTTTGACAAAGCCTCTAAAACCAAACATCATCAACCTCAGCAGTAAAACCAGTAAAAACAGTGAGATCAGTACATGGTAGAACTCTATGCAGATGCTTCCAGGAGATCAAAGTACTTATAAAGTACTTAGAACAGTGCCTGTCCCATAGTAAATGCTACATGCCATAATTCAACAAACCTAAGACGCTACTGGTTGTAAGATGCACCATTATTTTATTTAGTTTCATTATTGGGGCATCTTCCACATCCATTGAGTGACCCCCTTGTGTGCTTACTGCCTATTGTATTTTTCCCAATCCTCACCCCTTCAAACAGAGGCAACTTGGTGTATTTGGAATGAGTGTGGCCTTCACAACCCCATGCGTCAGTTTCCCATCTGAAAAATCATAGCATAGGGATTATAAGACTTATGTTTTACGGGTGTTTTGGGAATCAACTGAGTTCATGTAAACATTAGCACATATTTCAGTAAATGGCTAAATAACTAATAGTTCCAATTACCCAAGGGCCGAGGCGCATGGGGTAGTCCGTTGGCTACTGCCTGCCCCTGTTAGGATTCTTTTAGAGACACTTCCTTGTACTCTCTGAACTGCGATCCAGCACACACATGCTTGCTTCAAATATACCTCTTCACATCACCCAATCATTCCATAAAGTTGAAATACATTCCAAGCCCAAGGGTGGTTTGCGGTGCTTTGCATATAGTAGGAAAACTAATATTTAAGGTTGATTTTTCTGCCATTTGAAAAAGAAGTGTTTCATTCCAATCATAAACAGAATGCAAAAGGTAGAATTCCCAGACTGTCAATTAACATATTTAAGTCTAACAGATAGCTTTGCTCCTTTCCTGTTATGACTCACTAGGACAGAAAAATCTCTTTTAAAAAGAAGCTCAGGTGGACTGCAGGCCAGAGTGTTGCCCTTTGTTCACTGTTCACCATAAGTTTACAGGTGCTCTGCTTCTCGGAGACGCACCTAGACGGCCGAGGGCCTTCTAGCCCCAGGTTGCCTGCTGATCTGCTGTGCTCAAGGACTGGCTAAATATCTCAGAAAAGATACTATCTTGTCATGCAGAGCACATCTCCCAGTTCTAGAGCCAGCACAGAACCAGTCTCAGAATGAGGGCCTGGTGGCCTTGGACAGCCTCAGTCAGTGCCAGCGCCACCCCAGGAAAGCTCCATTGTGCTGATGTTGTTTTCAGTGCTTCTATTCCTTTCTCAATTTTGCTAACACATACATACGGTTTAAAAAAAAAAAAAAGTAAACTGTACAGAAAAATATAAAATGGAAAGTAAAAGTCTTCCTTCTCCCCAAACCCTCTTGTGTCTCTTTCAAGAAAACAGTTCTTACACACATGCCTTTTTAAAACCTTAAACAAATGCGTGTTGTTCCACACATTGATTTCTTTTTTCATTGAACTGTGTCTCTTGAAGGTCTTTCCATGTCAGCGCATGCAGATTCCTTTTGAGGGCCGCCTGGTACTCCTTTGCAGGGTTCTAAGCAGTCCTCTAATGATGTTTCCAGTTTTCCCGATTATGAACCTTATATAACTTGGCATACTTTTATGGGCACATCTTGGGGTAAATTCTGGAAATAGAATCGCCAGATCAAAGAGGATGTGAATTTCATTTTTTTTTTTTTTAAGATTTATTTTTATTTAGGTATTTATCCCCCCTTGCTGCTTGTGCTCACTGTGTCCATTTGCTGTGCATTTTTCTGTGTCTGCTTGTCTCCCTTTGTTGAGTCATCTTGCTGCACCAGCTCACCACGGCTGGCTTGCCTTCATTAGGAGGTCCTACGAATCAAACACTGGCCCTCCCATATGGTAAACAGGAGCCCAACCAATTGAGCCACAGCCGCTTCCCTGAATTTCATTTTTTTTTTTAACTTTATTTTGTACATTTAATAATTGAAAACATAAGCAATTAAAAGCTAAAAAGTAAACACAGATGAATTAATATATACATTTCTCAATTAAATGTAATGGATACATGTAAATTTTTTTGGTGTTGTTTTGTTTTTTGTTTGTTTTTTAGTTTTTTTGTGTGTGTGTGAATCAAACAATATATTACACAATATATTTGGTTCATAGTAATGCATTCATACAGTATTTGTCCTTTTGTGTCTGGCTTGCTTCACTCAACATAATGTCCTCCAGATTCATCCATGTTGCCATATGCTTTATGACTTCATTTCTTCTTACAGCTGCATAATATTCCATCGTGTAATAGACCACAGTTTGTTTATCCATTCATCTGTTGATGGACACCTGGGTTGTTTCCAACTTTTGGCAATGGTGAATAATGTGGCTATGAACATCGGTGTGCAGTGTCTGTTCGTGTCACTGCTCTCAGTTCTTCTGGATACATACCCAGTAGTGGTATTGCAGGGTAACGTGGCAAGTCTACATTCAACTTCTTTAGGAACTGCCAAACAGTCCTCCATAGTGGTTGTACCATCCTGCATTCCCACCAACAGTGAAGAAGTGTTCCTGTCTCTCCACATCCTCTCCAACACTTGTAGTTCTCTGTCTTTTTAATAGTGGCCATTCTGATAGGTGTGAAATGATATCTCATTGTAGTTTTGATTCATTAATTTAGTTAACTATCTGTTTACATATTGGTCCCTAAGTCTGAAATTTTGATATATATCTATTTCCAAATTGTTCTCTAAAAATACTGTGCAGTTCACTCTTTTTAGAAGAGTGTAAGAGTATTTATGATCACACCCTCGCTCCCAGGCCTTGCCCAACACTGGGCCTATTGTATTTGGGCTCATTTAATGGCTCCCTTTTCTGGGCCTCTGAAGCTGTAGTCACCCAGCATGTGGTCTCCTCCTCTTTCCTGGATAAACCATAGAAGAAAAATGCTTCCTGGGATGCTAGTATGAGTGTTTGCAGCCCCTGCAGCCCCGGGGCTCTCTCCCTGCCTTTGAGGACTGACTCACTTTTGCCCTTTCTAGTCCCCACCTTGGTAAGCACACACCTGCCAGTGATGCTCCACCTTTTAAAATCGGTCGGGGAGTCAGTCACTTGAGGTCCTTCTCCGTGCTAGGGGTTCCTGTGACTTGGTGCTACCTCCTAAATGTGAGAAACAAACCATGCCATTATGTGAATGTGGGTGCACCCCACTTTTCTGAATCAATTGCTTTTTAATAAACCGAATCATTTGCACTCAATTCTATTGGGAAATATCACCCTCATAATTTTTCATATTTGTCAATACTAAGAGCAACTTTTCCTTATCTTATTATCATTTTTCATTGTTCAATTCTCAGCTAGCATGTCAGCTGCTATATTCCTCCCTTGTACAGTGATGCCTCACACATCAAGGACTATTGGGAAATAAAGTACCTTGCTGAGTCCCCCTATTTGTTCAAAAGGTTACCATTTTTAATTGGGAAAACAAAAAGGACTTACCGCCCAAAAAGGCCCCCACCAAAGAGAAGGAAGCTGACTCTTGTTGGGGTGACACCCTGGTAAGTAGAACTTGTTGCCATCTGAGGAAAACGGCTCTCCTCATACAGATGGGAAGCCCCCATCACTGCTCTAACTCCTCAGCACATGTGGCACCCATTCCCCACCCTGTCCTCTCAGTGAGGGGATGCAAAGGGTTAATTGCCCAGAACATAGTCCACATTCTCACAATTCTCACAAAATTCTAGGACGGTAGTCTGTGATCTGAAGGCAATTTTCAGCCTCTGCTTCAATGGGCATTGTTTAAGGGTTGTAAATGAGAACCATTTTCTAACATGTTATGTTGTTCAATCACTGAGTTCTAAGGAAGGTCTAAGTCAGAGGTCATGCCATTATCCAACTTTGTGGTCCCCTAGTTTTTCTGTTTTGCTGTGGGGAGATTTTAATCTTCCCTGGGCTGAGATGAGAGCCTTTGCATTCATGTTTGGTTTCCAACTACCATGATGATATTTTTAGCCTCTGGTAGAACTTCCCAGCCCTAGCTAGAGGCCAACTTTCATTTACCAACTGGATGGATTCTGAGCCTTGTCTTCCACAATCTGGACAATCAGCCTTACCCCTAAAGGCTCTGAATTGCTCCTGCCCTTCCCAGCTCTCCTCCCTCTCTCCTGGTACCTCATCTGAACATTTTGGGTGGGGTTGGGCGTGGGGGAGGAGAAGAAAGGCAGTAGTGTATGGCAATAAACACAGAGAAGCTAAAAATAGAAGAACTTGGGGCAATTTACAGAATTTTTCATCAGTAAAATTGAGATAATATATCGTATGCAGGATGATTTTGAAGTCTAAGAGGGAGATGGTGTAAAGGAAGCATGTCTGTATGGAAGATTTCAGGATAAATCTGGCTTTTGTTATTGACTTGTTCTAAGATGTCCGTTTCCTTCAATGAAACATGGAAATATTATTAACCCTTCTTCTCACAGGGTTGTTTGGAAGAGTAAATGAAACAACCTCCACAAATCAAACAACTCATTCCCTTGTATGTAATAACTACTTAGTCACACGATTAGTTCCTTATGCATTTGTAGATAAGGAACTGAAACATGAGTGAAAGAAGAGGACTGGAGACCCAAGGGTGAGGATCTTCTTGTTGAATGATCTTTGGACCGAGAGAATCAGTGAATTCCACAAGGAACACTACTCCAGTGGGGAACTGCTGCCATCCAAAGGAGGAAACAGCCTCTGAGATGGGACAGAGAAAAGACGGTTCCATTGGACAGCACAGCAACCTTGAGTTACCTTGAGAAAGCAGTTATCTGTGGATCAATATAAAAACAGACACTATGACACAAAATCGCTCCTTTTATTGCCCTTTGTAGGAGTTAAATAACAGCTAATTGAGCCCTTGTGTTTTGTTCAACTGTGCTTTTTTTTTTTTCCAAAGAGGAAAATAACATTTTGGCTTTTTTAAGTAGGTGGACTTCTATGGGGGGTAATAAATAATAAATGAATAAATGTACCAAGAAAAATTGGCCAACTCTTTAATTTTCTATGAAGCGTAACTTTAGTGGGCGCCCAGAAAGAATAATCAAGCTAGAGTAGGAGGGAGAGTGAGTGCTGGGGAGAAGTCACCAAAGAATCTTTATCTGCTTGGTAGTAGACTTGTGGGCATTCAATTCAAACCCAGTGAGTCATGCAGTGGCTGGTGTTTTCTCTCTCTTTCTGCTTTAGCCACAAGAGGAAGGAGTGGTAAGGCGTGAGGTAGTTTTGTAGACTTGGTCTTGCATATGGTTCTGAGAAAGCCAAATATATCATAGGACAGAGACAGCAGGGCAGAAAACCTTTCAGTCCTCTCCTCTTTCCCAAGCTTGAGCCTATAGCATTGGCTTTTCCTATGGTGGCAACTTTCTGGCTGATTTTTAAAGACAGCTTTCCCAGAGCCTCTGTGTGTCCCACAGAGAAAACATCAAACAATTTAACAATTTAAATAAATGAAATTTAAAATGATGTCCGTCTTGTTTCTATCTACTTCCCCCTTTTCTCAATGACCCTACTATTCCCCTTTCACATTCTAGTTTTGGTGTCTGAGTAGGTGGCCTTTCTAGACACCCTCATTGTGAATTATTTCTCTCTTGTCCAAACTCCCCCAAGCTGTAGTGAACTCCCAGGGAGAGAGCAGTTCACCTCCACCTCTACCCCCCTCGCACACACACTTGCACAGTGCTTGACATTTCCAGGGTACATGAAGTGTTTGAAGGAAAGAGAGAGTCTTCCAGTATCTTGTCATGTAATATTTGCCATTATTTCCTATGTTATTAGCATTTTTCCACAGTGAATATAGATTATAATGACTGTTCTCCCTTTCTGGTCTCCCCTGGCAAATTGAGAGACTTTTTTGGATCCACTTCAAGTGGCACTTTCTCCAGGAAGTCAATTCTGTCTCTCCCAGGACAAGGAGTCACCCCTCCTCTGATAGCACCATTTTATGTGTGTTTATGTATTGGCTATTGTTGGTACATTCCACACTTTTCTCCAACGTTACCTAGGACGTTGGACTATGAGCTTCCCAAGTGCAGACATGTATGGTGCTCCATGCCCCCAATCCCAGAACTTGGCACACAGTTGAACATATGGGGACCCCACTATGGAAATGTCAAATGAAAGGAAGCCTTGCAGGCCTCAGGGTGTTCAGAGGCCACCCCAAGTGTTAAGTTTTAAACCTAATAAGGAGACTAGGACCAAAGCTTCATCTATCTAAGGAGGCCATGGGGCCAGATGAGGTCCTCTAGTCGATAAGCATGTTCTGTCATCCTATTTAGTCCATTCTGTCCACTTCCTTTTTAGTATAGAAGGGTTCAGTCATCAACATGTAACTGATCTTTTGCCTATGGAAGGCCTGAATTACATTGACACTGATATATTTATGGAGGAAAATAATGACTTGAGAAGTTATATTAATAACTATGTGACCTAGCCATTGTGCGATATGTATTCAAGGCTAGAACATCTCTATTTCATTGTTTATTTTCACTGATAAATTCTACAAAACAATAAGGTTGGAGGAGTTGGTGGAGACAACTGGTAGGCGCTTTACTTAATGTTATTTTATTTAATCTTTACAGCAACTCTATGAGTTGGCTCTTATTTCTCCCATTTTTACAGATGAGAAAACAGAAGCTTAAGAGACCCAGAAAGCTTGGGTTACTTCCCCCCAGCTCACTTCTTGTCAGTCCAAAGCTGGAGCTTGAATCCAGGTCTGTTGCTATCAAATCTTTTTCCTGTCTGTGCTGCTTGTTCTGCTGCGCTGTGTTTGAGGAGTATTTAGGAAAGTGATGACCTTTTTCTTTTTTAATCCAGGAGGAGATAAACTATCCTCATAACCGTGTGTTTTCTGTTCGCAGGGCAGCAAAGGTGCCTACCGGTACCATTGGCAGAGCCACAATGTCAAGCACAGCGGCGTGGATGACATGGTACTGCTGTCAAAGATCACGGAAAACGCCATTGTGGAGAATCTAAAGAAGAGATACATGGACGACTATATTTTTGTATCCTTTATTGTTTTTTTTTTGGAAATTTCAGTTGTATGACAACGTCCATGGTAAAATATAGCTGTATTCCTCACATAAGAAGCTCCACCTGAAATTCTGAGCCTAACGTGAGGGGCTCACGTCATCGTTACCATGCCCCAGTGACGACTTGTACTTTTCTGCCACTTGCTTCAGGCTTGGGGAAGGCAGAGATGATACTAAATTATTTTCCTGGCATTTCACAAAAGTCAAGGTGCAGCCAGTATTTGGCTATTTTAATCTATGGCTTTTTACCCTTGACTCTAGGGTGGATACTACTGCTGATCCTAGAGAAAAATCCTGGTTTGCAGAGAGAGTTCTATTGACTCCTGACTGCAAAACAGAACCTTAAAAGGTTTAAAAAGAGATTACCTTGTGGAAAAAAGATGCAATTTTACCAGTTTTTCTGCATTCTTATTGTTACTAAAGGAAACATGAGAAGTGAAGCTCAACTATTGAACATACCCGAAATTCTTGAGTTGCTCTTTATGTTTCATATTTAACTTGCTGAATGCCATTTTTTTTTTTAAATAGGGCTTTAAAAAATTCAGCGTGGAATTTTGATTCAAACGTGTGTTGACTTTGTTAGAAGCAGAGAACTGAGAAATTTGCTTAAGTTCTTAGAGGATTCGGGAGTTTGGTGCAACTACGTGAGGTTGTTTTAGGGGAATTGTAGAGTTAGTCACAGATAAGCAAAGATCTATGTAAACTCTATATGGTAGTAGCAGAAAGTTTGATGTTGTGGGTGGCTTCTGAGGGCACGATGCTATTGATGGCCTTTAAAAGCTGGAGTCTTTGCTACTACCATGACATACATTTTAGATCTGAACCCCCAAGCCTCCCAGAGTTCTGCATGGGTTAGGGGAGGAATAGTTTCGCATCCCCTAGGTTCTGATGTTTATTATTTACACTGCTCACTGCCTCTCCCATCACAGGTCTGCATTATTTGACAAGTATTTATTGAGCAGTACTAATTAACACCATTATTCAATGCACTTGGACCATTCTGACTGAAACTGTGCTGTCTCTTACCTACCATAATGGAGTTTTAGCAAATATCTGGGTAAAGACGTAAATCCCTGCTTTTAAGGCTAACATATACTTGGATTTGTTAGACGTTATAGGGATAGCTACCCACTGCCAGCAGACAAAATCCTGCCCTTCACCCATTTTATATCAAGCTTTATTGGAACACAGCGATGCTCATTCGTTTACGAATGCTATAGTGGCAGAGTTGAGGAGTTGCAACAGACCATATGTCCTACTAAACCTAAACTATTTACAATCTGGTACTTCAGAATAAGGTTCATGACTCCTGCTCTAGATATCTCTTAACTGTGCATAAGCAGTTGTATTCAGTTGTAAGTTTTTATTTTATTTAGTTAAAAAATTGAAATATGCTCACTTTAGGCTATCATCATAAAAAAGATTTAAATGGCTTTGTGTGCAAGATCCATGGTACATGGAAACTGTCAGACGATAGGCTAGAAATATCTGGGTAGCAGGAGATGGCTTTGGACTGCCTGGGTTCAAACCCTGCGCTGTCCTGAACTTAATGACCCTAAACAATTTTTGTGAGCTGTGTGCCTTCGTTTCCTCAGCGGTAAAGTGGAAGTGATAAGAAACCTCGGGCATGAAGCCGTTGTAGGGTTAAATGAATTAATGAATGCAGAAAGTATGTAGCAAGTTTTATTATTATCATACACTAAGGAAGGTGTATTAGTTCTTCCCATATTTCTGAGTTATATTACAAAATTTCGGTTGTAAAGTTCCTTATTGGAAATTCAAGTACATTTTACCACAGAAATTGTTTTAATTGGAGGATTGGTTATTGACAAGCCCATAAAAGTCTAATTTCCACTGAATGTAGTTGAATTAATTATCAGAATGTTTTTGGAAAGTGGGCTTGATGTATTACATTACTCACATGGAAACCTGGCTTTTAATGAGCTGGGTAAAAAAGGAAAAACAATGATGTCATAAGTTATCGGTATCCATTGTCAATCCAGACAGCCTTACTTTTTCCTCCAAAAAGTTAAAACTTTTTTTTCTCCAAAAGTTAAAACCTTAGTTTGCCGAATAAGACAGGAAATCCCACTGCCATTACATTTCATTAAAAAAAAAAAAAAAAAAAAAAAAAGACTTTAGCCACAAAAATCAGAAAGAAAATAGTCTAAGAATAAAAGACCATCCTTTAGGGAAGCGGCTGTGGCTCAATCAGTAGGGCTCCCGTTTACCATATGGGAGGCCCCGGGTTCGGTTCCTGGGGCCTCCTGGTGAAGGCAGGCCCACCCGCACGGCGTGGTTAGCTGACCCAGCGAGCACAAGCAGCAAGGGGGGGATAAATGAATAAATAAATAAAATCTTAAAAAAAAAAAAAAGACCATCCTTTATGTTGAATGACATGAGCTTTATGAAAAATTCAGTGCACTGTTTCTCTTTTTGTTTTTCTTGGTATAGATTATAGCAATCATCCTTGGTATAACACAGATTATTCGAGATCCATGGACAAACATTTGGGAACCAATGAGCTAAATGATCTGTAGGGTCCCTTCTGTATCTCATACTTATTGTATAAGATGGTATTTATTTTTTTCCAATTTTGGTATCATAGTCTTGTGTCTCCATATACTGTATTTTGAAAATGAACTGTAGGCCACACTTCCACAAAGTCTATGCGGGTACAGACAATTATCTGGACAGCTTTTTACAAAGACACACCTGAATTATGTAGTAGCGAGTGGGAATGATTGTCTGAGCTACCTGGAGAAGTGTCCCAACCTGGTATTAGGCCTGTGCTATCAGGGAAATAGCTGGGGTTTCTGCAGACCAGGCCAGATGGCAATACTAAACAATTAGGCCAAATTCTCTTTCACCCAAAATAACGAAAATATGTTTGTTTCTTTGTTTTTAATTCTAAATTAAATTCTCTTGGCTCAATTTTCTGATTTAGCCAAGTTTCTAGCTACATAGCTTAGAAATAGGCCACATCACCCATTTCAAACCAAATTTTATTTTTCAGACATCCTCCCAAATCCTGCCCTTGAGAACCAGAAGTTTTGGGGAGCAGCTACAGTGTTCCCTCCTCACTCCAACCTGACTCATTGATTCAGGATTGGCCTAGAATGTTCTAAAAGAAGTCTTTTTCTCTGGGTGTCTCCTTACCAGGACTTGCTTTTTTTTTTTTTTTTTTTTAAGATTTTATTTATTTATTCATTTATCCCCCCCTTGCTGCTTGTGCTCGCTGGGTCAGCTAACCACGCCATGCGGGCGGGCTTGCCTTCACCAGGAGGCACCGGGAACCGAACCCGGGGCCTCCCATATGGTAAACGGGAGCCCTACTGATTGAGCCACAGCCGCTTCCCCCAGGACTTGCTTTTTGAACTTATATAATTTACTCAGAGAGAAATCAACACTTTGCAAGATGTCTCTTCATATAGCATATTATTATTTTTTTTTATTTTTTATTTTTTTTTAGATTTTTATTTTTTTATTTATTCATTTATCCCCCCCCTGCTGCCCGTGCTCGCTGGGTCAGCCAACCACGCCGCGCGGGCGGGCCCGCCCCCACCAGGAGGCCCCGGGAACCGAACCCGGGGCCTCCCACATGGCAAACGGGAGCCCCACTGATTGAGCCACAGCCGCTTCCCATATAGCATATTATTAACAATGTAAAAATGTTGGTTACTGTAGGAGCTCATAGCCAACCAAATCCATATCTATTGGGTAGCCAAGGCTCAGTGGTGGGAAGGGATTTGATGGAGAGATGTCTTTGGCACTTATCTTTCAGCACAGCTTTTTAGTCTTTGTATGCAATGATCAACTTGTCTAGGACAAGGTGTCCTTAGCAGCCTATATTTTTACAACTAAGTGAAGGACACCCTCCCCCATGGAAGGATCTTATTTTCCCAAGTTTGTTTTTACCTGGGGAAAAGTGTAGACATAGATATCCTCCTTTTCTCAAATGAGGATGGTTACAGCAGTGCTGTATTTCTTAGAAATTGGTTTAACCATAAAAATCAGTATATTTGCTAAGTATGAGAAGTGGAATGAGGGCCATACCTCATTTCACTCAGTGTTGGTTAGGTCCCCACCGTGTGCCAGGGATCCTAAAAAAGTCCAACGAAGGGAGATATATTTTTGAGTATTCAAAGAATCACAGAATCGAAGTCAGAAGAGGCCCTAGAACTCTCCAATCCAATCACCCTCCATCCTGTATTCCATCCTTGTATTGCCAATTTAAGGTTGCCAGATGAAATACAGGACACCCAGTTAAATTAGAATTTCAAGTAAATAACAACTGTTTTGTCTGAGCATGTCCTGGATTTTGCTTGGGACATACTTACACTGAAAAATAATTCTTTGTTTATCTGAACTTTACATTTAACTGGGCATTCTGTCTTTTTATTTGCTAAAGCTGGCAATTCCACTACCACTACTACTAATTATAATGACAATAATAACAACAGCAATAGCTCTGCTCTTAAAAAGACTCAGTAGCTTGTTGACTAAGAATGCAGACTCTACATCCAGACTGCCTGGGTTTGAATCACAAGTCTGCTACTTACTAACTCGTGACTTTGGGCAAGTTTTAAAATTTCTCTTTGCTTCAGTTTCCTCATGGTAAGAATAGGATTGAGAGTAGTAACAAGTTGTTTGGTGTGTAGGTTAGTACCATGTAAATGTGTAAGTGTTTGAACAGTGTTTGTTTTTATCACCATTTATTGAGCCTTGGCTCAAGCATCCTGAACATCTCTTGTCTGTTTAATAATTTGTTATAAATTTTACCTAAAAAAAAGTGGGCCCCTGGCATTGTGCCATTGTTTGCCATACCTGCCTTTGCCAATTGTAGCTACATCTGCCAATCTCCAGACTCTTGGCCCTTCTTCTATGACCTTTAGTGATCTCCCTTTTCATTCTCCATCCCATCCGCATTTCCTCCTGGCTGGGTGTGCTCTCAAACCACCTCACCTCTATACTACCGATTCTCAGTCCACCCTTTCAAGTCTGAAGACTTTTCTGGTCAGTGAAAAAGGAAGCGAAATAGCCACCAAGATACTCTGCCTTCTCACTTTCATCTATAAATATTATTTTGAAAAAATTATGCCATCAATCCCCCACATGGCTCATTTGTGTCTAGTAATTAGAATGTTCCTGTTTCATCGAAACAAAGAAGCCTCTGTTGAAATATGCATTGTGATTTTAGAGATGTAAAAATGCGACAAAACATGCATCTTGCAGTATATCAGTTAAGGAAATAGAATCTATTATGTGATAGCTACTGTGCTAAAGAAGCAGTTTATATCGATTATTTCATTTAATTCTCAGAACAACCTTATACAGAGGTCCTATTTTATCCCCATCATCCATTAACCAGAGTTTATAGATTGTGACTTGCCTTGGGGAGCAAGGCAATGTGAGCAGACACCCTGAGCGGTTCTGTTTGGCACACAGGTCCTCTTTACCCAGTACATATATGTCCCCTTGGGAGAGGAAATCGTATAGTTTTACATCTTTAAATATAAAATTTCTAACAATTTTGAGATCATTGACTAAAATAATTTTGAATGTGTGTTTGTGTGTGTTTATGATTTTTTTTTCCTCCATGAGTCCCGGAAGTTTTATTTATTCTGTCTGTTTTGTTCACTACTGTATCTCCAGCATCTAAAACAGTGCCTGGTAAATTAGTTGATCATTGAATGAGTAAAAGGCAATATATTTTTATTTTATAATCATGCTTCATTTATCTTAGCAACATTAAAATGTGTTGTATAAAACTTTCAAAACCCAGAATAAACACACCCTCTTCTGAGAGGCGTTCCTGGATTCTTTGAGCAGAAATAAGACCGTCTCCCACTAAACCTGATCTATGCAGCTCTTTTGGGTTTGTAATTTTCTTCTCTGAATAATATCTTCTGATTACATCTCAATTCCCCTAAGCTTCTGGAGGGCATGACTATATTCAGTGCATCCTACATCCTTCTATTTATTAAATGAGTACGTGAATATGCTTTTAGTATACTTGAGATCATTCCAAGGGAAAAAAATACATATCATTTGAGAATATGAGTGATAACTGTTTTTTTTTTTTCATTCCTTCCCCATTTCTGCTTTGTGTTGTTTTCTCCTAGCCATACACTGGTCTTGAAAGAATGTGCTTCAATTCATTTAAAATAATTATTTGTTTTTGTAGCACCTTGGTGATTAAATTCATTACTCTTCCTGAGGAGGAACAAAGCCTGAGCTAGTTGGATAATTGTTTTTGTCTTTATTTGTAATTTTTCAGAAAACAAGGACATGAACTTCAGGTTTGAGCAATAGTTATGAATTCTTGATAATGTCTGGTTACTTAATATTTTTAAAAATGTGTGGCTATGAAGATTAATGATGGACCTTAACTGGGTTTAAATCAGACATATATAGGATCTGTATTAATCTCAGTCAACCCTTTCAAGCAGATGCCATATTTTGGGGAAAAGGAAATTGAAATGTACCAAGGAGCGGTAAGTTTTGTGCCACAAAAATTACCGTAGTGTTTAGAGCTTTTATGAAACATGGGTAGTTTTCTTAAAGTTAGCAATACATTTGCATTCTCTTATTATGAATTATTTGTTGGGGAAGCTCAAGTAAGTGACATTGCTCTCTAAAGATGTGCTTCTCAAAAAAGCACAGGACTATCTAATCTTTGAACCTAATTTATATACAAAATTAGTTAAGACCAATGGCTGGAGGGATCTTCCTGTTTCCACATAATGCCACAAAATTCTAAGGAATGAAAATCAATAATGGGTAAAAATAAATCCGGCAATGAGAACCATTCCCAGAATCAGAACCTCAATTAAGCTGTGGCCAAGATTTGAACATGAAAAATGATTCATTACTTTACTTATTAATGTGACCTGGTCCCTATTTAAACTGAGCTCCATAGCCATTTCAGCTGTGTAAGAAAAGTAGAAACTGTAATCCTAATTATTTTATGCCTTGGTTCATCACAGCCCCCAGGCCTCCGCATCTCTGCGTCTTTTTCCTTCCCTTTTCCTTGCCTCTTTCCTTTGCAGCAGAAACACAAGAGCGTTCATTAATCCTGACCCCTGGAAAACAAACAAAAGAGAGCCCACACAAATTCATCAGTTGAAGTGGAAGGCAATTTACCCAGAGCAAGAGCCCACCCCATTGTTGCCAGATGAATGGTGCTGGTAGCTGGAGCCGAAGGAGGCTGCCACGCGAAAGACCTTTGATAATGCTGCCTTTATGGGAGCCCAGCACAAGGGAAACACTGTCAGCAGAGGCGGCCCTGCCCTGGCGCCCTGATCAGCGCGGCCCTGGGGCAGCAGGCCTGGAGCTAGCTTGGCGTTGGCAATGAGAGAACCCGGTAGATCAAGTGCTGCACATGCGTGTTTTTTCCTCCAGTTTGCTTTAAAGAAATGCCCTGGAAATATATGTACTGCTAATGGTAATGCAGAATGATGTAAAATTGATATTTACTGAGTGCCAGGTACTGTGTTAGTGACACTTGCAGGGATACTAAAACAGCCCCAGGTGTTGGCTGGGTATTACTGGCCCCATTTCACAGATCAGAAAACTGAGGCTCACAGAGAGAAATCACTGGAAGCTACTATATGGTAGGTGTTAATGGCTTTCATGGGTCTCAGGGGAGGGAGAAATTGGGCAGAGGAAATGGCTACTCTATAAATCTCACAGGTAGTGTCAGATTCAATGAAACCATAGATGGGAAACCAATTAGAAAATTTTAGAGTTACATGCAAAGGTCAAGTGCAAGTGAGGTAAGCAGCTTTGAAGCCTTATTGGATAATGACTTGCCCACAGCTTTCTCTCCATCCCATACCCTTCTATTTCCGATCTTCTTTTCTGTTTTATAATCCTCTATTTCCCTATTTTCAAAAAGGTGTTAAAAACAATCCTGCACAAGCAATCTGGGGTAGAGGCACCTCTATCCACAATGGCTATCATAAGGGCCCATCCATGCATCCAGGCAGGGATAACATATTATTCTGGTCTCTACATAGAGTTCTTGGGTTGACCAATCCTAGGAATAGCCTCCGGGCCTCCCTGGGCGGGTCGTGTTGGAGCCCCCCTGCCTGCAACGGCTGGGGAACAGGGTTAGTGGTTACATCAGTGCTTAGCAGGTGTGCAGGCATCAAAGCCCCCCAAGTCACCCCTTATGACTGACCTCTGATCTTTGGGAGCTTGGCAATGAGTGACAATTTCTGTGCCCCCTTTTCAGTGGTAGGTCATTGCATAATAAAGCTGCAAGCTTGATTAGGTAAGTTACACTTACCTTTGCCTGTCACTCTACCTTTTCAAATTACTTTCCCATCCTTCATCTCATTTACTTTGTGAGACTTGCAGCGTGGGCATTATGATCCCCGCTTTAGACCAGTAAGTGGAGAGGCAGAATCTCAATGTCTTCTCAGGACAGATCTAGTATTCTTTTCACTGCTCACCGTGTTTTGCATTAGATAACCTTAAATTTAAGGAGTGTTCTTACTGTAGCTATACACCGCATGAAGTGTTTTTCTTTCTTTTGCTTTGTTTTGTTTTTTTTTGAAGTGCAAAAAAAAATTCTAATCAAGTAAATTTGAAAATTTTTCAAAAATTGGAAATGATTCTGTAGTACACCTTAAATTATTTTGTTAACATGTCTCAAGACACATCTGATAAAAGTGAGGTGGGACAAAATGTGTATGTCTGTCAAGTGGCGGGGTGGGGCATAGGTGTAAGTTGGAAGCATAGGACTGCCTGTGGAAATTGTCTTTGTTGCTATTGAGTAGCATACACACGAGCTTTTTTTTTTTTTTTTTTGAGGTACCAGGGCAGGGGATTGAACCTGGGACCTCGTATGTGAGAAGCTGGCACTTAAATGCTTGAGCCACATCTGCTCCCTTGAGTAGCATATAAGTAACATTTAAAGTAGGGAGTGATACATGTCATAAGAGGTTTTCCCCCAAAGTACTAGGGACTGTTAATTCAGCTATAATGGAGATTTCTGAAAGTTCTCCTTGTAATTGTATGGACTCACAGCTTTGGAGGCTATGGTGGTTTGGAGCTATGTACCCCAGAAACACATGTTCTTAAACCCAATCCATTCCTGTGGGTGTGAACCCACACGTTTTTCTTCTTAATAATTTTTGTGGAAGTGATGAGGATGGGTGGCAAAAAGTTCACTAAAGCAGGACTGAATTGGCCTACGACAGTGAATTTATTAGGTATGGAGAATTTATTTGGTTTTATATTTATCTATAAATAAGATATCCCATGAGATTAAAGCACAAACTGAGGAAAATATCTTGGTATGGTAGAAATTTCTTTTTCAGTGGAGATGGAACAAACTGGCTAAATAAGTTTAGGTCTTTAAAGAATCACACCTCCTGGCTTCTTCTTATGGAGAATTTTAAAGTTTCTCTCCTTACTCCTAGATAAACTCACATTTCCTCCAGGGTTCCAGAATCTATAACATTCCTCTCAGGAAAAATTACATAGACATTTAGAATTCTAGTACATGTCAAGTCCAGTTTTTTGGTAGGCCTCTCTTTGAGTGTCTTCAGAAACATTAGAAATGGAATGTCATCTGCAGAGGCATGTTTGGGAGGAAGAGTGTGGTGGTGGAGTATCTGAAGACATGGGTCATATCTGAAGGCTGAATCACACAGATGCCTGCGGAACAGTCCTTCATATTGCACCAAAGTTATTGGCAATTTTATGAATTCTTACATTATACAACCTTGAAGATGTACTTATAGGCATTAGAACTATACAGTTATTAAGTATTCGTTTCTAAGACCAGGAAAAGAAGTATAATGTGTAGCTGTGCCTGACCGTGGTTTTATGTTTTGCTTGCTTTGCTAGGCACAGTATGAAAATCCACCACATATCTATGCTCTTGCGGATAATATGTACAGAAACATGATAATTGACAGAGAGAACCAGTGTGTCATCATCAGGTAAGACAAAGATCACTGTTAGTAGGCATGGAGGATTTGAGACCACACTCAAAGAATTCTTTCAAGAAGCTGCACTTTTCACAATAGCCAGTGATGTCAGAGGCCAATTAATGTGTCAAACAAATAGGCGGCTGCTTTGTTTTGGTTATTTTACAACTCCGTATCATAAAAGCTGCTGTTCTGCCCTCTCTCTGAGAGCCTGAAGGCTTCAGTGCCAGCCTTATCAAGGAAAAGGTTTGCTATCAAACCTTGGACTAAAATGATAAAGTATTTCCCCTCCCATTTGATTGTACTGTGATTTTACTTTGAATTGGAGATCCTTTTTGTCATAAGTATAATAAGCATGTTTCACTGTGTTTTTTTTTTTTCTTTTTTTGTGTGTGTGGTTTTTTTTTTAATTCTTTTTTTGTTACATTTCACTGTTTTAAGAACTGGAGTTCTTTTCTCTAGTCCTTTTTCTTTCTTTCTTTCTTTCCTTAATAATTTAGTAATTCAAGTTTGAATGTTTTTTGGCCTAATATGTCATTTGCTTTTTAATTTTCTTAGGGCATTATTGGTAGATATCAGCAATAACCTCCTGTAGCTCAATTTCATAATTTTTTTTTTTTTTTTTTTTTTTTTAAGATTTTATTTATTTATTCATTTATCCCCCCGTTGCTGCTTGTGCTCGCTGGGTCAGCTAACCACGCCATGCGGGCGGGCTTGCCTTCACCAGGAGGCCCCGGGAACCGAACCCGGGGCCTCCGATATGGTAAACGGGAGCCCTACTGATTGAGCCACAGCCGCTTCCCTAATTTCATAATTTTTTAACCTGACCCGGCTCTGAGTCATTGCTGAGTTTAAGTATTTTTAAAAATATCATTTGCTATTATGAACATTTTCAAACATATAGAAAGTAGGAAAATCCGTATTCCCAACACTTAGAATTTAATAGTTGTTAACATTTTGCCATTTATGCATTCATCTATTGTGATAACCTTACTTTTTTATCTGAAGTATTTTTTTTTTTAATTTTTTGTTATGGATATTTACAAATATGTACAGAATCAGAAAGAATAGTAAAATAAGCCCCTGTATATCTATCATCCAACTTGTATAGTTATCAATACACAGACAATTCTGTTTTATCTCTTCCGTTCATCCTGCCCCCACTAAATTATTTAAAGCAAATCCTAGGCAGCAAGTCTCTTCATTTGTCAATAATTTAATATGTATCTTTGAAAGATAAATTCTTATCATGCCTTAAAAAATGATAATTCCTTTACTATCTTCTAATATTGTCATTATTTTAATTCCCTATCTTACAAATTCTTTTTTACAGTTGAATCCACACAAGGCCCACATATTGCACTTGGTTGCTATGTTTCCTAAGTCTCTCAGATTTAACATTCTTAGCATTTTAAAACTTTGGCATTTTTTGTTAAAGAGAAAGGTTGTTTGCTGCGTAGAATTTTTCTTCATTCTGGAATTGGCTGATTGTTTAAGTATTCCACTGTCCCCTATTTTCCTCTGAATTGGTAATTAGATCTAGATGCTTGATCAGATTCACATTTAATTTTTTTGGCAAAAAAGGGCTTCACTGGTGATGCTGTGCACTTATGTCTTTGGTCTCTCTTTGCATGATGTTTGGATTGTCAGTGGGCCCATCCATTATAAATTCTCATCTCACAGCCATTGTTTAATGATTGGTTGAAAAGGGGTTATTTTCCAATTCTATTAATCCTCCTGCAATTATTAGTCAGAATTCTATTTTGTTACCTTAAAATACAATCCATACAGGAAACCTATATAAAAAGCTTGATTTGTTGCCTTTACTTTCCAGTTTACAAAGCAATGAATTGATGCCCTAGCAACTTCCCTAGGTAATACATTTTTATTTTCAATATCTTTACAAACCAGTGGCTTTTAAATACTTTAGCTGTTTACTACATTGCAGTCATTATTCTTTTTTAGGCTCAAATTGTTCTCTCTTTGACCAGTGAGAGGACCTTGTGTTGGTTCCTGTGTCCCTTGGATGTGCCATCAGTAGTCATTGATAGCTTCCTTGCTTTCAGTTATGATAGATAATTCAGGCTCATCTTGTATATTTCATGCCCAAAACCTGGAAATGGTTATCTCACCAAAAAGCCCTGGTTCATTTAATGAGAAATGGTATTTAGAGACCACTAATCTGGACACTAAGAGTGCTCACTCCTATGTTCCCAATGCTTCCTAGTTCTTTTCAGAGGAAAAAGCTAGTCAATAGGACTTTTTAAAGTGAAAAATGAAACATGTTCATACTGACATTTCCAATTCATTTAAAAAATACACGGATTGTATTTCTTTGACTTTTTTTTCTTTGTATCCAATTTCTTTTATGCTGAAAATCTTCGTTCCTAATGACATTAATGCAATTATGTGCTTTACACTGTATATAAATATAAATATAAATGCAAGTATATGTGTGTGTATATATATAAATAATGTGATAAAACAAGTAATTTTTATTAATACTTAAAAATAATAATACCAGTATTGTTACTAGCAATATTAATATATTTAAAATTTTCTTTGTTCTTTTTGTACTTAGAATTTACAGTCAAAATAATGGGTTTCTGTGTCATTAAAGTGTAAATTTGACCTACTGTTAGGCCTATTTATTTCATTTTGGTTTTTAGAGATTTAAATTTTTTAAATTTAATTTTGTTTTATAATTGTATTAAACATTTACATGGCTCCAAAGTCTAAACTATAAATTAACACCAAAGGGGGAGCAGATGTAGCTCAAGTGGTTGGGCACTTGCTTCCCATATATGAGGTCCTGGGTTCAATTCCTGGTACCTCCTGAAAAACAACAACAAACAACAAAAAAAACACCAAAGCATTTCAAGGCAAATGTTGACTTTATGATATTTTACAACATTTCCATATGCATCTCTGAAAAAATAAAAACGTTTTCTTAACCACAGTACCATTATCACAACTAAAGAATTCATGATTGCTTAATATCATCTGAAAATAAACAGTTCATATTCACATTTCTCTAATGGTTGCAAATATGTCCTTTCCTGCTTGTTATTCAAATCAAGAAATACAGGTTGCATTTGCTTATGTCTTAAATCTATTTTACCATACCATAATTCCCCCACTACCACAGTTTTTTTCTGTTTATTTTTTGTTTTTTTTTTCCCGTTACACTGACTTGGTGAAGAGACCAGACCAATTTTTCTATAAACTTTCCTACTTTGGATTTGTCTGATTACTTGCTCATGGTCTCATTACTCTTGGTCCTTCAACTGGATTCCCTGTAAACTGAGTGATTGGTCTGTTAGGGGCTGAGTTGAATGATGCCTGTCTGAATGCATTATGAATGCAAAATAAATATAACCCATTTTCTTGGCGGCTGTAAAAGAAGCCTGCTTCTTTGCTAAAGGCTTCTGCCAAGGGAAGCGGATGTAGCTCAATCGATAGGGCTCCCGTTTACCATATGGGAGGCCCCGGGTTCGATTCCCGGGGCCTCCTGGTGAAGGCAAGCCAGCCCGTGCGGCGTGGTGAGCTGACGCAGCAAGATGATGCAACAAAGGGAGACAAGTAGACACAGAAAAAATGCACAGCAAATGGACACAGCGAGCACAAGCAGCAAGGGGGGATAAATAAATAAATAAATAAATAAATAAATAAATAAATAAATAATCTTTTTTTAAAAATAAATAAATAAATAAAAAATAAAGGCTTCTGCCAAGAGAAAAACAGTCTCATAGCTGGAAAGTCTAGGAACTTTTAATATCATTTAATTAGGAATAAAAAATTAATGATGACCTGCCCTGAACAAGATGGTAAAGAAGCTTCAAGGCTCTGTTCACCCACAAAAGCTTTGAACAACCAGCAAGAACTGGTAGAAACATCTTTCTCAAAGCTAAAAAAAAAGAAGAAGAAGAAGTCAAAGGACTTCAGTAACAACAGGGTGAGTGCTGAATTGGAGAAAAAGTCCACCTAAAAGGACCTTGTGGCACCCTGGCTGGCCCCTTCTCTATCCCCTCACTGACTTAACTTGGAGCTGGCCCACGCTCCCAGTGTTTATCCCTGGTTGTGGTTCCAGAGAGAGAGTAACCCTTGTGCACATACTGGAAATATATATGTTTGACCCAACCTGTTTTTGGTGGCCTGAGGAACTCACTGTTCCAGAACTTGCCTTTCACATAGATAGCAGTTCACTGAGCCCTTCTACAGAACCCTAAGGGAGAGCTGTCAAGTAGCTGTCTGAGGCAAAGGATTGGTGGCCGTAGGGCATACAGTGCAATGCCCTGGACCATGAAGAAACTGTTCCCTAGGGAAGAGGGGACATTCCTATCTGCATAAATGGAGGAATTCCTAGGGCACATACCCAAGACAAGACACATGCATAGAAAGGACCAGGGAAGCCCCTACACTGTCACCTGGTGGTATTCTTTAAACTCATTATATGGATAAACCCTGCAGGAGAGCACTCACACAGATCAATCTGAAAAGTCTGGGAAAGGTGTTTTCTTTTTTTCTTTTTTCTCCTCTCCTCCTCTTCCTCCTTCATTTTGTTCTTCCTGGCATTCAAGGAAAGCTCTATCATAACACTAGCTGTATAAAAACTTAAGGAACAGATGCCTCAGTCTAAATTCCAGTGATAACACATTAACATATTGTCCAGGTTTCAACACAAGATTACAATACAAACAAACAGGAGGTGTTAGCCAAGGAAAAGGAGACTATTAAAGCATTGGAAATAATCAATGAAAAGGATCAGACCTGGGTCATACCAGACAAAAACTTTTTTAAAATGATCCTGAATATGCTCAAACAGCTAAAGGAAAATATGGACAAAGAACTAAAGGAAATCCGGAAAATGATAGATGGACACAAAGAGAATATTGCTAGAGAGATGGAAATTATGAAAAGGCACCAAACAGAGCTGAAGACTACAGTAATAAAAATTAAAAATTCCCTGGGTGGGTTCAATAGTATATTGGAGCTGGCAGAAGAAAGAATCAGTGAACTTGAAGATAAGGCAATTGAAATCATCCAGTCTGAGGAGGAGACCATTCTAAGATCCCGAAACTAGTAAATGGTAGAGCCTCTATTTGAACTTATCACTGTCTGACTTCAAACTCTGCTCCCTTCTGGTAATTGATACTTCTTTGTGTCTCAATTTCCTCCATTTTAATGAACGTGTTACTAGTTGCCATATACCATGAGAAGAGATTAGGACATTCAATGAGGCTAGATTTAGCTTGACCTTGGACTCCTAAACACAGACTCAACCTGCACACAAGGTAGGTGCTTTTGTTAACCTGAACCCTTCCTATGTTGCTGGTTGTGGTGTTCTCTGCATACCCAGGAGGTTGATGATTGTGCTTGTCATCATTTGGAGGACAGACATCAAAGAACTCTGCTTTATTTTATTTTATTTTATTTTATTTTACCAGGAGGTCCCAGGGATCGACCCCAGGTCCCTCCATATGGGAGACGGACGCCCAACCATTTGAGCCACATCCGCCCCCAAGAACTCTACTTTATTAACACCTTAATCTTTATATCTTACAGAGAAATGAAGACACATTTACATAACAATTGATGGCCATGCTGGGGCCATTTCTTTATCTTAAAAGACTTGTCATCCCTGGAAATATGTGAGGGAATTATGGCTATGTATTGATCCATGCATTCTGTCACTCATTGGAAGCCCTCATCCAATGAGGAAGCCAGTAGGTCAGCTTCACGGCCCATCCCTGCTTTTCACTCCATAAGACATGTAGTTTTACATGTGTACACTTATCAAAGAGACCCTAGTATGTTATAAAATTATGTATATTTGACACATAAAAACAAAGTGTCATTGTATTATAAAGTTGGTCTACATGACATGAAGGGAATTTTAACAAACATTAAACTTATAGTCAACAATTTTATTTTTTTTATAATTTAGCAAAGCTCTTATGAGATGATGTAAAGAGTCTATATCTGTTTAAAAAGTTACCCTGAAAAGTTTAAATGGATATCTTCTTTTGATAAATTTATAAGGGTACACATTTAAACTCTTTGAGTTCTTCTCAACTAAAAGTTGGGATCCTTATTTATGAAATGGGCATTATATGAAGACATTAGAAAGGACTCTAACTGTAAGAATTTGGAGAGCCTGCTTCTCCAGCCCAGGCCTTTCCTTTAACCCAAGGATTCACAAACTCTGGCACGCGGTCTGTTTTTATAAGTGAAGTTTTAATAGAACATAGCCATGCCCAATTGTTTATATATTATCTTTGGCTGCTTTCACACCATTGTAAAGCCCTTAGCACAATTGCAAAGTTGAGTTGTGACAGACGACATGGCCTGCAAAATTGAAAATATTTAAAATCTGGCCCTTTATAGAAGAAGTTTGTTAACTCCTTCCCCAAGCACCAATGATCTCCGTGATATCTCCATTTATGTGATATATCAGGATCTCAAATTTAATAAGCTCAAAATGGTTTTTCTTATTTCTGCCCCAAACCTATTTCTCCACAACCTCCCAAACATAGTTTCCAGATGAATCTTCCTTAATTCTCATACCATTTTGCTCCTGCTTGTGCTAAAATCTCAGAGCTTACCATTGCCCGGTAGAGTCCCCAGTCCTTAGATTGGGATCCTTCCAACTCTATTTGCTACCATTCTAACTAATTGCTCTACTCTTTTTCCTTGAACAAGTCATATTCATTTCTGTCTCCAAGCCCTTGCCTGGGTTGTTCTCCCTGCCTGGAATTATTTCTCTCTTTCCCTCCAAGCCTTTCTCATCTACCTCAACCCATAGTGATCTCTCCATCCTCTGAATTTCTGAAGCACCTTCATTTTCAGCACCTACTTAATATTGTTTTTGCTTTTTTATTTGTTTATTTTTCTGTGCTCCTTTTTAGTAGTTTTCCTTGATGATTAGGAACTGGTTTTAGGCTTCTTTGTTTTCCCAGTATACACAATAAGTGTTTAATGATAATTTAGAAGCTGAAATACTTGAAATAAGCTGTAAGTGCTATTTGCATTTAGAAAAAGGGGAGATCAATTTGGAATGAACAGTCAGCAAAAGTGTCAGGGAGGGGACTTGACTTGGGCCCTCCCTGCAGAATACACAGGATTAAGGGAAAATGAATGGCTCCACGGCCTCTGGAATTCACTCAGCTTGATGGGAGAAAATGAGTACATCAGTGCAGTTGCTAAAGAAGATTTACACTAACCAACAGTTCATATGAACTATTTGGGAGCCAGAACTGGGTCTTCCACTTTTCCCGTGTTTTCCTATTGCCTATTTCTATGTTAGCCACACAGCATTGTACAGGATTGATTGATTTGGGGGGATAAGGAACCTCCGGCTGGGTGATGATGCTTTGAAGGTTTCTGAGTAGGGATATGATACCACAAAAGGCTGGTTCACAAAAGCAAGTCTATTGGTCAAAAAAAATGTCATCTTGAGGGACTACAGAAACCAAAGAGGTGATAAAGACCTGACCTGAGTTAGAAAGGCAAGGTGAAAACTGAAATGTGATATTCAGTAAGCATGTGAAGGAATAAAGGAATGGGCAGGTGATTGTGGACACCAGGCCATGCAAAAATAAAAACACAACAGCTATGGCTACATTAGCACTGAAAGTTTTGAGCACTTGTAAGGTTGGTAGATACCTATGAGCCCAGTAAATGAAAAACTCATTTATATCCTCTTGGTTCATTAATCCTCTGTTTTCTAAGATACAGAATTTGGATTTGTGTTCTTGAATTATATATGTGATGCCTATGGATGCCAGAGACATCTATGCAAATCTTTTTAATAAATTAATCATGGAATGGTAATAGAGGGACAAAAGCAAGTTTTCCTTATATTCTCTCATCTCTGTATCACCAGATGAAAACTTGACAGTGTGGCCAGAGGCATTTCTAGAGCCTGGCTAACGGACTTCTGTGAGATTTACTGGGCTTTGGAAAACTATTTTTTGTGGCAGTTTTACTGCTGCCGTTAAAAGTAGATTCCTGGAGTGGATGTGGCTCAAGCAGTTGAGTACCCAACTCCCATATGGGAGGTCCCAGTTTCAGTTCCCAGTGCCTCCTGAAAAACAAAAACAAACAAGCAAAACATACAATAAAACCAACTCAGGGAAGCTGATGTGGCTCAGTGGCTGAGCGCCATCTTCCCACATACAAGGTCCTGGATTCAATCCCTGGTCCCCAGTGCCTTTAAAAACAAACAAACAAACAAAAATGGATTCCTGCAGACTTTCGGGAAAGATGGCAGAGTAAGAAGCTTCAGGACTCAGTTCTTCCACCAAAACAGCTATTAAACAGGCAGGAATTAACAACTATTAGGAAACTCCAAAGGCTGAAAGAACACTGTACAGTATCCAGGGAAGAAATGGAGGATGAGGCTGATGAATTACAGTAAAGAACTGCAAATAGCTTTCTCCATACAGCGGCTACCAGCAGCCATCCCCCTCTCTCAAGGCAGACCACCATTGGGTCTAGTCCCTGAATAGCTGCTGTGAACAGAAAGGGACATAAAAATCCTCTTCCCCAAGAAAAGGGGTGTACCTGCTGATCACTGATCACAGCTTTTGATTGGCAATTCAGATTGCTGGGTCCTGGCTCTGGGGAAAGCTGTTGTTTCATCCCACCCAGGACAAGAAAACAATAGAATCAACAAAACCAAAAATTGTTGCTTAGAAAAGATCAATGAAATTAACAAGCTTTTAGCTAGACTGACAAAGAAAAAGAGAGGATACAAACAATGAAAATTAGAAATGAAAAGGGGGACATTACTTCTGACCTAGCTGAAATAAAAAAATGACTATAAGAGGATACTATGAACAACTGTGTGCCAATAAATTAGATAAGGTGCATGAAATGGACAAATTCTTAGAAACACGCAAACTACCTACATTGACTCAAGAAGAAATATAAGATCTCAACAAACCAATAGTAAAGACATTAAATCAATAATCAAAAACCTCCCAACAAAGAAAATCCCAGGACCAGATGGCTTTACAGGGAAATTCGACCAAACATCCAAGAAAACTTAATTCCAATTTTGCTCAAACTCTTCCAAAAAATTGAAGAGGAGAGAACATTCCCTAACTTATTCTATGAGATCAACATCACCCTCATATTAAATCTGTTAAAGATACCAGAAGAAAAAAAAAAATTACAGATCAATATCTCTTACGAATATAGATGCAAAAGTCCTCAAGAAAATACTAGCAAACAGAACCTAACAGCATCTTAAAAGAATTATATACCATGATCAAGTGGAATATATCCCTGGTATGCAAGGTTGATTCAACATGAGAAAACAATTAATGTAATATACCACATTAACAGAATAAAGTGAAAAAAATAATCACCTCAATTGATGCAGAAAAGGTACTTGATAAAATACAGCATCCTTTCTGATAAAAATACTTCAAACACTAGGAATGAAAAGAAACTTCCACAACAGGATAAGGGGCATATGTGAAAATCCCACAGCTAATATCCTACTTAATGGTGAAAGACTGAAACCTTTCCCTCTAAAATCAGGAACAAGACAAGGATGCCCATTGTCCCCACTTACTTAACATTGTACTGGAAGCTCTTACCAGAGCAATTAGGCAAGAAAAAGAAATAAAGGGCATCCAAATTGGAAAGGAAGAACTAAAACTTTCCGTATTTGCAAATGATATATGCCTGTAAACAGAAAATCCTCTAAAATGCACAACAGAGGGAAATGGATGTGACTCAAGTGATTGGGCTCCCGTCTACCATATAGAAGGTCCAGGTTTCAATTCCCGGGGCCTTCTGATAAAAGGCAAGCTGGCCTGAGTGGAGAGCTGGCCCACACAGGAGTGCTGAGCCGCGCAGAGAGCTGGCGGCAAGATGATGCAACAAAAAGAGACACAGAGGAGAGACAATAAAAGATGCAGCAGACCATCTCTCTCCCTCTCTGGAAGGTCCCAGGATCAGTTTCCAGTTCTGTCTAAAGAGAAGACAAGCAGACAATAGAAGAACACACAAAGAGCAGACAGCGAGCACAAAACAACGAGGGGGGAAGGGGGAAGAAATAAATCTTTTTTTTTAAAAAGCAGCAGAGCTCCTATGGCTAATAAATGAATTCAGCAAAGTGGCAGGGTACAATATCAATACCCCAACATCAGTAGTGTTTCTATACACAAGCAATGGATAATTGGAAGAAGAAATCAAGAAAAAAAATTCCATCCACAATAGCATCTAAAAGAATCTAATACCTAGGAATGAATTCAACCAAAAATGTAAAGGACTTGTACACAAAAAGATAAAAAACATTGCTAAAAGAAATTAAATAAGACCTAAACAAATGGAAAGATATTCCATATTCATGGATTGGAAGACTACATATCATTAAGATGTCAGTACTACCCAAGGCAATTTTTAGATTTAATGCAATCCCAATCATAATCCCAACAACATTCTTTGCAGAAATGGAAAAGCCAATCATGAAATTTATGTGGAAGGGTAAGTGGCCCCATATAGCTAACGCCATCTTGAAAATGAAGAATGAAGTTGGAGGACTCATATTTCCCCATCTTAAAACTTATTACAAATTCACAGTTATCAAAACAGCATGGTACTTGCACAAGGACAGACATATAGACCAATGGAATAGAATTGAGAGCTCAGACATCAACCCTTAATGAATGTACATCTATGTGATTATACCAAATACCATTGTTGTACACTTTGGATGGAGTGTATGCTTTATTAATATATATCAGTAAAATTGGTTTAAAAAAAGAAAGCAATGTTCACATTTAAGGCCAACTTTTTTTTTTTTTTTTTTTAAAGATTTTATTTATTTATTCATTTATCCCCCCCTTGCTGCTTGTGCTCGCTGGGTCAGCCAACCATGCCGTGCGGGTGGGCCTGCCTTCACCAGGAGGCCCCAGGAACCGAACCCGGGGCCTCCCATATGGTAAACGGGAGCCCTACTGATTGAGCCACAGCCGCTTCCCAAGGCCAACTTATTTTTGACAAGGTGGCAGAGACTACTTAATTGGTAAAGAATTGTCTCTTCAACAAATGGTGCTAGGAAAACTGGATCTCCATTTGCAAAAAAAAAAAAAAAAAAAGGAAGACTCTTACCTCATACCATATACAAAAATCAACTCAAAATGGATCAAATACCTAAATATAAGAGCTAGAACTATCAAAGTCCTAGAAGAAAATGTAGGGAAGCATCTTCAGGACCCGTGTTATGCGTTGGTTTCTTAGACTTTATACCCAAAGCACAAGCAACAAAAGAAAAACTATGTAAATGGGACCTCATCCAAAACAAAACCAAAAAATATTTGTTCCTCAAAGGCCTTTATCATGAAAGTAAGAAGACAACCTACACATGGTAGAAAATATTTGGAAACCATATATTTGATACAGAATTAATATCTAGTATATATAAAGAAATCCTTTAACTTAACTGCAAAAAGACAAACACCCAATTAATAAATGGGCAAAAGACCTGAGCAGACACTTCATAAAAGATATACAAATGACCAGAAAGCACATGAAAAAGGTGCTCAATATCATTAGCCATTAGGGAAATGCAAATCAAAACCATGAGATATCATTTTCACCCATTAGAATGAATGCTTTTACAAAAGTGGAAAATAGTGAGTGTTGGAGAGGATACAGAGAAATAGGAACATTCATTCATTGCTGGTGACTATGTAAAATGATGCAGCCACTGTGGAAGACAGTTTGGTGGTTTCTCAAAAAGCTCATTATAGGACTACCATATGCCCTGGTAATCCCATTACTTGGTATATACCCAAAAGAATTGAAAGCAGGGGCTCAAACAGATACTTACACACCAGTGTTCATAGAGGCATTATTTACAATTGCCAAGAGATGGAAGCAACCCAAGTATCCATCAACCAATGAATGGATAAAAAAGTATAGTATATATATATCGGGAAGCGACTGTGGCTCAATCGGTAGGGCTCCCGTTTACCATATGGGAGGCCCCGGGTTCGGTTCCCGGGGCCTCCCGGTGAAGGCAAGCCCGCCCGCACGGCGTGGTTGGCTGACCCAGCGAGCACAAGCAGCAAGGGGGGGATAAATGAATAAATAAATAAAATCTTTAAAAAAAAAAAAAAAAAAGTATAGTATATACACACACAATGGAATATTCAGCCATAAAAAGGAATTAAGTCCTGATACATGTAACAACATGGATTAACCTTGAAGACATCATGTTGAGTGAAATAAGCCAGACACAAAAGGACAAATATTGTATGGTCTCGCTGATTTAAAACAATTAGAATAAGAAAAATCATAGCATCAGCATCTAGAATATAGGTTACCAGGGGACCAGATGAGGATAGTTAATTGGAAGTTAAGCCTTAAAATGTACATGGTTCCTATTTGGAACGATGGAAATGTTTTGGTAATGGATGATGGTGATGGTAGCACAACCTTGTAAATGCAATTGATGGCACTGAAATATATATTTGAATATGATTAAAAGGGAAATGTTAGATTGTATATATGGTAACAGAATAAAAATTTTTAAAAAATCTATGAAACTGCACTACACAAACATTGAACTGTAAGTTAAACCATGGACTTTAGTAGTACAATTATAAAAATGTGCTTTCATCAATTTTAACAAATGTTGTAGACCAATTCAAGGTGTTGGTGTTAGGGTGGTATATGGGAATCCTGTATGCATGATTTTTCTGTAAACCCTCAGCTTCTCTAAGAAAGGGGGAAAAGGTGGATTCCTATCATTTTTGGCCTGCATCAGCTCTTTCCACCTTAGCCTGCCTAAAAAAAATGTTTTAAACATATGTTGTCAATTTGAAAGCATCACACTTTGTGCAGTTTCTAATTTTTTCGTTTGAAATTATCTGAAACAGTTGTTTTTTTGGAGAGTGGAGCATTCTATCTTTTTTTTTTTTTAAATATATATATTTCTCCATTAAATGTAATGGATACATATAAATTTTTTTTTTTTTTCTTTTTAAGATTTTACTTATTTATTCATTCATCCCCCCACCCCCCCCCACCCCCGCTGCCCACGCTCGCCGGGTCAGCCAACCACGCCGCGCGGGCGGGCCCGCCCCCACCAGGAGGCCCCGGGAGCCGAACCCGGGGCCCCCCACATGGCAAACGGGAGCCCCACCGATTGAGCCACAGCCACCTCCCTAAATTTTTTTTTTTAATCAAACAATATGTTACACAATATATTTGGTTCATAGTAATGCATTCATACAGTATTTGTCCTTTTGTGTCTGGCTTGCTTCACTCAACATAATGTCCTCCAGGTTCATCCATGTTGCCAGCATTCTATCTTAATGTATCCAACACCAGTTTACAAAGTCTTTGTAGATTGTTTCTTAAATAGGTGCCAAATAAATTATTTTTAAATTGCAAGATTTTGAAGGTAAATCAATAGGACTTGGTGACTTGCTGAATATGAGAATTTTGGTAGAGGAGAAGGAGAAAGTACAAGATTTTGAAGGTAAATCAATAGGACTCGGTGACTTGCTGAATATGAGAATTTTGGAAGAGGAAAAGGAGAAAGTTATCACGTTTGAATATGTGCCTGCTTCAAAAGACATTTTAGATTTGGAATCACTAATAATTATTGTAGTAAATTTTGAAGAAAAAAATTCATAGCACCTCTAATATTGGGTCTGTCTCTACTCTGCTTTGCCTCAGCACCATCAAGTGTCTCAGTGATTCTCAAGCTGTCTTCCTGTCTTTGTTTTTCAGGAACTTTTTATTATTAACTTTGGAACCCTTTGCAAGGCTCTCCTGCGTTTCTTTGGATCCACCCAGTTTCTTGTTTATCCCGGCAGCGCTGGCCATTGAGACTTCCCTGTTCCTCTGACTGTGGGAGGCTCTATCAGCTCACCCCCCACACCCCCCGGGGAGGGACTGGATCCAGGAAGACAACACTTTGCTTGTGGCTTTGAAGAGGAAGGTCCCAAATCTACCCTTTTCCCCAAGCTCCCTGCAAACCTTACCTTCTAGCCTTCTGTGGCTCCTGAGCTTCCTTTATCATCAGTCAAGGAGTGTGATTCAGGAGGGCTGGCTCACTAGCTGACTACTGTATGATCCATAAGCATAACAAGCATTCTCTCTGTTTCTCAGGACCTTTTTTTTAATTAATCATTTTTAATCCAATACGGGGTATTACTACCTGCCCCCCCCCTTTGTAGATCAAGAAACTGAGTCTCAAAGAGGTAACAAAACTTGTTTAAGGTCTCACAATTTAAAAAGCCATACTCAAAGCCAGGTTGTCAGTGGGTGTTAGGTTATCTAGTTAATAATCTGTTACCACCCATCATCATGTGGTGTAGTGGAAAGATTTCTGGGGGCTGAGTCACAGGGTGAAATCTTTATTCTGTTTAAAGTGTGACCTCTCAGAAGTCTCAGTCATTTTATCTGCAAAATGGGATTAATACCTTAAAGGAATGTAAGGAAAGCTTAATAAGAAAAAAAAACATGAAAAAATATTCTTTTTTTTTTTTAAAGATTTTATTTATTTATTCATTTATCCCCCCCTTGCTGCTTGTGCTCGCTGGGTCAGCCAACCAAGCCATGCGGGCGGGCCCGCCCTCACCAGGAGGCCCCGGGAACCGAACCCGGGGCCTCCCATATGGTAAACAGGAGCCCTACTGATTGAGCCACAGCCGCTTCTCATGAAAAAATATTCTTAACCTAGTACAGTGTGCTGTAAAATACCTGCTAGTAGTGTTAAAAGGAATTTCATTGCTACTAGGTGGTAAAATGAGAATCGAACTTGATCTTCAGACTAAGCATTGAGTAATTCCCATTGCATCCAGCTGCTCCATGAAAAGCACGTTACCATGGGGCTATTTTCTCAGCAGACTCTAGGTGAGGACTTTTGTCTGCTTGACAACACTAATTAACTAGATATTTGTGTGCACCTGGGAAGAAATAACAGCTCTTTGTCTTGTTCACGCTTTCTTCAATGTGTTAGAATGAATTTTTATCTTAACTCAGCAGTTTTGGCATGTCTGTTTGATTTTATATTTTCTATATTTCACCCTTGCATTTTTTTTTTTTTATTTTTTATTTTTTTTTGCGTGTGATTACATAAGGTCTGATAGGGGATCCCAGATGGATAACAGAGATGCTTCACCAAGGATTTTTCTTCACTGGATCCAGTAGGGCTGCCAGGAAGGGAGTCGGAAGTGAGTCTTTGGAGAGGGCCGTCCAGAAACCTTCTTTGCTGTGGTTTCTCAGTCTTGCAGAGCTATCTTGTTTTGTGATCACTGTGATGCAGGCAATTATTTGTTAGTTCTGACCATGTGTGCAATATTAAATGTTTTTGGCAGATGGTCTGCTTAAAGGGGTATCAGTAAAAACTCAGGGGTAATTAAAAGTTTGATTGTACTATGAACTGAGCCAGTCACAGAGTTACTTTGTTGTTGTTTTTAAATTGATTATCCAACCCATATAAGGATTTAAATATTTACCCTCATCTGAAGCAATATAGCTCAGTCTTCCAGATCAAGCTGTCTTGAGTCCTTTCCTAGTTGTACCATTAACTAGCTATGTGCCCTTGAGTGAGTTACTTAATTTTCCTCACCACAGAATGGGGATAATAATACTATCTACCTCACAGGACTATTATGAGGATCAAATGATTGATACATGTAAAGCACTTACAGCAGTCCCTGATATGCATGCACAGTATTTGTTTCCCCTTTGAACTTGATATTGTTTCTCATCTTTATGAGAAATATATTTATATCATGTTCATCTTTTATAACTTTAGAATTGGGAAAAAATTCTTTTTGTAACTATCCCTGTATTTTTATTCTTGGGGTTATGTCTTTTGAAATGAGTCAAGTTCAATACTACTGTGTCCCTAGATCAAAAAAGTAGGGTCTAAAGGAATAGGTTTCAGTGGGGATTTTCAGTACTTCATTGACTTGTCAGTCTCTCCATCATGTTGATGCAGTTCACCCCTCGCTTCTTTGGTTTTCATGTCCATCTTCCTGTTCTCCAAACGGTGGCTACTACAGTCCCCAAGGCCCAAGGTGTGGCTTGTCGCTCCTCCACAGTTTCCTGGTAATCTCTCATCATTTCAACTCTTTTTTTATAAATTGATCACTCACATAACTATCGTCATGCTGGACCTTCCCCTGTGCTCAGACTCAGGTTTTTAATTGTCTGCTGAGCATCCCTATCAGCAGCTAACCAAGACAACTATGTATGTATGTATGTACATATGTATGTATGTATATATGCTTATATAGAAAGTAAAATTTCATATGTACAAAACCAAGCAATTCTTCCATCTGCTCCTTCCTCCCTTATTCTCAGGACTGTACCCTTTCCTATAAACTCTTTTTTCAGAATACATCTATTTTGCTCCAAGAAAATGGAGAATGAGACCAAGATCTCTGTGCTTAGTGTGTTTATTGATACTGATGTGTCATTGCTTTTAGGCCCTCTTAGTGGATAATACTAGGAAATACATGTATATATACTACATATATACACACATAATATATACATATACACCTGTACACACACACACACACACATTTTTATATCTACTTGTGTTGGTGTGTGGTATACCATGAGTTTATACTCATACCTTAAATTCCATTTCAACCTCTCAGGGTTCTTTCTTTCCTTCTTTTCAAATTTAATACTTTCTCTGGCATTCAGAGACTTGTTTCATATTATTTTCAATTTATTTATGTATTGCTCAATTTATTCACTCATGTGTCCAGTGTAATCATTCTCCCAATCATATCAGCCTCTCCACCCCCTACCCCCTTGCTCCTCCGCACCATGTATCTCCCCTTCCCCCACCCTGTCAGCTGCTCTTTGCTGGGAAGGGGAGGGGGCTTTCTATGAACACTTGTCTTGGTGATAGATATCCACCAGTTACTAAGGCCCAACACCAGGAAGTCACCCTTGTTTCCTTCCTACCCCTCTTCTGCAATAACTCATCGCTTGCCAGTTTCTACCAATTTCACTTCCCTAAACACGGGGTGCATCCATCCCTTCATCTCTTTTTGTCACCAGCACTACCCTAATGAGGCCTGGCTCTCTCCTTCCAGACTGATCTCCGTGCCCCGCCCCCCCATGCTTCACACTGATGACTGCCCTGCTTCCCAAACTGTGGGCTGTGCCACTGGGGCAATTTTAGGTAAACCTTAATGTTTAAGCATATAAGAGGACCAGCCCATATTTAATTTCATTTCAGTGCTTGTGTTTCTGTCAAGGACTTAAGTCTATTTTGTGCTGATGTGTTTAACACTTGCTGATTAAACTCTTTTTATTAAAAAGAGAGCCAGCTTCAGACTCAGGACTTCTGATAGCCCAGCTAGAATTTAAGAACTTCAAAAATTGCTAATTGACTCATTGAGTGATTTCTATAAAATGCATGTAAATGTTAAGGGTAATGATACAAAGATCACCCATCATCTCACTTTTAAGTAAAAGAACATCACCATTACCTTATTATCTACTTTATATCGATGGATATTTGAATTATTTTCACAACAATTTTATTTCCATTGTATTTATTTTTAAAGTTTCCAAATTTTGATGATACTATTTTTCTTTGTATAGTAATTCTGTAGAGGTTCCTTCTAAAATAAATTTATTTAAGTAAAGTGTGTCAATATTTAGAGGAAAATATTAAGTAAATAGTAGATCTGTTGGAGAAAAGTATTATGAGTAGATCAATTGGTTTATATTAGTAAAGGGCAAAATTCATGAGTTGGTACAGAAAGGACTGAAGTTCAGAGAAAGTTATATCTATATAAATGTAACACTGACCAATAACCTGACTGACCAGACCATGTGTGCTCAAGGCCAATTATATCTCCAGTGCCCTGCAGACTCACTCCCCATCCTTCCCAGCTTCCCACTTTCTACTCAGTTCTAAGAAGTGCCTGTGTTTCATGTCATGGATCCACCATGGAGTTTTGGCCTCTAAGCTTTGGTTCAAGCTTCACTCCCACTCTCTGACTTGTGCACACTTATGTCACCTGGCTAACTTCTGCTTTTCTTGTTGAGATTCAGCTAGTTGTGATGTCCTTTAGGAATCTCTTCCTAACACATATTCCAGTCAGAGATAGATGCCACCTAAGAAGCCCTAAAATCTTACCCATCTCTCCACTGTGTTATTATAGTGTTTTATACTTGTCTTTCTCGGGAAGCTGTGAGTTCCTCAAGGATGGGAGCCACATCTCATTCCAGCCTAGTGCCTGGCACATGGAAGGGCTTAGGCAATGCATGTTGAATGAACAAATGATACCTTGTTTTTGTTTTGAGTTTTTGTCTTTTCTAAAGTGTAAACAAATATAAAGTTGAAAAAAAAGAATGGTTCAATCACTTTAACCCCACCAGTTATAAGAGAACAGAACTAGTAGAGATATTTTGAGACCACAAACAGGGAGAGGAGATGGGAGTAGATTGGTGAACATTCCAACAGTGGGAACAGATGATCCTACTAATTCAACGATCCCGTCTAAAAAAAGAGAGAGAAATATTTTTCATTTGCTCAAATAAATTCAAATTAATTGAAAGCTATTGATTTTTAAGTAAGGAATAACTCTCAAATTAAGAAAAACAACTATCATTTTCTATTCCAATTATCAGTATACCATTGTTTTTTTTTTTTTAAAGATTTTATTTATTTATTCATCCATCCCCCCCTTGCTGCTTGCGCTCGCTGGGTCAGCCAACCACGCCGTGCGGGTGGGCCTGCCCTCACCAGGAGGCCCCGGGAACCGAACCCGGGCCTCCCATATGGTAAACGGGAGCCCCACTGACTGAGCCACAGCCGCTTCCCCAGTATACCATTGTAAATAGCTTTTTTCCTAAATATCCTTTCCATTTCTTTAAAATTTTAGCATATGTTTCAATTTCCATAGCCAACACACAAGAAACATTACATTATTTCTTAAGTGAATTGACATTTGCTATGAAATTTGTCTTGACTTTGTTTTAAAATTGCCTGGCTAGTTCCAGGCCAGATGTAGAAGAACCAGGAAGTTTGTTAAAAATTCCGATTCCTAAGAAAGGCTGCCTGTAAGCATAAGCAAAACAAATTGGTCTAACTGCTGTGGGATATGAAGTAAATAATTTCAGGCGAACTATAAAATCTGATACCTTCACATTGTTTTAACTTGGGTTTTAGTCCAGTAGAGGAAACAATATTTTCCCAACTCAAAAAAGGGCCAGTATAATGGTCATAGGTACTATAAGCTACAAGTAATTATATAACATTCCATTTTTAGACCATATTTTTAGTGAATTACTGGCCTCTGATCAATAAAATTTCTTAAGTGTCTGTAAATTGAAACCAAGAAATGAAAACTCCAATCATTGTTCAGCTAGAACTAATTACTTTAAATCTTCTGAAAAAGATCACAATTACTGTTTTTAGACCTAGCATACTTATTTTAATAGATGAAATCAGTTCCTTTCTATTATTCTTTTCTTTTACTTGCAACAAAAGAGACAAAATATTTCTCCTCTTCTCACACTGCTAACCAAAAACACAGTGGGGGGTTTGCTATACTTTTATTTCATAATTCCAATAAGATTTGTTGTTTTTCCATCTTTCTCTCTCTCTTTCTTCCCCTCTTTCTCTTGCAACTTCCTCTAGGGAATTCTAAATATAAAAATGTTGAATAATAATCTGATGAAATTGACCAGTGTTGATTATCATTGTAGAATGTTATCCCTCTTTTTCTGAAAAAGCTATTTTTAAAAATCTGAAATATATGGGTAATTACCTGTCTCTAAAAATTTAAGCATTAAGAGAAATCACATCAAAAGAAGAAAGAATCATCATATACCAGCTACCAACAAGCTGGCAATATTTCTTTTTCCTTGTTCCATCTTAGTTCTTGTCCATACATTATTTTGCATGGTTGTAATAATGTTACATTATTATATTGCCACCTTTTTTTATGTTGCCACATGGTCTTCAAAATTATTTTAAACTTCTGTGTAATATTGCAGTAAGTGGTTGTACCATTGTACTATTGGACTTTTCAATATTCTTGAATATTTAGATTGCTGACAACATTATAAAATGGGGTTTCATTGTTGACAAAACCTGTGCATCAATTGAGTGAGTGAGTTTTGACCCTGGATCTAGTATATAAATGATCTGAGGGCAGCGGATGTGGCTCAAGTGGTTGAGCGCCTGCTTCCCATATACAAGGTCCCAGGTTCAGTCCCCAGTACCTCCTAAAAACAAACAAGAAAAGAAATGAAAAAACCAACTTGGGGAACTGCTGTGGCTCAGTGATTGAGCACCGGCTTCCCACATAAAAGGGCCTGGGTTCAATCACCGGCCTTGGTAGCACACACACAAAATAATAAATAAAAATAAAAAATCATCTGATAGCATTGGCCATCTAAAAGATAATTTCTCATGGAGCTCAAATATTTACTAAACCTACTTTTGGCTGTGAGTAGATATGTCCCGTATAAAGATGTGGCACTTCCCAGACTTGCTGGATTTCTTCTTGCCACCAATATCTTTTTATGAAATTTTGGTCTAGTTTCCCTGTTGTGACCAGGAAGCCAGGAGTTCCGTATGGTTGATGAGTTGCATAGGTGGATTCAGCACTCTAGAGCTCCTAAGCCCTGAGCACATTATGGTGCCCCTTTCTCCTCCCTAAAACTCTTTCTCATTAAGTAAAATATGTTAGTTCAAAGAAATTCAACAAAGTTCTAAGTTTTGCATCATGGTTACTTTGATCCTTTTTTTTTTTTTTTAATTTCAGATTCTTTCAGATTTTATTTCAGTTTCCTTTGGGGAAGTACACTTGCTTGGTTTGTACCTGAAGTACATTTTCCTCTTTTCTTGGGGAACTCAGCAATTGATAACAGCTGATTAAGTTTGGTGCTCATAGAAGAACATTTGCTCTACACCCACAATTCTTTTTTTTTTTTTTTAAAGATTTTATTTATTTATTCATTTATCCCCCCCTTGCTGCTTGTGCTCGCTGGGTCAGCCAACCACGCCGTGCGGGCGGGCCTGCCTTCACCAGGAGGCCCCGGGAACCGAACCTGGGGCCTCCCATATGGTAAACGGGAGCCCCACTGATTGAGCCACAGCCGCTTCCCTACACCCACAATTCTTGATCACCAGTAGGAAGCAAAAATACTGTTTTATGGACTTGGAGCAACCTGAATTTTCATACTAAATTCCAGCATCATTTTACATTATGTAGGTTCCTTTAATCTAACTGGTTCTCTCATGGTAACTCAGAGGCTACCAGTAGAGAGATGAGTGAGTGGACTGACTTAAGCAGCCTTTGAAATGAGGTCATCATCACTGCAAGGGGATTTTGAAGGAAGAAAGGGGATTTTGAAGAGTAGACTATACTATTAACAAAAGGCTTTCCTGGTACAGTAAGGCCACCAACCGGAAGGTAGTCATTGTTATACAGGATGTGATTAATATTGCCTCATATTTAATTTTAGAACTCCTAAAATAAAGATGTTTGCATCAATTAAAGGTACATAGTTTGAAAACTGAGAATGCCTCCTTTAAAAAATTTTTAATTATAGAAGTAATGTAACTACATTACTAAAAGTTTGGAAAAGAATGAATTGAAAGTCTCCCATAATCTTTATCTTGACCCAAACCTCTGCTAATAATTTGTGGTAGTTCCTGCCAATCTTTTCTTTTTTTTTTTTTAATGAACTTTTTTTTTACATTTTGTAACCATGTTTTACATATAATTTTACTTTATATTACTTCTTGTGCATTTTTTAAATGTTTACAGTTTTCTGAAATAATTTATAATTTCTGCATAAACATATTCCATAATTTTCCTAATCATTTCCACTATTTCTGGGCATTTAGATACTTGTCTATTCTGTTCCTGTCAAGTTGTTAATTAGCAAAACTCTTCCTGACCATGTTAATGCTGATGACACAAATGATGTAGATCCCCTAATCCTGGTGTGATTTGCCTTCTCAACCAAATTTGTGTGTTTTTTACTCAATTTCTTTTTGTTTGTTTTCTCTTTCTGTTTTTATTATTTGGGGGAATGGAGGGCTAGGTTTAATCAGGGTCCACTTCATGGTTGGTCATGATTCACTATTTTTCTTTCCTCAGTGGTGAAAGTGGTGCTGGAAAGACAGTCGCTGCCAAATACATCATGAGCTACATTTCCAGAGTGTCTGGAGGAGGCCCCAAAGTCCAGGTGAGTTGTGATAGCCCATTTTGAGACCCCGAGCTATGTGAAATGCAAGAGACTCCTATCGTTGTTTAAAAAATAATTTTTCCTGCAGAGAAAAGATATTGTTTCTATAACCAAGAAATTGAAATCGTATATTATGAGATGGAGATGGCTAATATATAATGAGCTCCTATGAATCAGTAAGAGCAATAGTCCGAAAAGAAAATAAGCAAAGAACATGAAAGACAACTTATAGAAAAGAAAATATAAATGTCTCATAAAACTCACAAATAGATGCTCATCTTCACTAATATTAAAAGAAATACAGGGAAGCGGCTGTGGCTCAATCAGTAGGGCTCCCATTTACCATATGGGAGGCCCCGGGTTCGGTTCCCGGGGCCTCCTGGTGAAGGCAAGCCCGCCCGCATGGCGTGGTTAGCTGACCCAGCGAGCACAAGCAGCAAGGGGGGGATAAATGAATAAATAAATAAAATCTTTAAAAAAAAAGAAAAAGAAAAGAAAAGAAATACAAATTAGAACTGTACCAAAATATATTTTTTACCTAACAGATTGGGGAAAATATTGTAGCATTTTTAAAAATCAATTTTATTGATACATATTAATAAAGCCTACAATCTATCCAAAATATAGAATCAATGGTATTTGGTATAATCACATAGTTGGGCATTTATCACTTCAAACATTACTAGAGCATTTTCATTATTCCAATAATAATAATAAACAAAAAACAAAGAAAAAAGCTCTACCCCTTAATAATTACCTTTCAAGCTGTCTGTGCTTCCATGCCATACATAGCTGCTATTCTGTGTCATCTCTCTAATTTATTTGTATTTATATTTTGTATAGATGGAGTCAAACTATATGTAGTACCTTTTGTCTAGTTTCTTTCACTTAGTATAATATTTCCTTTTTTTTTTTAAACCTCAATGGAAGATGAATATATTACTATATACTACTGTCCGTATTTTGCTTTGGTTGTATTTTTGCCTGATATTAACATCTTGTAACATCAACATACATTTGTTCAGTTTCAAAGTAAAATACTCTTATATATACAATATTACCCATACTCATATTTCACATGAGGTTTTGTATGCTTTATAGTTCCATGTTACATTTTTTAGCTTCCCTTCTAGTAATATACATGACCTTGGACTTTCCCTTTCAACCACTGTCATACCCATATATTAGCACTGCTAGTTACAAACATTATGATGTGCTTTTACCATTTCTATTCATTTCCAAAGATTTACAAATAACCCTTTTACCAATTCTTTACAGATTAACCCTTAACTTTCCATGCTCAAACCTCATTCTATTTTCTGGTGAATTATATTCTAGTTATTAACTCCATGAGTTTATACAAAATGTTTAGTTCATGATAGGCAATCATACTGTATTTGTCCTTTTGTATCTGACTTGCTTCACTCAACATAATGTCCTCCAGGTTCATTCATGTTGTCATATGAATGACTTCATTTCTTCTTACAGCTGCATAATATTATGCATTAATATTATTTTTTAACCTACCTGATTGGCAAAATTATTATGGTATTTTTAAAACTGTTGATAAGAATGTAGGGACACAGTCACTCTCATGTTGCTGGTAGAAGCTTGGACTAGTAAAACTTTTATGGAGGGCATTTCAGCAAAATCTATCAAATTTATATGCATACATTCTAACTCAGCAGTTATGCTTAAGCAAATTTATCCTTTAAATATACTCAGATCTGTGCAAAATGATACATGCATAAAGTTATTTATTATGAGAATTTTGTAATGGCAGAAGACAGGAAATAACCTCATATTCCTTAGTCAACTGGAAAAACAATTTCTGGTTTATCAAATGGTAGAATACCATATAGCCATTGAAAATGAGATTCGTGTATTGATATGGAATGATCTCCAAGATACATCATTAATTGAAAAAAAGCGAAGTGCAGAACATTGTGTGTAATATGGTCCCATCTGAGGAAAAAAAAGAACATCTATCTGTGATTGAAGGATACACAAGGAACTGATAACAATGGTTGCCTTCAGGAAGGGAAGCTGGGAGCTGGGAAGGGTATGCTCTCCCTATATACCCTTTTAACTTTTTATGTTTTGAACTATGTGAGTGAATTACCAATTCAAGAAATAAATGAAAATGTTAAAACAGTGAGAAAGAGAAAGAAAAAAGAGCGAAAGGAAGAAGGAAAGGTTAGAGAGTAAAAGGCTGACAGAGAACAAGATAATGAAATAGAAAAGAAAGAAGGAAGGAGAGAAACCTTCAGAAAGGGAGGAGACCCAGAGAGCAAGAATGCAAGCGAGGGCAAGAGAATAGGAGGGGAATTGGGGCAGAGAGGAAACAGAGTCAAGAGGAGAGTAGTATGAATGGGGTAGATGCAGCTTTATCTGCCTTTCGTGTCCCTCATTGTGGCAGCAGAGCAGCATTGGCTGGAATGAGTGAAGCCCCACGTCCCCAGAAAGCTATGCGTGATGGTGATGGTGGGTTCTGGTGCACTCATCGTGCTCACCACCAGCACAGGCTGCCGGGGTTTTCCTTTGATTGAAACTCATCCTCCAAGTTAGTTTCACTGTGAAGATTCATTTTTTAATCAGAATCATTTAATAAGCAATGCTATTGCCACGGTCCACTGTAGACTTTTAAAGGATACATTAGAATTCTTTTTATTGTGGCTCTATCTACTAATTAAATAATGCTCCATTGGGTCCTGGTGGGTTAGGAAGCTTAAGGCAGAATTCAAAAGGGTCTTAGGGTATCCTCTTTGTCCCAATGGAAGGCAGATCTAGGGTAGCGCTGTGCAAGAGGAATAGTATGAAAGCCACAAGTGTATTTTTAAATTTTCTAGTAGCCACATTAAAAAAATATATAAAAAGAAACAGATGAAGTTAATTTTTAAAATATCCAAGATATTATCACTTTAGCATGTAGCAAATATAAAATATTAATGAGATAGTTTCCTTTCTCTTTCTGGTACTAAGTCTTTGAAAGCCAGTGCGTACTTCTACTTACAGCCTATCTCAGTTGGGACTAGCCACACTCAAGTGCTCAACTGCCAATGTGGCTTGTGGACTGGATATTTGACAGTGAATGCAGCTTTAGAACCTAGATTGATGTGGTTCAGTCCATTTGCTTTTCTTCATTCATGTGAATGTCCCCTACCCTTAGAGGGGCGATGCAGGGCCAGGAATCTAGGATGCTGTTTTGTAGATGGGCTGTCTCTTTACCTATCCTTGCTCATTCTTTTTTCCTTGACATGCTTAACCACATGCCACAAACTTTGAACATGAGTCATAGTTATAAAGATGGATGGATGGATGGATGGATGGATGGATGGATGGATGGATGGATGGACAGATACAGGCATAAATATTTTTGGTTTAAAAAAAGTAGATAATTAAAGAAGGGAAGCAGTAAAGAAGATCCTCTCTTTTGTTTTCTCTAGAGAGAAGCAAGGTGTTGACAAATGGTGCAGTCAGGTCTGGCCAGCAAACAAAAAATATAAAAGAATAATGAAGATTCACACACTCAAAATTAATTTTATAAGGAAGAGCAAGGTTTATATAAATCCATGAGTCTTTAAAGGAACGTAGGCAGCTTAGAAGTATGTTTCTAAGCTTTGAAACTGACCCCATAGAGGGACCACCCAGAATTTGCTGTTGGTGCCATTGCTAGTGACAAATCCCTGGTTGGGTTGGAATGCCAGTTCTCATTCCTCATGGCCATTTATATTCCGAATGTTCAGTAGGTTGCCTAAGGAACATTTCAGTTGTCACATCATCAATTGATGGTCAGTACCTTACTGGAACCTGTTTGTTACAGATTGCAACCTAGTAGTCAGACTGCAGACGTTTAATGTTGATTTTTTCTCTTCCTGTTTTCCTATGATACCAAGCTCTTGGCTTGGAATTAGTTAGTAGCTAAAGAGCAGAAGCCAGAAGACTTGTTATTTCTGGAACATGCTTAACCATAGCATGTGAATAATTAGAAGTACAAGGAGTGACTCACTTGTTCAAAGACCTCTCCAATGTCAAATTCTGTCTGTTGAGCTGTCTCACGTCTATGGTGTGTTTGCACACTTTTCAGTCTGGCACAGAGCTGGGGTCTTTGAAAACCAAATTCTTCCCTTCCAATAGGCCAGGAATTGTGTCACACAACCCAGTGTTGACTCTTGCTGCTTAAAGTGTGGACACTACTGGCAAAACCAGCACCTACCAGGGAGCCAGTTAGAAATGTTAACTCCCGGGCCCCACCCCAGACCTGTGGAATCATAATGTGCATTTTAACAAAATCCCCAGGAGATCCATGCACAGTTAAGTTTGAGAAGCACAAGACTATTTTTCTACATCCTTTCTTGGGGAGGAGAAGGTTTAAAAAGACTCTCATTGCAGTGGAGAGGGTGAGGGTAGAGAGGAAAGAGGCCAGTAGTGTGGTTGGTAAAGACCCTGGTTAGAAGAGACACCCCTTCCAGCTTCAATTTCTTTCCTGCTGTGATTCCAGACAACCTGAGCGTGCAGGGTGAGGCTACAGCAACCAGTCTGGAAGCCCAGTCTCGAGTGTTTGTAGATTCACATGTAGGTTCTGCTTTACTGTTGGTAGCCTGGCTCCAGGGGACCCTGTGTCAAGCCAAGGGAGTTGGGGATCCTGAACACACAAACGGGTTGAGGGTCTGCCCTGGTGAAAGAATAAATCTCCCAGAGACCTCCTGGGACAAGTGGGTCTGGGGCCTCTCACCACACTGCATCCGGAAACCGGGTTCTCAGGGAACGTTTAGCCTTACGTCATGCGGTGGGTGTTTGCAGCTTCCTAACTTCTGGTCTGTTTGCTGGGACAGCACGTAAAGGACATTATCCTGCAGTCCAACCCGCTGTTGGAGGCCTTCGGGAACGCCAAGACCGTGCGGAACAACAACTCCAGCCGATTTGTAAGTCCTTTCTCTGACTCGGAGAATGGTGCCTGATTGATGGTGTTGCTCTTCTTGATTTAATTCCAGTATCCCAGTGGAGATGGGAGCTTTTCACACACCGCTGGACGCCTCCTTCCAATCTTTTCTGCACTTATTATAGTAACGTACTGCCGGGCTTCAACTTGCCCGTTCACTCAAGTTATTTGTGAGCCTCAGGGATGCAGACAAAATAATTTTGAAAACAGTTCTAACTAGAGTTGCCTTACTAAGGAAAATAAAACTCACTAAAAATGGCGGCTTTCATCCTGGAAGAGTTTGATTTGTGCCATGGTCTTTGAAAAGACCTTCTTCCCCAAAGAAACAAGCCCAGACAGGCATCAAAGCTTTGTAGCCGATCAGCAATGACTTTGCTGCTGGAGCTTGGTCCGTGGATGCTGAAGAGAGCAGTCACTTTGACTCCAGCCTCTACCCAGCACCTCTGAGGGAACTTTCCTCCTCTCCGTCAGCCAGAAATGAGCCTGATGGTCTGAGTTGTCTGAAGTCCACTCCCTATCCTGTCCATCTTTGAGTTTTGTTTTATGTATATTCATGTAACATAACATCCAAAAGTGACTGGACCTGGTGGCTCACAGATTGGCTCTTACTGGCTCACTTATCCAAGGTAATGAAAAATGTTAACCAAATACCTTGAGGTGAATACTCATTGAGACATTTTTCTGGCTGGGCATCTCCTGAGGGGGTAAATTGGAAAGCTGGCAAGGATGCATATGGATATATTCCCCGTGACAAATAACCACATTCACAAAGAAACTAATGCTTACCAGGTAGCTTTGACTTATATAATTCCACCATAGATTTTTTTTCTGGCACTACAGCATTTAAGGAGCCATCTGTGAGTCTGATTCTGGACCATTTAAAAATAAATGGAAATTTTGGAGAAAAACAATTTCTTTTTAAATCTCTATTTTGGAAGGAAGCTTCTATTTCCAAGAGAATTCTTATTAAATTCTCATGCAGTAATTGTTAGGTTCCCCAGTGAGTTATATCTGGCAGACTTGCCCTCATTTTCCCTGCTGCTCAATATTATTCACACTCTCTACTCATTTCTTCATCTCTCATATTTTTCTGCTCATTGCCTGGGGTGTGTTATCTTGAAGAAGTTTCTAGGTAATAAAAATAGGAAAGAAGATGTGAACTAAATTTCTACTTGACATTTTCTTTTCTAATTATCAATTAGAATCTGCCTTGTAAAATGCTGAGACTTGATCAAATTTAGCTGTCTAGTTACCCATCTCCCCTTTTTTGTCTTTCTTAGAAGCAGGAAAAATAATTAAAACAAGATTTTCCTTTATTTTTTTCCAAAATAAATTTTTCACTTTCTTCAGCAAGTAGGGTTCATCAGTCAATTTTTGTAAAAAACAAAAATAAGTATTTGTCATTTTTCAGGTAAAAAAAATGCCATACAACCCTAATGAAAGTGGGAAAGAATATGTATGGGCAATTCACCTACATACATACACACAAAATATTGGCTGAAAGCATCAAAAGATACTCACTAATAATGAGAGAAATGCAAATTAAAAATAATATATCAGTTTCTATTTCTAAGATGGGCAAACATTAAGGAAATTGGTAATACCTGAGGAAAAGGTTGACCCAACAATAGTACTTTTGGGATAAATTAAGTAAATTCCCTCTTAATAATTTCTAATTTTAAACGATAAATAAGTATATTATTAAATTTAAAAAGAAACAGACTACAGAACAATGTTTATAATACAGTCTCATTTTTTTTTCTTTCTTTCTTTTAGTTTTAAAATGGGCATATTATATAAAACATAATTAGGTGCATGTAAATCACCTTAATTCAAAAGTTTGAACAAAATGTTACAGTGACTATTTGGTGTAGGAGGAAGTGGAAGTGGCATCAGGATGGTTTTAAAGGAAATTTCACTTTTAAAAAGGGACATGTACTTTTATAATCATAAAAATCCATGTATATCTATTTGTAAATCTTTTCACATTTAAAATATATATTATGAAATATTTCAGACACTTTTGTGAGTAATCATTTATCCTAGCATTTGAATTAAAAATTTTTATTATTAGAGCAGTTGTAAGTTTAAAGAAAAATCATGCAGAAAGTACTGTTTCCATATACCCCCTCCCAAACACTGTGTTAAAATAGTATAATGAACATCTGTGTACTCCACACCCAGCTTAAGAAATAAAGTCAATGTTTCTTTCCATTTAATTATCAAAATACAGCATCCTTATCACTTTATAAAATGTCTGTCCCCACCTCCTTTCCCGCCAGGCTGCTATTGAGAATGTCAATCCTAAACTTAAAACTTTTTTTTTTTTAATTAGAGAAGTTGTGCACTTATAGAACTTCAATCATGCATAAAATACAGATTCCCATAGACCACCCTATTTTTAACACCTTGCATGGGTGTGTACATTTGTTAAAATTGATGAAAGCACATTTTTATAATTATACTGTTAACAATTTCTAATTATGTATTTCTGTACATTCGAGCAGAGATTCTCAACCTTGGCTGCCCATAAATATGACCTAGGCATTTTTAAACCTATCCATGCCTTAAAGGGTACCTGAATGTTTGCAGTGGGCGGCCAAGGGTTGAGAGCTACTCCTTTAGAAAGACTGAAGAATTTGCTATTTATTCCACCTGCCCTTCCTGGATTTGCATGTCCCATTTGATTTCATTTTCTCCTGCTTGATGGGGTGGGGTGGGGAGGGGCACCTAACTGCTCCTTTCAAAACAGGAGAAAAGGAAGAGGTAGTGAAGGGCAGCCAAGATAGGAAGCATCAAGGGGTTTCGTTCCGTCCACTTTTCTCAGGAACTGTTGTCCTACAGGATAGAAGTGGTTTATAATTTTTCTCTGTGTTTTGTACTTCTGAGTATTTATATGTTTCTGTTTATTTTTTTGTATGTGTGTATGTAGAGGTTTTTTGAAGGGGGTCATATTTTAAGTTAGAGGATGGTCTTTTTAGCCTTTAAGATACTTTGAATTGGCAAGTAATTTAACAACAGGGACACAGCAGGTACTGGCTATTGTAGCAATGTACTTTTCTTGTCCTAAATGAATGTATGGTTTTAGTCACAGACTTGAAGCCCAGCAGGATTCAGCCCTGAGATGTGTGGGTTTTATCCAGCATACAAATTTTGAAAATATTAAATGTGAATTCTGTTCATCTATTTTGGCCTTAAGCCATACCACTCCCTAATGCTCACATTTTTGCCTTTCTTACATTTAAGTTTACCCTGTATTAAGTTTCTGGGGAATGGAGAGAAAATAAATTCTAGTGAGAAAAACTTCATTTACTTAACAATCTGGATGCCTTTTTAAACTAAATTCCAGGTTTCTATTCTCCTTTGTTCCCCATTAGTAGTCATTTTCAGGAGCATAATAATAATAGTAATGGCAATAATAAAAATCCCCACACCTACAAATAGCTGGAAAGAATGTTTTTCTTTTAAATAAGTCTTTTAGATGCTCAGAGGTAAAGATTGGCTACTTTTGCTCAAAGCTGTGAAGTCTACCAGAGGGGAAAATGTGCTTCCTCTGAAAGAGGCTGACCTGTCAGTTGGACTGAGGATACCATCTTTTCTTCTGCCTCATTCTTTTTTTTTTTTTTTTTTTTTTTACCGGGAGGTCCCGGGGATCGAACCCAGGTCCCTCCATATGGGAGACGGACGCCCAACCATCTGAGCCACATCTGTCCCCCTGCCTCATTCTTTACACCTTCTGGTTTAGGAGTCAAGTACCTACTGTGGAAAATGGGCAAGGAATATTGCAATATATCCTTACTTAGTTGGGTGAGCACAATAGATTCCCTCAATACAAAATTGTGTGATTGGACAAGAACATGGGTTATTGTCTGAAAGGAAAAGGTGAGGAAACTCGACTAGAACTGGGAATAATTAAAAACATGTCTTTGATTAATGAATTTCCTTGAATTATATACTGTATGAAAAGCCTGTTTGGAACATCATGTTTTTATTCACCAACCATTGAAGGAAATCCCTAACTTTATTGCAGGGAAAATACTTTGAAATCCAGTTCAGTCCAGGTGGGGAACCAGATGGTGGAAAGATCTCCAACTTCCTTCTGGAAAAATCTAGGGTGGTGATGAGGAACCCTGGAGAGCGGAGTTTTCACATATTTTACCAGGTTTATGTTTATACATTTTCTTTCCCACTTCCTTATTCTTTCAACACACTTATAAAATATATTTCTTTTTTTCCTCTCAGTCATTAGATTTAGACAATCTAGTCTGGCAAGACAAGAAATATTTATAAGTATAGTATGTGCAAGTCAGTATACAAAAGAATTGTGAGACTATCTCTACTCCGAAAGAGAGTAAGTTCTAGTTGGAGTGATAAGACAAAAACCCCGAAAGTTAAATAATCAGGAAAGTAGGAGTAGGAGTGTGTGAGTCTTTGCCACATAAGAATTCATGTGGGGAGATTAGGCTGGGATAGTTAGGGGACATTTTAAGGAGCTGTAGCTCCTGATGGATAAAGTGGAGGAGAGAGTGATCAGGGGGCCAGAGGGCCTAAATAAAGGCCAAGGAGGTGGAAGAGGAGATGCAAGTTGGGGATAGAGTGGTGTACAGGATGCATTTAAATTGTGTTCCAGGCTTCAACGGTCACTTCCTCCAACTATTTTTAAAATGTTTTGAAAAGGTTTTAACTATGATACCATAAATGATTTTTTAAAATGTTTTTTGGGTTTATATATTAGTGTTTTATGTTTAGACAAAAAATATCTAACCCACATTAGATTTTCTCTGAAAAAGGCTTGGTGACTGTTTCTGTTTTGTTTTTAGTTCATTATCACTGGATTAGAAGAAGTTAAACTATGGTAGTAGCTCACATTCAAAATTTTCAATTATGCAGATATCGTAGATGATGGCAAATGGTTCTTGTAGTTGGTCTCTGTTGGCTGAAAAACTACATATATAACCAAAAGCCTCTTTTAAATATATTAATGAAAGGGCATGCACAATCAGAAAAATAACTATATGTCACCCATACTCATAGCATATTATTTACTTAACACTAGATAGACATGCATAAATGGATTCTGGGATCCCTTTCCATAAGTGCAAGCCCCACTCTCCTCCAGGAGTCCACAGGCTGGGAATAGAGGCTGGGAACCTGATGAGCTCAGGAATAAGACAGGGTTCAAGATACTGACATAAAATAATTGAAGCAGTGAACTAGATCAACCTCCTTTGGGAGTGAGTGTGGAGAGAAAAACAGTTGCTGTTCAGGACCTTGGGGCCTGACAAGGAGGGCGTGAAGAGCCAGTGAAGCAGCCAGAAGCAGCCAGAGGAGAAGGAGGAAGCCCAGGATCCCGCGGTATCACCAATGCCCGGGAAGCGGGGGGTGGGGAGAAGCAACAGCATCAGGTGCTTACAGCTCTTCTGGAGAAGGGAAGGTGTCTGGATTTGGGGACCAAGAAAGGGTCGTTGGATTTAGCCACTGGAAAGTAGCTACAAGAAGAATTTTAGCAGAGTGGTGAGGGGAGAAGCCAGAAGTCATGGTGAGAAAGTAGATTTTGCAGTGTGAAGAAGTTCAGGGTGTCAAGGAAGGGCTTCCAAAGAAGGTACAGAGTAGCATGTGTTTATAGATAGATGAGAGGTAGAGAAAGGGGAGTTTGAAGGTACAAGTGAAAGGGGGACTATGTGATGTGGGTGAGGAGATCTAGAACCCAATAATGGAGATGAGGGCCCCCAGCTTGGGGGATGGGAGCCAAGATATCATGAAGACCTTGACAAAGATGGAGAGGTGTGGCGAGGAGCTGTCTCTGCTCTATTTTCCTAAATATTTGTTGGGTTGGAGCCAGTAGTATGCCATAGCTAGCTTCCATGTACTGTGCACATCTCTTTCCACTGTGACATCTTCTTGGGAGTTTGAAATCAGCTATGGTGGGAGTATTTACACCACAGAAATTGACTAAAGCCACAAATCTGCTTTTCTTGTCGCCCAGGAGTCAATTGTTAAACATTTTCCAGCATTCTACTTATTGGAGCTCTTTAAGAGGGTCTTGCCCAGACCTGAGGCAACACCTCAGAGATGGAACAAAAAGTCAAGGGAAGTTGTCAGGAGGTTTTAGAGGCCAGGGGCCTGAGGCTGGTTTTTCAAATATACCCTGCAGTGAGACACATGGAAGGGCCAGCTCCACTTGAGAAAGCCATAAGCAAGTCAGGCAAGAACAAAGTAATTACAGTCTGGTTTGCTTTCTACTCTTTCAAGGGATCCCACAAGGGTAGCAACTCAGTTCCCTTTGATGGACAAGGGAACATTCCTACTCTTGCAGGTCTTATCAGGTTCTAAGAACCAGAATTTGCAGGAAGATGTGGGGCTATTACAGGTAAAGCAGATATTCTGAATCTCCTTCATATATCAGAGACTAGGACCACCATCATTTTAGAAAGCAGGGATAGAAAGTCCTCACTGCCTGGGCACAGGACTGGCGGTGGCAGGGATCCTGAGGGGATTTGAGTGCTTTGTGGTCCACGTCTCCCACATCCTACATTCTCTTGGCTCCAGCTCATCGAGGGCGCCTCTGCAGAGCAGAAGCACAGCCTCGGCATCACCAGCATGGACTATTATTACTACCTGAGCCTCTCTGGGTCCTACAAGGTGGATGACATCGATGACAGGCGGGAATTTCAGGAAACTCTGGTAAGTGCTAATTACCCTGCACAATTGTTGAGCTCTTTTCTTAGAATGTTCTAATGCTCTTAATCAGGTTTAAGAATTTTAAAACACCTTTGGCCTTTTCTCCACTCTTCTTCATTTCTTTTCTGTTTTTGAGAACTTTCTCTTCACCTCTGAGTTGTACATATCAGAAGATGATTTTTCTACTCCATGCTATTTCCGTTGTATGTTTGTTATGGTACCAGTTGTGAAACTAGCTTAGGTAGATTATTGAGGGGCTGTGTTCTGAGGGGAACAACCTAATGTGTCAATCTAGAACATTCTGGAGGTAGACTGGTGTCTTAGTTTGCCAGAGGGCTGCTGATGCAAAGTACCAGAAATGTGTTGGTTTTTATAAAGGGTATTTATTTGGGGTAAAAGCTTACCATTCCAAGGCCATGAAAGTCTAACCCAAGGTACCACAAGAAATGCTTTCTCACCCAAGTCAGCTGCCACATGTTGAAGCAAGATGGCAAGCGATCTCTGCTTGGTCTCTGTCTTCCTCTCCAGGCTGTACCGTCTCTGGGAGCGCAGCTATAGGCAACCCGGCAGAGGGCTTGTCTCTAACTGGGCCTCCTCTCTCAGGGTTGGCTGCTCCGCTGTTTTCCCAATTTCAACTGCAAGCTATCAGGCATATGGCTCATTTCTCCCCAGGGCGTCAGCTGCTTGAGCCTTTCCTTTCTGTCACATGGCAGGATCAGAAATGACAGAGCTCTCCTTTCCTGTGTGTTTGTTTCTTATCAGACCCACCAAGAGGGCAGAGACTCTACCTGAGTCACATCTCAGTGAGGTAGTCCCATTGAAAAGGCCTCACACCTACAGGAGTGGGCCAGCCCACAAACATAATCTTTCTCTTTTTGGGCTTCATAAAATTATTTCAAACTGCCACAGCTCGTGATCCATTTAAAAAAAAAGTACATCAACACTGCTCTTTGAATCAGCTATGAGCCAGGCCCATCCCTCAACCCAGATCTAGAACAGAGTGGGAGACCCTGAAAGGGCAATGAAGGCTCAGTTTGAGGGGGGCTGACATTTGTACTTAGAAGGGATAAGATGTTCAGACACATGTGTCCTGGATGCCAGGAAGCAAGAGGTCATCAAGAAGCCATATGGGGAAGTAGATGTGGCTTAAGTGATTGCGCTACCCGCCTACCACATAGGAGTTCCCAGCTTTGGTTTCCAGTGCCTCCTGGAGAAGCCAAGCAAGACAGCGAGCTCGTGTGCCGGGCTGGTGCAGTGAGCTGACACAACAAGATAATGCAACAAGGTGATGCAACAGGGAGAACAAAGAGGAAACACAATGAGAGAGACAACAAAGTAGGGAGTGGAAGTAGCTCAAGCAATTGGGTGCCTCTCTCCCACATGGTAAGTTCCAGGTTTGGTTCCTGGTGCCTCCTAGAGAAGACGAGAAGACACAGCTCAGACAGCAAGTACAAGCAGCAAAGGGGGCGAGAATAAATAAATAAAATAAATCTTAAAAAAAAAAAAAGAAGAAGAAGCTACACGGTCTCAAAGTAGCTGGGAGGAAACAATATAGGTACGGGACCTGTAGAGTGGCCCTAGGTATAGTTCTCTTAGGATAAGCATATCTAGTACTCAGACATTGTAGCTGCTTTTATTGGGCTTCATGGACTTCAGAAACAAGACTTTTCAATGATGCTTTTATTTGACTTCCTAGAGATATTTAATCAAGATACTTTTGCAAATAAAATCTATTCTCAGACCTCCCAATCAAAGGAATGATCTGGGAGTCAGTTTGGGGTATCTGGGAAGGGGGTGAGCAGTGCCTTTAGGGGCAGCAGTTGGCATCGAGGGACCAGGAGAGACTTAGACCTTGTGCCTGGCTGCCACTCCACCCGCGTATCTTTCCTCCTGGAGCTCTTCTGTTTTTACCCCTGGTGGATTGCCTTCTGTGTTAGACAGGCTGCCCTTCCAGCGTGGCTTTGTGACTCGAGCAGCATGTGGGAGTATGCACCGGTCAGCGATACTGTCTCACAGGAACTTGAGCTGCCGTTGCCAGCTAAGCCGAATTATTCCCTGTGCTCTGAATCACTGCACAACTCAACTTCAATTTTGCCTTCTTTATGACAGACTTATAAAACGGGTGACCAGCTTGTCAGGATAATTCTGAGTCTTTTCTCTTGCAGCATGCTATGAATGTGATCGGGATCTTCGCAGAGGAGCAAACACTGGTGCTGCAGATAGTGGCCGGGGTCCTCCACCTAGGAAACATCAGCTTCAAAGAAGTTGGCAATTACGCGGCCGTGGAGAGCGAAGAGTGTAGGTAGCTTTGGCACGTGATTGTAGAACAAGGGGAGGTGGTTGTTTAGCCCCCATCAGAAGGAACCGACAACTTTTGTTTGCTTAGATCTCAGCTAGGGTGTGTTGAAAAGAGAAGAGAAGGCCTACGTGCGCCTCTCTGCAGGACAAAGCAGCCTTCTGAGAGATGGGGTCTTGTCTACGTACCTGCCCCTCTGCTCTCCACCAGCTTCTCCACATCCCCCCCCAGAGATGATTCATGAAATTGTTTCACTTTACTATTGATCTGGGGTAAATCTCACAGAATTTCACCTCTAGTTTTAAAAATAATGATATCTTAAGTGACGGTTAGAAAAATGGTTTAATAATTCAAAAGATTAGTCTCCTATGGGAAGCGGCTGTGGCTCAATCAGTGGGGCTCCCGTTTGCCATGTGGGGGGCCCCGGGTTCGGTTCCCGGGCCTCCTGGTGGGGGCAGGCCCGCCCGCACGGCGTGGTTGGCTGACCCAGTGGGCGCAGACAGCAAGGGGGGGATAAATGAATAAATGGATGGAATCTTAAAAAAAAAAAAAAAAAAAAAAAAAAAAAAA